>CANSGD010000429.1:4200000-4585000 GCA_947645195.1 Patellifolia procumbens
AGTTAATTTTCTTGTTTTCAAGTTTTTGCCTAGTCGACCGAGTCTAATAGGACATGAGTTTCTATAATGACCAGTTTTCCCACAAAACATACAAACTTTATCACTTGGTAAATCATCTTTCTTTTTAGGTTTTTCATATTTCTTTTCGGGATTGAAACCAAGACCTTCAGTTTGTTTGGTTTGAGGGTTTTTAATCCAATTAGGAACAGAAAGGAACTTCTTCTTATTCCTACTTAAGTTCAGTTCCCCTTCAAGTTCCTTGTTCTCTTTTTCCAAAAACGAAACATGATTTTTCAATTCTTTTATTTCAGATTTGAAACTTTGTGAGGGAACTGACTTAATGTCAAAGGAACTCACTTCAGGAAAAATTCTTTCAATTGAGATAACTCAAGGCTTAATAAGTAGTTCTCATTTTTAACAACTTCAAAATTCTCTTTTAAACTTAGATTTTTATCAAACAATTCAAAAAATCTTTTCAATGTCGGTTCGAATACTTTTAAGCCAAGAAGTATGGTCTTTTGCAACAACTAAGCATGTTGACTTTTTATTTCAACTTAATGGACTCATCTTTGCAATCATTTACAACATCAACAATAAATTCAAATAATTTCTCTTTACTTAAAGAATTAAGACGAGTTTTAATAGTGTCTAAACTTGCCTCAAGAGATTCGATCTCATCATCAGATTCAGAATTGTCGAGTGCCATGAGACAAAAGTTTGTTGTTTCCTCATTAGGTTGAGGATCATCTTCTTCCTCGGAATCAGATTCTCCCATGCAGCAACCATTGCTTTCTTCAAGTCGGATCTGGTATATGAACTCTTGTACTCCTTGTTCCTATATTTGCTTCGTTCCCTTCCTTTGCCTTTGTCTTGTTCCCATTGGGGACATTCTTTAATAAAGTGATTGGAACTGCCACATTTATGAAAAACAGGTTTGTTAGAATATTTCTTGTTTTTACCTTTGTAGTCTCCATTCTTCATGTTCCTAAAAGTCCTTTTGAAATTTTCGGACCATGAGAGCGATTCCTCTTCAGTCAGTTTCCGAGTCATCACTTTCATCGGCTTTTAAGGCAATCGTCTTCTGTTTGGACATATCTCCATTTTCATTGTCCAAGTGTAGCTCGTGAGTCATAAGGGAACCATCAAGTTGTTCCGAATTGAACTTTGTAAAGTCCTTAGTTTCCTGTAAGGCCGTAACCTTAGCCATCCAACGATCCCTAGAAAGGCTCCTTAGGACCTTACCTACCTGTTCCTCAGAGGTTATCACTTTTCCAAGAAAGGTTAGATTATTAATTACATTTGTAAGCGTGTAAACATCTCTTGTATAGACTCTTTTGGTTTCATTTGAAAAAGTTCACATTGGTTCATCAAAAGGTCTATTTTTGATCTCTTAACTTCACTCGTACCTTCATGAGTGACTTCAAGTAGTTCCCAAATTTTTTTTGCGGTTTTGCATCCCATGACTTCAAGTAGTTTGATGGCAAGAGCATTAATTTTCATTTTTCGAAATCAGCTTTGTTGAAATCAGAGATGGATTTAGGAATTACCTTAGTGGTAGTGACTTCAAAGTCGCTTACCTCTATGACTCGCCATACTTGATAATTGTCGGCTTTGATGCAGATCTCCATTCTGTTCTTCCAGTAGGTATAGAACTTGCCGTGGAACATTGATGGCCTTTGTGTAGAGTACCCTTCTTCCAGTTTCTCTCTAGTATTCATATTATCCAAGATCTCGAACTCAACAGGTTTCCTGTGTTTTTAGAGTTTCCGCTTTGATACCAATTATTACTTCCTCCGTTTTTTAATACTCGCACCATTGAAGCAGTTTATGCAACCCAATGCACAATTTAGATGTTAAATATCTTTAATTATACACAATAAAAAATTATGCAAATTAGATTTTAATAATCTATCCATTGAGACGAATCTAACAAGATCCCACATGACTATATTTTTTTTACATATAAGTCACAATATTAATTTAAGTGGACATGTGTGAATAGTGTGAAAGATAGAAATGGTGCGACTATTAAAAAACGGAGGAAGTATATAAAATGAGCACTATAAGAGGGGGGGTGAATTATAGTGAGAAAATATGTTATACTTTTTGCGGAAATAAAAGTTAGCTAGGGAACACGAAAAGGGAACACGAGATATTTTAGCCAGGAAAAACTTTCTAGGCCCAATAGGATGAAACGACCTCCACTCAAGGGCTTTTGACTTTAAACTTTCCACTATAATAAGCCAAACGACTCTGTTTACAAACCTATTACTTTTCTCGGGCCACAACTTAAGTTCCTGAACTCAAGTTGCCAACAAAAGTTCCCACAACTGTTGTTCCTCTTGAACTTCCCTCGAAGTTCCTTTCTTTCTCTTTCTCACGCTTCACTCAAAACTTCTCACACTTACAAGAGTTCACTCAAACCCTTACCCAAAAATACAATGTGTAAAACAATGGAAGAGTATAAACTCGAATAAAGTAAGTATGAATTCTCTTAGAAACGACATTGACTCTTTAAGACAACTAAGAATATTTGGCTAATTCAGACACACTTTAGTCCAAGGTTTAGGCGCCTATTTATAATGTACTTAGGCAAGACCATAACTTATGTCCACTAATCCATGATCTCCATTACTTTAATTTATTTATTAGCTTTCCTTGAGAGATAATTAACCACTAATCTACTACTTAATTTAATAAAAAGAAGCAGTATGTAGAACGTGGTTTTGAAAAATTGGAGCTTAATTAAACTAATTAAAAAATAAAGGATAAATTGTATGATACCACCTTAATTTTTCATGTTTTTGTAAACTACCACCTTTTAGTTTTTTTTTTAAACTACCACCTATATTCTTCCCAACGTTTAGATTCTCCCACCTTTTAACGATTTCTGTCAAATTTTTTTTTTGTGGGGCCCACTTTTAAAATTCTTTGGTTATCCAAAGATGGATCTTTTCGAATCTCTTCATTCACTCTTTCTCTCTTTCTCCTCCACTCTATCTTTCTCTCTTCTTTAGCAAAAATACAGTAAACCTTCAATTTTTTTATACTGCGAATCTTCTCCCTGTCATCAACTCAACATCATCTCCATCATCATCAATATCTGCATCTCCATCATCATCAACTCAACTAACCCAATTCAGCCCCAAAATCCTCCCAAAACCAGCCACCACAACGCCACCATTCCCAACAATTTAAACCGCACAAACCATCCCCAACTTCAATGACCTTCTCCGCCTCAAATCAATCCCAGCAAGTCGAACAATTATGCTGAGTAGTAGTGGTTTTAAATCACTCGATCTGGGTGGGTGGGGCTTTGATTGTGTCGAATTGCCTGAGTTTGGTTGGGTGGGGCTTCAATTTTGTTGAGTTGGTCCGATTGGTGGAGTTTTGATTGGATGGGGCTTCGTTTGGGTGGGGGTTGGATGTAGGTTTGATTGGGTGGGGTGGGACGTCGTTTTGGTGGGCTTCGACTGGGTGTGGGTTGGATGTGGGTTCGATTGGGCGGGGTGGGGCTTCCATTGGGTGGTTGTATTATCGAATTAACTGAGTGGTGGTGGGATGGCGGTGGTTATGGGGTCGGTGAGAGAAAGATGGTGCAAGCGGTGGCGGTGCTTGTGGGGGGCGGTCAGAGAGATCTGGTGCAGGCGGTGATGGTGGTTGTGGGTCGGTGAGTGAAAGAGATGGGCATGTGGTTAGTTGGGTTAGTTGGGGCAAAAATACAGTAAACCTTTACTGTATTTTTGCTAAAGAAGAGAGAAAGATAGAGTGGAGGAGAAAGAGAGAAAGAGTGAATGAAGAGATTCGAAAAGATTCATCTTTGGATAACCAAAGAATTTTAAAAGTGGGCCCCACAAAATTTTTTTTTGACAGAAATCGTTAAAAGGTGGGAGAATCTAAACGTTGGGAAGAATATAGGTGGTAGTTTAAAAAAAAAAAACTAAAAGGTGGTAGTTTACAAAAACATGAAAAATAAAGGTGGTATTATACAATTTATCCAAAAATAAATTAAGGCTTAAGAAAATAATCAAGCCCTCTAACCACTTCACTGTAAAACGTGTAGTAGTAAGGGTGAACGTGATATTTTGCTTGGGGAATAATTAAGTCATTTTCTTTAATTTGTTTTTAGGAAAATATCTTTTATAAATAACTTAAAGATAACCGAAAATCATAATTAAGTTTTAAAATAAAATCCTTTTAAAATCGAAAATCAGATTAAGTTTTATAAATAAAACCTTTTGAATTACATAAAATATAAAATATAAGATTTACTACTAAAAGATTTTGATTTATCCTAATTAAATTAGAAAATCATTTTAAATAAATTCTTAACAAACTAACAACTAACTCCCTAAAGTCATGAATCAAGTCAAAACTAACTTAGGACTCTCTAACAACCTTTTTTGGGCGCACAACAATGTTAGGCGCGCAACTTGGGATATGTTAGCTGTTCCTAAAGTCATTACTAGGTCTGTTCCCTAACCTTGTTTTTAATAGTGCCAGTGTCTGTTCCTGTCATGGGAACAGAACTAAGTTCCGTTTGAGAATTCAACACAAACTAGATTAAGCATTTACTCGACCTAATTAAATACATCTAATGTATTCTAATCTTCACTCCAAACTTGATACTTCATCTTTCGAACATCTTCACTTCGATCTTTGATTAATTTTCCAATTTAATCTTCGATCAAGTATTCTCTTTGCTCGAGAATGGATTACCTAGCAATATCATAAGTACAACACAATATGTCTTTTGTTGGTTAAGTCATCTTCAAAACTCAAGGGTCAGCAGCTACTGCTACAATTAACTCCCCCTCAGACCAAATTTCCTCCCATGGGTCATACAAAGGAAAAAAAAGGGTAAAGTGTTAAGATAATCTTGAGTAGTTGTCCATTTATTTTCCATAGCAAAACAACAATAATACTACTCAAAATTATCCAAGTTTATTCTAATAATACATTAAACAGATGAGGGGCTACAAGGTGTAACTCAAAAGAAGGCCCTCGGTCGGGTAAGATAGTCAATAAATAGAAGAAATCCCGAATGATCAACGATGATAATAAGCCCTTGGTTGATGAACCCCATTGCTTGACGTAGAACAAAGATCTCACTCGTGGATAAAGAAAGCGAAGAGCTAAGCCCTAACACGCCCGTGAATAAAGTTCTCAAAGAAAGGTCCTTGGTATGAACAAGAAGGCCCTTGGTATGAACAAGAAGGCCCTTGGTAAGAAAGAATTACTTAAGAATTTCCTAGTGAGAGAAGTGCTTGAAGAGAGGGAAAATGGAGTGAGTGAAGTGAATGGGATGAATGAAGAGCATGAAGGGATGAAGTATTTATAAGTAAAGAAAGCACATATCTCAGTGCATCATATGTCAGTCATGAAACAAGTGAAATTCAGATAGAAAAACATAAACGGGCCAAAATCTCCATGTTAGGAGCCTTTTTTGGAGAAAATACTTGGCCTCAAAAAAATAACCAATTTGAAAAAAAAAGTTTACTTAATTCGGACACCCGAACACAAAGTTATAGTTCGTCGAAGTTTTAAGGACAAGAAATCAAAGAGGGGTGCCTTAGACGCCTACTACCCCTCAGCTTCAGCATGCGCCTTTAGCCTACACGCCCCTCAGTTTCTACCCGTCATCCCTCAGCGTACTACCTCATCCATCAACCCTTCATACATCATTCCCACAACAACAAGCAACCCCGTCAGCCTACTACCTACCCGTCAGCCTCCAATCTTACTACCAGCCTTCTTACAGCAACAAGCAACCCCCTCAGTCTGATGCCCGTCAGCCATGAGGAATCCCCTCATCCATCAGGCCCTTAAAAACTCAACGTCCAATAGTCAGCGCAAGTAGTCAGTCAGTCAGCGTCCTTCAGTTAACAAAGCCCAGCAGTTAGCTCGCTAGCCCATCAGAATAGGTCGTCAGCCTATATGATACCGTCTGGCCGTCAGCTTCAAGCTCTCAATCAGTCCTTCAGCAAAGTCGGCCCAACCTACCCGTCAGCAGACACCCGTCAGCCCGCTGCATGCCTTCAGCAAGCCTTCATATATATGGGACCCCCTCATACAAAAAGTACCCTTTCATACACATGGTACCCCCTCATACAACAAGTACCCTCTCATACACATGGTACCCTCTCATACATTAAATAACATCTCATACACATGGTACCCCCTCATTCAACAAGTGCCCTCTCATATAGATAGTACCCTATCATACAACCCCTCGGATGCCCATCACATCCCTCGACACGACCCGCCTTTAATTGCTCAGATCTTCCGTGCGACACGCGATTTTCATACGACTTCATTCACGCATCACGCATGGGGCTAAATGTTCGGGCTGGCTCAGGTCGTAGCCCAATTTGGGTAAAATGACTAAATTACCCTAATTAACATCAGTCTTTTCCAAGCTAAGTCCATTACTCTTAACAAAGCCCGTAATACTCCTTATTATGGAAATACCCTTGATTAACTTAATAATTACGGTTCCGTCATCACAATACCCTATAAATACCTGATTGGCATCATAATTTTAGGTAACTTTTTCTGATTACTCTAAAACCCCTTTTTCTCACTTTCTCTCTACAGAAAAGTAATCTGACTTGAGCGTCAGAGGGGTGATCCCAGAATCACCCCCGGGGTAGTCTATCTTCGTTATTTTGCAGACTCTCGAATCTCCTATTGCGGGCAAGCAGTTAAGACAATTCCCAAAATACTCTCATACAAATACAAATATTTCTGTTCCGAAAACAGAAGTATAAAACTAAAATGAGTACAAAGAGAGTATAAAGAGTAATGTGGAAAGAAGGGAGTAATGATAATAATAAAGTTTAAGCTTTAGGTTTAGTGATAAGTATGGATGGCAATGGGTAAAGGACCCAATCCGTATCCGTATTGAGCGGATTTGGGTCTTTAAAATTAGGGCCCGTCAAATCTCGGTAGGATCCGGGTCCTAGCTTCAAAAAACGGATCTAGAAAGGGTCCTAAAGTATACCCAGATTCAGATCCATTTACCCGTTTTTTTAAAAGTTATTTTTAACATAAACAAATTTAACTTTATGTAGTAATATTTTTTAATGTTAAAATTTGTTATTTATTTATCTTCATCTTTTAATGTTATGGTTGGATTTTTGTTATATTAAACTTGAAGTTTTGAACGTCAACAATTAGAGATGCAAAATGACATTGTTTTCGTTATTGAAATCTTTAAATTAGTCTTATTGAAGCAAATCAGTAAAGATCCATTTTGTACCCATTTTGGATCCAGCTCCTCATTTTTATTACCCAGTGGATCCGGGTAGGGTTTGGGTCATTGTTTGAAAAACGGATCTGGATCCGGGTCCTAGAGGATTGCCATAAGTAGTCGACTGTCAAGTATCAAGTCTATATGATTTGTACTCCCTCCGTTTCTCAAAAATTGTTACACTTTCCTTTTTAAAACGTTTGATTAAAATTGTTACATTTTTACTTTTTCCACTTTGGGATATGTAGCCCACTAGTTTTTTATTCAACTAAATATTAGTGGTCCTACACTTCTACCCTTTTGTCATGCTTTTTTATTATTTTATTCTTTATTCTCTCTCCTAACTTATTTTTCATGTCATTGTCATACTTTTTATACCCATCTCCTTGGTTATTGAATTTTTGGGATTTAGGAAACGGAGGGAGTATAATATATTTTTCTAATTGCTTTCTATGGTCTTTCATTGTAAGTTTGAATAGTAATATATTATGAAAATAAGATGTCTTCAATTATCCTTATGCTATGTGGTTGATGGTTTTGTTACTTGTGCAGTAGTATCTCGCATCTTATACTGTTGTTAGTTGTTATTATTGAATCTTGTTAATTGTTATCATTGAATATTTGAATTCAGTTTTCATTTCAGATACTCAACTTCAAAATTTTCTTCATATCAAACTTCATTTTTTTGTCCGTTAAGATGATGAAAAACTTGTATTCGTACAGTAGCCTGTAACCCTGATTCAACTAGTAGTTCTAGTGGTAAGCAAAATGACGAGGGTGTATCGAACAAGTGTCCAACAGTACTTGTTATAAACTCCTCTCAACATATTATGGTAATCACATATTTACGTCGGATAAAACTTTGTTTATCGAGTGGGTAAATGATCTACTATTAATAGATGAAATAGATAGTGGATTCCAACTCAGTTGCAGAAGATGATAATAATTGTTTATTATCGGCTAGAGTTATCATCGTCCGTTTATCTTTTTATGAAGGCGAAAGTAATGTAGTGGTGCGGTAGAATTATGAGAATATAATTTTTTTTTTTTCTGTTTTGTATTTTCACAAGTCTCTCTTGCTTTAGCATTGTCCAAATTGGGATTCCACATTAGGAAATCCTAGCTAAGGAAATTAGTAGAAAGTTCAATGTAATAGCATAAGTGCATAACATGATAACAAGTAACAAGCCTTGATTAATCTTCTCCAAATAATCTTCCTTTGGAGTATAATCAAATTATTAACTAAAGTACAACATACTATATCCTTAGATCCAGAGTGACTTATAAGCCTCAGGAAACAAAACTATGGATGAGATACTTCTCATGCAGCAAACAAAGATGAAAAACATATGTAGCCCACACTGTTTTATTGTTACTTTCTTGGGCTTTAACTAAAAATGAAAAAAGAAGTGTATAAATGTATATCATATTGACTAATTTTAGAACTAATATCCATATCCAAATCTTAATTCCTTGGATTATTGCCAGCCATAGCAAGGGTGGTGCATCTACCTGCGGGAAGCACCATGTCCGGGGTTGCTGGGTCCCTTGCTTGGGTTGCTAGCGGCCGCAGTAGTGTTGCTGGGTGCATTGCTTGGGTTGGAAGCAGCAGCAGCAGCAGTAGGGTTGCTGCCCTTGCTGGGTGCATTGCTTGGGTTGTTTGCACCTGCAGTGGGGTTGCTGGGTGCATTGCTTAGGTTGGTTGCACCTGCAGCAGGGTTGCTGGGTGCATTGCTTGGTGTGTTACCAGCTGCAGCAGGGTTGACGGGTGTGTTGTTTGGGGTGGCGGCAGCGGTGTCAGTAGGGTTGTTGCTGGATGCATCACTTGGGTTGGAGTTGGCATTGTTGATTCCCAAAGTGTTCTTCACTACATCAGCTGCTCCTGTTGCAAGGTTCTTCACTTGCTCCCCTGTCTGCATATGTACCATTCAATTTTTAGGCTCATTTTATCAAAACCAATTATATATGGAATGCAATTGGTTTTTATCTATTTTACCTGAGTTTGATTGATCAAACAAAATTATGAAAGCTATTGCGACATAGCTTTGTACACTTCTCATGCAAAAACCATTTGGACATAGGCTTAATAAAAAGTTGTCTTTTCTGTTGTTTTGACGCAAATCCCTTGGTTCTTAAAGAAACTAATTAAAAGTTTTGTTTATCGAAAACGGATTTCTAGATTGGTGAGGAAAATTATGTTCAATTTTTACGAAAACAACAATGCCAAAGTCTTAATATGATCCCAATTCCCAATAGAATGGGGTCGGCTGCATGAGTCAAGATTTGTTTTTTGTAATCATTAACATAGATCCTCAATATATCCATTCTCTTTAATCTTTATGCTCTTAAATTCTTCATATTATTGTTAACGCTTTCGATACACATCAGGCCTCTCCCGGCTTTTATTCAACAACCATAGAGACGGAGCTAGAATTATCACTAAGTGGATTCATTTGTATAATATTTTACTTTATAATTCAATTTTTCTTTGTCCCACACAAAAGAGGATTTTAAGGGATCTATATCGATCAAGTGGGTTCAATTAATCCCGGATGGCTGAACGTAGCTCTGCCTTTAACTACACCACCCTTACCAAGCCCAAACAACCGTAACCAGGTATATGGAGGCTTAAAAGACTAGATGGCATTAATTTGAGCCATGTATTTCATGATATAGAGAAAAAGACTTGCCTGTTGAAGAAGCTGAGAGGCTTGTTGAGCAGTTCCAGATGCTGCACTGCTAACTTGGGCGATAACTCCTTCACCTTTCTCCTACAATATCGAAATCAAAAGTAATACGTAAGCTTCTTCGCGTCTTCATGAACTTATCTTTACTGAATTGAACTTAATTATTTAAACTGAATATTATTGTTTTAAGGTGACCTGAATGGGGCCTAGCCGCCTATAGATCATATTATACCTGAACTTGGGTTGCAGCCTCGCTTGCCTTCTGGCTCATTTCGGGATTTTGTTGTTGTTGGCTTGCCATTTTCTATAAAAAGTATGAGCTTAAGAACAAATGTAGATGTAATTCGAGATAATTAATTAAGCAATTTAGTGTTTCTTACAATTAAATTGAGATTTAGTCATTTTTATAGTGGTTTTTTAGGAATCCTAATGCAGCAATGCAGCTATTTTTGGGCTCTTTCAAGCATAAGTTTCTCTGCATCATGAATTCTTTGTTGCGAAAAATGAGGCTTGTTATCTAAGACATGTTTTTTTTTTGACTATTTCACGTGAAGTCGAGTATTGGCGTTCTTGGTTATTATTAGTTAAAAACTTAGAAATAGGAGAGGTTATTATAGAAAAGTAGATCAAGTAGCTATTTAGATCAAGTATACTGTTATTAAAGCTTACGTGTGACAAGCATTAGTTCGTCACAACGTGTAAGATCAACTGAAGTGTGTGAATTAAGATAATTTATGTTAGGGATATAAATCGTAAACACTATCTATCTTCTTAAATATTAAGTAAAAGTTTGCGAGAACAATACTTTTTTTTTTGGAAGAAATAACATTTTAATTTTTTTTGCATTTAACAACCTTAAATTTATTTTCGAGATCAGATCTTAAGGTCAGTTTGAAGCATTGGTTTTGGTTTCCGAGCGTTGATCAAACCGATTTCTATGCATAATCTTTGTACCTAAAGATATTCAATGTCTTGACCAACGCTTGCAATCCAAATTTAACGTCGGAAAAAAGCCCTAATGTTTGATCTTGCAAAAAAAAATGTTTAAGGTTGTTAAATGCCAAAAAAGAAAAGGTTGTTTTTCGCAAAAAGATACTTATGAAAGGTAGTTTCTCGCAAATTACCCAATAAGTACTATACAATTTTTTTAATATAGAAATCGGTATGGCACGGTAATATCCACCAAATTCAATTTCAAGTTTTGGATACACAACGTTCACAAAATTTTACCTACTAAGCTAACTAACATCCACTTGTAATATACTACATTTATTGGCATGCATATATCGTATGAGTTATTTCCTTACAATAAGTGATAAAATCATAACATTTAAGTTGTAGCCTCGTAGGATTATATAAGATATTTGATATATTATTATTAGCTACCATATACTTCTTCCATTCTTCGTTATTTGCAACAAATTTCTGATCATGTGTAGGAAAATTAATGTGAATAATTTCAACTATTGGTCATCTTTATATATTAATCCCAACTTTAATTATCTCCAAAATAATCTCAACTACTGCCTGCCCTTTCCAAAACAGTTTCACCTAACTTGTAAGTTGTAGCGTATTTAAACAGATTTAAAAGTCACACTTTAACATATAATTCGCCGAAAAATATTAAAAAAAAGAAAATTAACTAAACTATCCAACCCCAACCCTCCCACCCTTTCCCAAGCCCTGGAAGCCCTCCACCTCCCTTTGTTAGCCACTGAATCCCCCCCCAAACACCACTCCCTACTTGCTAGCCACCCTCCCCCTCCCTTCGGTAGCCAACCAAGCCACTACGCTAGCCCTGCCCAACCACTTTCAAACACCACCACCCTTCAAACAAGCTTTTGAGTTGAAAAAAGATAAAAAGCACAATGCTATCATTGTGAAATTTAATTTTTTTCAAGAAAAGTTCTATCATTTAATTCAACCCCCTTCTTGAGTGACATCTTGCAATCTGACATAATGACTTCATGTGCAACCGTACCTTTTGTATGGTCATAATCCCCATACCTTCCGTATAGTCATACCTTTACTTTTCCGAGAAACAAATTTGAATTATTGCAGTAATAGAAATGTAATACAATGATACACACTTTATCAATCAAAATGTCTTGAGCATAGTCTTTCCATGTACATATAAATACAATTTAATATAATATCATACACACTTTATAGATTGCCACAAAAAAAATACAGTCTATTCACAAAAAAAGCCAGGTTTCAGGTTCTCCCAAGTCTCAAGGTTTCACTCACAATCTATTTATCAATGTAAACACCATGTATACATGCCATATGACTTGTATATAATCCAAAACCCCTGCTATTTTTCTGGTTATTGAACGAAGTGTCAATTAATCATTTCTTCTCTCTATATGTTGTATATCCATATATCTATATACTGAGAATTGAATAACAGAGGAGTGCGAAATAGTTTAAATACACAGAGTAGGGGATAAGTGGCGGGCACAAGACGTTGATCTCTTTACCATATGTAGCACAAACTTGCGTCATGGCGACACGCAGACGTTTCTGTAAGAATTCATAGATGCGAATAGCGGAATTTCAGGAAACAATTTCCTAACATCTATAACAGAATCGCATGCATAACAATATATGAATCGATACATAGAGTAGAGAATACACAAACCTTTTATTCACGACTTGAACAGGTATGTAGGGTTTGAATACTGCAAAGTATTATTGCAGATCTGGTTACTTTAGAGATAAAGAACTACAATTGTAATTCCTCTACTTAGTCCACGAACACCGATTAATACCCACGTCTGCTAGAACGGAAGAGTATGAACTATTCACTCTCTTGCTTTTGATGGGATAGGCGCCTAGACTAAAGAGGGAGAAAGGTTTTTCTTTTTACTCTCTTTTGTGTCAAGTTACTGACTAACTGAATTGTTCCATCTCTCTTCTTATTATATCTATATATAATAAATAGAGATTAGGTTAAGAGGAAAGGAAAAAACTAAAACCCTAATCACCCTAATAGTGGCCGGCCCTTATAAGCCTTTATGGGCTTATAATTTATTTATTAATCAGTGTTACTTTGTGTGACCTCATAGGATTAATTAACTTAGTTGTAGGCCCAAACCAATTTGTCTACAAACCGTAATTTATTCTCTAGCAAGCAAATACGGTTACTAAAATAATTAACTATATTATCTCCATAAATACAATCCCATTTATATTTAGTAATTGCGGAAATTGTCTAAGGACATATTCCTTCAATCTCCCACTTGTCCGTAAGACAAGTACGCAATATTAAATTCCTTAAGTCTCTTAATGCCAAATTTGATAACACGATGTTATATACTCAAATATGTTTCTTGATCACCGAGGTTGAATTGTTCAACTGAAGATCAACTCTTTAATCTCATTTTAGCATGGCCATGCGTTTTTACAATTCTCCCTCATCAAGAGGCCCAGACACCATTCCTATCAGATAGGAGGACTTATTCAATCTTGTATGACCATAACTCCCACTCAATTCTTAGCCAACCTGAGCATTGCCTTTATAACCTCCTTTTACGGCACGGTGTTTAACAATGTCAAAGCTAAACTAATCATATCATGGTTATTAAGACATACTCATGTCCAAGGAATCTATTAAATATAGACATTCCGATTCTACTATTAGAATCTAATTAGGTCAAGTCTCAATGTATCAACCATACATCCATATTTGTTAATTTGACATCCCTATGTCTCTATAGCCCAAGGAACTGCGCTATCAATTAACATTATGCTAGTCTTTTAACAAGTCACTTATGTCCAATTCAGTGCCTTAAACTAGGGACATATTATAAACTGTGGTTTTTGTTCACTATATAGGGTTCCATTCATCACAACGTTTATGATGATCCTATTTCAAACACAATTTATTTGGACATCTTATTTAATACTAAACAAATTAAATAAGAATGTAGATTTTTTATTGATAAACAATTCCAAGCATAATCAATGTCTTTACAAATGCAAACATAAAGTAAGCATTATAAAGCCATTCTTTTATATGCTTAAGCCCATAGACCTAGTATGACCTTCATGCTTAGGTCGAGCAACCGGTTTAGTCTTTGGATCTCCCACATTCTCATCAATAGGAATCTTGCTTATTCTGTATAGAACTCTTACAGCTCATAATTTCTCCATTGGGACAAAGAATGAAACCAGATGGAGATCGGAAATCATCTTTGTCACCTTGGTAATTCGTATATGCCTATCATTAACAACAAACTCAATTTCTCCACCATATACCAATCAATGATCCTCAGTTCTTCGTAAGTACATAAGGATATTCTTTGCACTCATCTAGTGCGTGTAACTTGGATAAGACTGGTATATGTTGCATTTACTCGTAGTATAGGCAACATCTGGTTGAGTGCAAAGCATAGCATGCATACATAATGGAACCTAATGCAGAAGCATAGGGAACATTACTCAATCTCTTGACTTCATCAGGTGTCGAAGGACACGGAGTCTTGCCAAGTGATATGCCATGTTTCATGGAATTGAAATCTCTCTTAGAGTTTTCCAGCTTGAAGCTAGCAAGAACCTTATCTATATTAGTTCCTTGACTAAGTTCAATCAGCCTTTTTAGATCTATCTCTATAGATCTTTATTCCCAAAATATACTCTGCCTCTCCTAAGTCTTTCATAGATAAACGATTTTTAAGCCATCCTTTGACTGACTCAAGCACGACTTATCATTTCCTATGAGAAGTATGTCTTCCACATACAAGACTAAAATTGTTATATTACTCCCACTCAATTTCTTGTATACACAAGATTTCTCTTCATTTATGAGGAAAACAAACTTTTTGATTGCCTAATCAAATCTGAGGTTCTAACTCCTGTATGCTTGCTTCAATCCATAAATGGATTTCTTAAGCTTGCATACCTTCCCTGAATTTGTTGGATGTTCAAAGCCTTGAGGTCGTGTCATATACACATCCTCTTTCAAGAACCCGTTCAAGAAAGCGGTTTTTACATCCATTTGTCGTATTTCATATGAAATGCGGCAATTGCAAGGATTATCCTAATGGATGGCTACTAGGGAAAGGTTAAATTCATAGTTTATACTATGAATATGACGGAAACCTTTTGCCACTATCGTAGCTTTGAAAACACTAATGTTTCCGTCTTTGTCTGCTTTCAATTTGAAAATCCATTTGCATCCAATGGGTCTCACGCCATCAGGCAAATCAACCAAGTCCCATACTTGATTTTCAGACATAGATTCCATTTCGGATCTCATGGCTTCACGCCATTTCTAGGAGTCCTATCCCTCCAAAGCATCTTTGTAGCTGATAGGCTCACACTTACTAAAATCGTTATTTTAGAACTTTCCGTCGAAAGAAAATCAACATATTTTCTTGATGGAATGGTGATCCTATGAGATCTACGTAGGGGAACAACAGAAGAAGAATCTCGGTCGTTAGACTTAGAAGCTTCGCATGGATTCGATCCAAGTGGGACGGTAGGAGGTTCGTGGATAGGATTTACTACCCCCCCCCAACATTTTCATGCTGGTCCGCCTCTAATGAGGTGTTAACCTCACCCATTTGTTGCTCATCTCGAATTTCTTCGAGATATATATACATTTCTCCCACTTGTCTTCTTTGGAAATAAACTTATTTTCAAGGAAGACACTATAGCGAGCAACAAACACTTTGTTTTCGCTACGGTGGTAAAAATAATATCCCTAGGTCTCTTTGGGATATCCCACAAAGAAACACTTTTTAGATTTGGGTGCTAATTTATCAGATAGTAAACGTTTTACATAAACTTCACACCCTAAACCCTTAGAAAAGACATTTTAGGAACGGTTCTGACCATATCTCATATGGAGTCTAATCTACTGCTTTGGATGGAGTCCTATTGAGTGTAAGCGCAATTGTATCAAGAGAAAATCCCAAAAGAAATATAGAGAGATCAGCAAAACTCATCATGGATCGTACCATATCTAATAGGGTGCGATTCCTTCTCTTGGAAACACCACTGAATTGTGGAATTTCCTGTTGAAGTTCATTGTGAAAATTTTCCACAATCTTTCAAATGATCACCGAACTTTTGACTCAGATATCCCCTCCATGACCAGATCATAAAGATTTAATCTTCTTGCCAAGTCGATTTTGTACTTTATTTGGAATTCTTTGAATTTTTCAAAGGCCTCCAACTTATGCCGCGTGAGGTAAACATATCAATATGTGCTTACATCATCAGTAAAAGTAATTAAGTAACTTACCCTCCCCTAGCCAATGTATTCTTAGGTCCATACACATCCGTATGTATGAGGGCGAAGAGGTCATTGGCCCTTTCACTCGAACTAGTGAAAAAAGACTTTGTCATTTCTCCCATTAAGCAAAACTCACACATCAGATGATTCAAAATCAAATGATTTTGAGAACTCCATCTTTATGTAATTTCTCAATTCGTTTTGTACTTATGTAGTCTAATCGACAATGTCATAGGTGTATTGGGTTTAATTCATTTGACTTATGTTTCTCGCTATTTTTATAGATATGTGTTTGTGGAACATACAAACCATTTGATAACTTAGTAGAGATACAGAACATATCATTCAAATAAGAAGAAAACCAATTCTTCTTTATTGTGAATGAGAAAACTTCAGAATCCAAAACAGAAACTGAAATAGTGTTCAGCAATATTTTAAAACATAACAACAATTATTAAGTCTCAAAATAAATCCATAATGTAAAGATAGACTGAAAA
The DNA here is from genome assembly GCA_947645195.1 of Patellifolia procumbens. Classification (NCBI taxonomy): domain Eukaryota; kingdom Viridiplantae; phylum Streptophyta; class Magnoliopsida; order Caryophyllales; family Amaranthaceae; genus Patellifolia; species Patellifolia procumbens. The sequence goes on from CANSGD010000429.1 coordinate 4,216,681, forward strand.
CTCCCACTGCCTAGGCGGCAACTCGAGCTCCATTGCCATTGCAATTCTACCTCTCCATTAAGCGTGTCTCCTACTTCTTTTTAGATCTTGCACATTACAGATAATGTGAGAACTACATCTAGTATCAAATACACATGATGCAAAAGTAGTTTAAGTTATCTCTATAACATAAATACCTGAAGAAGAAGCTCTAGTCTTCTTGTACTCCAGATACTTAGGGCAGTTCCTCTTCCTATGACCCACCTTGTGACAATAGTAGCACTCATGTATTGCTACTATGGCTTTAGGTGTTGCCTTTGGCTCCTCAGAAGTGTTGGGCTCAGCAACTTGTTTGCCTTTGCCCTTACCCTTCTTAGACGGAACTCCGTGCTTCTTGAGCCCCTTGCCCTTTTGCACCATCAAAACATCCTTATGCTCCTTTATGGGCTCAGTAGGCAAGCTCCTTTCAGCCTGAATCAGTATACCATGCAACTCTTGTATGGTCACTCAAACTAAAGTTCTTATATGCATCAGTGAGTGAATTGATGATCATATCAATTGCTATCTCTTTGGGATAGGAAAATCCCAACTTGGTCATTTGCTCAAAATGACTAATCATTTTGAACACGTGGGGACCAACTGATTTTCCTTTCTCCATATTACACTCAACAAGCTTGCGGTTCACTTCGAACCTCTCCAACCTAAGATGCTTTTGAAAAAAGGTTCGCAACTGTTGGATTATTGTATAGGCATCCATTCCTTCAAAACGTTTTTGAAAGTCAGGTTCCATACATGCAAGCATCAAACATGTGACAGGCACAGATTTGTTTATGAGTATTTGCCTAGCTATCCTATCAGCTTGGCGAGAATTCTCGGGAAGTGCAGGAATAGGAGTTTCAAGAACAGTTTCTCTCCTTTCATTTCTGAGAACTATTCTCAGATTTCTCTCCCAGTCTAGGAAGTTCTCTTGGTTGAGTTTTTCTTTTGCAAGAATAAAGCGCAAATTATAGCCAGAGTGATTGTTGTTGTTGTTAGACATGACTACAAAAAAATAGTAAACAAGCATTCAATCAAAAAGTTTATCAATGATGGTTATTTAAACAAATTTAAACAACTATTAATACTTTATTCAAAATATAAAACCCCATATTGAATAAAGAAATAACCAAGATCCCCTCCCACTAAAATTAAACGGACTTTGGCCCTGCCTTTAAAGATAGTGATAGAGGTAAGTAAACCACTTTACTAATTATAACAATTTATAATTCTTGGTAGATAGGTTAATAACTCTTTATAAACTCCTATCTCACTGCTTCAAAACCCAAAACTTTATCTTTTGATGATTTTGTTGAGTCAAACCAAACATTAACATGTAAGTTTCAAAAAACCTACCCTACTATCCTCGGAATTATGAGCAACACCCTGCTTTGGCAGAACCTATTACTCATGATCTAAGGCTTTATAGGTGTTGTTTGGAAAAGCATTTAAACTCAATATCACCCTTGGGGACTCAAGTTTATTATGTTGGTTATATTAAAAGTTGAACACATTATATAAATAACCACACATAAACTTGAGTGAGCATTTAAAAGAAATTAAATGCATAAACAATCAAAGAAGAACTTAAAACGCGATCCTAGTATGGCCCCTAAACCTAGAAAATCTAATCTTCATGAATCCTCCCTTGGGACTTTCTTGGATCTCCATCCTTGATTCTCCACGGAACTTCAATCTTGATCTTCATTTAAATTATTCTAAGCAAAGAATTTAAATTACAAAAATACAAACGATACGCAGATCGTATTTTAATTACAAAAATACATAACGATGCACAGATCGTATTTTCTATCCTAGTTTGGGCCATACCAGTCACGATTGTGCAAATATAATATCAAACATATTATAATATACATCTAAGCAAAATTATAATATCATCATATTATAAAAAATATCGACGTAATATAATATCAGACATATTATGTGCATCCATGAAAGAAATATAATATCATCATATTATAAATCATAACTTATTTACTCCATTAACGTTTAATGGGTAATAACAAATATTTCCAAAATATATAAAACATTCACGCATTTATTTAGAAAATAAAATGCAAGTAAAAGTAACACAATTATATAAATACAAAATTTATTTACTCCATTAACGATTAATGAGCAAATAAAATTTTCCATTATAATTTTAAAACTTAACAACTTTAAGTTAGAAAATATTTAGGAAATATAACTCGAATTAATAATTTTCCTAAAATTAGTCATCTTAACAAATGTAAGAATATAACTAATAAGAAAACTTTCATTCTTTTCATTCAATTACAACTTTAATATGATATTAATCTCCATTAATATTAATTTGCATAATTGAAAATTTTATAACTTTTGCCCAAAGAAAATCAATAAATCAGAATTTAAATCACCATTAACCAAATAACAAAACAAAAAATAGATGGACTGAGCTAGGCCCGGCGGAGGCCCGCAGCCCAGCCCAGCCCAGCTGCTGGCCGCGAAAGCAGCACAGGGCTGCTGGCTTCTCGCGACCACCAGATCCGCAGCAGTGACGCAACCACACAGGGCTGCAGTCACGCGTGCGACCCGCCGGAGGGATGGTGGTGGATCGCCGGAGTGATGTCGGTCAAACGAAGCAACTGGATTGCCGCCATACTCGCCGGAAAAAGCGAGGAGTAGCCCAGAATTTTCGAAACAATTTTCGTAAAATCTGGGTTGTTTTCAAACCAAAAACCGAGAGATTTTCGGCTAAAACAACTAATTTTTGGTTTTTGTTTTGTGATTTAAACTTACAATAAGCTTATAAACACAATTTGGTTAACAAAGTACAACTCAATTGCAAAAATTTAACCAAAAAACAAATTGGGGGAAAAATTAGGGTTTTTGATTGTTTCGAATCAAACTATTTGATTTCGAAACGAAAATCACAATTAAATACATCAATTTTCAATTCAAATCAAAACAAATCAAAGCCCTAATTCAATTTCACAAAATAAACACATTGAATTGCTGAATTTGGGAGCAAGAATTTCGACCAAACTAGGTCGAACAAAACCAAAAAATTTCGATTTAAATTTCCGTAAATTAAATCAAAAACAATTTATTTTTGGGCAATTTTTAACATAAAATTCATAAATTTTATGCTTTTCAATTTATTAATATCAACATATTAATCTTGCAAATTAACACATATTAAAATTCCTCCTTGAATTGAATTGGAATTATGAACTTGATCATATAAAATTATGCAAGAGGCTAAAACTGATACCACTGTAAGAATTCATAGATGCGAATAGCGGAATTTCAGGAAACAATTTCCTAACATCTATAACAGAATCGCATGCATAACAATATATGAATCGATACATAGAGTAGAGAATACACAAACCTTTTATTCACGACTTGAACAGGTATGTAGGGTTTGAATACTGCAAAGTATTATTGCAGATCTGGTTACTTTAGAGATAAAGAACTACAATTGTAATTCCTCTACTTAGTCCACGAACACCGATTAATACCCACGTCTGCTAGAACGGAAGAGTATGAACTATTCACTCTCTTGCTTTTGATGGGATAGGCGCCTAGACTAAAGAGGGAGAAAGGTTTTTCTTTTTACTCTCTTTTGTGTCAAGTTACTGACTAACTGAATTGTTCCATCTCTCTTCTTATTATATCTATATATAATAAATAGAGATTAGGTTAAGAGGAAAGGAAAAAACTAAAACCCTAATCACCCTAATAGTGGCCGGCCCTTATAAGCCTTTATGGGCTTATAATTTATTTATTAATCAGTGTTACTTTGTGTGACCTCATAGGATTAATTAACTTAGTTGTAGGCCCAAACCAATTTGTCTACAAACCGTAATTTATTCTCTAGCAAGCAAATACGGTTACTAAAATAATTAACTATATTATCTCCATAAATACAATCCCATTTATATTTAGTAATTGCGGAAATTGTCTAAGGACATATTCCTTCAGTTTCAATGAGAGGGAGTATCAACTGGATAAAGATCATGTAAAGACTTGGAAGACGAGTCAGTCCTTGGTGCATCAGATGAATGTATCAGGCTTTGAGATTCAGTGTCAGACATCTGTTTAGCCCGCGTCCTAAATGCCTGATAAACCCTCTCATGACTATATGAGCTATCACGCTCCAGAACTAGTTCTTGTACCTGAATGTTTCCTTCAAGCATGTTCAATGCCTCAGACATAGTAGGCCTGAGCGCTGGAGATGGATTTGCGCATAGTAGAGCGACTTGAATTATCATCGAAGCTTCTTCCTTCTTGTATTCAGTTCCTAATAATGGATCCACCAGCTCCATCAAGTCTCCTTTTTGTTTCAGAACAAAGGCCTGGTAATTTATTTAGATTGTAACGATATCACAATTTCTGTATCCAAGCAGACTAGGTACGCTGTAAAATATAACATTCTGCATATAAATATGAAGTATATAGTGAGGTCATTTTACCCAATCCAGGAGACAAAAGTGATCTTCAGTAGGCTGAAATTTAATGTTGTTTTGTCCTGCCACGACTTCTAATACAACTACCCCAAAGCTGTAAACATCAGCTTTAGGCGTCAAATAACCCCATAATGCATATTCTGGAGCCATGTATCCTCTGCAAAGAAAACCATTTTTTTTAAAAATAAACTCAAATGCTAGGCATGCTCTTAACCAGATTTGATTGCTCATGTTTAGTTATTCCATTGACAATAATAATATCAATGTTATTCCAAATAATTCTTTACAAAAATAAGAAGTTGGAATTTGATGGAGATATATACTTCCCATGTCTTTTTTTCTTTGATACAATAGTTCCTTATTAGTCATTACATATAGATTGGGCATACATATTATGGTACCGGAAAAAGTAGAGATATATCAGAGACAAGACAACTGGTCCCCGATAACATGAGAAAAGTAGGTATGTGGGAAGAAAAGCTATCAAAAATGAATACATAGTGATTAATAGAAAACTTCCATAAAAGGGAAAATGTAGCGGTTGAAAAAAAAGAGAGGAAGTATGACCTTAAGTAAGTAAAAAAATTCAAGCAAAATAGAAGCAAAAATAGAGATAGTTTGGAAAAATAGAATATCTACTTGAGAGAGCTTTATAAGTTCTGGATGATAAATACAATTATTTGGTAAGACGAGAGACAAGTTGAAACTATTTGGTTGCTTATAAATCCAATTAGTATGAGTTCTTAAGAGCACTAAATCCAAAGTCTTGAAGGCTCGTTTTCAAGGCTCTACTAAATAATAGTAATCATAATAAAATGATATGTACCTTATTCTCAATCTCGTCCCCGTAATTTTTTTTCACGAATTTTCATTCCGCACTAATTAGTAATTACCACCTCTAAAGTGGTTATGGAAGCATTACCACAGGCATAGATATGATACTTTCTAATTTCTATACAAAACTACATATGAATCTATTAATATTACCACCATCTATTACCATCTAAAAATGGGGTTGTTAAGGTTTCTAAGAGTGAGCTTACATTGTTCCAGCAATTCTAGTGCTAATGTGCGTCATCTCCTCTTCATTAAGCTTTGCCAATCCAAAGTCTGAGATTTTTGGGTTAAGGTCGCTATCAAGCAAATACATTTGTAGGTTTGATGTCCCTATGAACAATCTTTATTCTTGATTCTTCATGCAGGAAGGCCAAACCCCTAGCTATTCCAATGCATATCCCTTTCCTTGTAGGCCAATCTAATCTTGACCGACCAACGTTTGGACCTTCATCTGGAAAATATTTTTCAGTTATCTGATCTTGAGGTCTTAGAAGAAGAACAAAATGAAGATCAAAACATTATCAATTTTGATCCTTACCAAACAATGCATGTCCAAGGTCTTTGTTCTCCATGTATTCATACACCAAGAACAGATGGCTTGTATCGACACAACACCCGTACAATCTCACGAGATTTGGATGGCACAAACTAGAAATAATGCCAATTTCATTTACAAACTCTCGATTTCCTTGGGAAGATTTGGCCGAAAGATGTTTAACAGCAATATGGCTACCATCCAACAAGGTGCCCTATATCAGGGTAGGTACAAGTCTTTAAATTTTTACCCCCTAGTCATCCACACATCTAATGGTTGATTTACAATTAAATTTAAGCAAACAAAAAATAGAGAGTTACATACCTTGTACACAGATCCAAACCCACCTTCTCCTAACTTATTAGAAGCATTGAAGTTGTTACAGGCAGCCTTGATTTGTTTATAAGAGAAGAGACCAATTTGTGGATTCAGGACTCGAAGCTCTAAGCACAATAACAAAATTAATTTTATTCAGAAGTGTAACATGTAGATTGACACTAAAATGAATCTGAACAATCTTCGAAAAGTATTCCCATTTGGAGACATAAGTAATTCCTTCAGCAGTGATATTCCTCATAACACAAAAAAAAAACATAAAATTAAGAAATCACTGTATACATTGCAAAATGGATGAGAGCGTCGATAATGCCTACAAATTCCCGTTAAAGATCTGTAAAGCTAGATTCATAGCTTTAGTGTTTCCAACTTTCACATTTTTTTAAGAATGTTTACATTTTTGCACTTCCCCGTTTTTAATTTGTGCTGACAAAAAAGGCGGTGAACTTGAAGAAAAAGAAAATTAACCTCCTAGTTGAAATTAAGCTTTACCATTATAATGTGAATACCACTTTTATGCCCACTAGGTTCTATAAGTAACATAATTTAACATAAGATAACTTTGATATTGTGTAGGAGTTAGGGTGTGAAAAAAGGTTTGCCAATGAACAAAATCTAAATAAGAGGGAAAATTTGGATTTCTCTCATCCTTCGCGTGCTTACTTTGCACATACTTTATGTTCTTATGTTTTATCTTTGCAGGCTATAGCCATACTCGTGGTTGGCCGAAAACATTATTATAGGTGAAGTGATTTTCTTATTTATCTTTGTTTGGTTTGTGAGGGTGGAAAATAGTTTTCCCAAAGGTGATAAACATTTTCCACATTTTCTCCCTATTTCTTATCAACGTCTTTTCTCTTTCCATTCATCCTCTCCATTCCATCTCATTCTTCCTTTGGTTGCTAACTTTGGTTTGTAAGGGTGGAAGACACAACTGGATGGAAATCATCCACCATCGAGAATATGTTTTGTCCAATCGGATGGAGTCTAAATTTATGAAAATGTCAAACAAACAACTTGTTAAAAATTTCTTCAACCACATTTTACACTTCTACTGATCATTGTTTGGAGAGATTTGTTATCCTTAGCTGAAGCTCAAGTTCAGATTCATTGTTCTATTTGGACGGTGCAGCATTCACTTAACAGATGTTACAAGTCTGTTAAAAGAGTAAGCTTTAATATATATTAGCATCGCTTCTATACTTCATATAGATCAGCTTACTGGATACATAATTGTTTTGTCTTCACCACATTTTGTTTGTCATGAATGGCATATAGTTAGATTCCCTGAACATACAACATACAACATACAACATACAACATAAAACTAGTTCTAGCTTGCCTGAATCTGCTAGTTTCTTTCAGCTCATTCACATTCATACAAAGGGCTCCTATCATCATATTACTCATAAAGGCTACAAATATTCTCTCATCATAGTGTACGAGTATTCTAGAGTCATGTGGATTCCGTTATTTACACGTAACCAAAGTTCTTCCAGGGTTGTGAATTTGTGATGTAGAGAAGTGCAAACTAACTGGCAATTAACAACAATCAACAAAAAACATGACACTGAACAAGCACAAATTCTAAAAGAGGAAAATTAAGAAAAGAACATGATGAAATACAAGCATTCAATACACTAATAACATCGTGAACACTCGAAGACTCAAACAGTTAACTTAATTTGTTCATCAACTAATTTCTGATAACGATGTTCATGCACCAATAAGTTAAAATTACGACACCCACTACACAAGCAAAAACATATAGCATATACTCTCTCCTTTTTCTGCGCTCCGTATAGGTTTGGCAAAAGTATTAACATTTGGTTGAATGGAGTGAATGAAAAAGTAAAAAGGTGGGACCAACAATTTTTGTGTGAGAGTGAAGTAATGGGAATATAAAATAAATAACGTGCATTCTTTTAGGGACATCCCAAAAGGGAAAATGGTGCATACTTTAAGGGACGGAGGGAGTAATCTTATGCACAAAACACACTTACCTTGTTCCCTTGATTTGATAATTGCCAAACGGCGTTTCCACCAAACAAACGCAAGTACCATGCCAAAAAAGCATGATAAAGCTCCTACTATAACCCACATGACTATTTTCCAATTGAAAGGAGGGCTGAATTAGATCCATCATCAATATATTTGACAAATGTACAACTTATAAGACAGTTAAGATCAATATATTATATAAATTTAGTGTAATAGATCAATCATCAATATACTAGGTCAGTATATATGATAAACTGATCAAAAGTTATAGACTAAGATTAGTAATCAATAGTAATAACAACTATAATTATCTAAATGAGGAAAGATTGATTAATATTAAATATAATATGTTGTATCTATTTTCATTTTACTCGGTATAAATGCACAACTTTGTTTGTAAATATTTTCATTTACATATTATCAACCATGAATAGGATTATTACATTCTATATATTAAATCAACCATCAATATATTACATTGCTCAATTAGATATTTGAGATATTACTTTTTGAAAACGTATCTTAAAAACTGTAAAAAAGTGAATGTAGCAAATAAATTAGGGCGGAACGAGTAACTATCATGAATATTAATATAATATTATTATTGAAAACCCAAAAAAGTAATAATTTTAGTAAAAAAAGCATAACTAAAAAACATTGATAATTCAAAAAATTTAAAGTCAAAACCCAAAAGCCTTGTTTTATTTCAAATTTGAAAATTTTAAATTCAAAACCCAAAAAATTCACCCAAAAATTTTTCCCTCTCCTCAGTTATACTCCCACAACCAAAATCTCCAAAACCACCCCACTATATAAACCAAAAACCCTAGCCCCCCAACCTAATTCACCTCAATCACTAATCAAACTCTCTCCCCCTTCTTGCCTCCCTGCCTCTTTCATCCGTCCACCCCCTTCCCCCTAATTCTACTTACACTTTTAATTCATCTTCAACTCATTATCTCTCCCTTCCCCCTAATTCAACTTGTGAATATTTTAGTTCAAGTTTACGATTTTTTTTTGTAAAAATAAAATCTGCGTTATTTGGAGCGTTATTTTTTTTTTTTGTCGAATTTCTGTTTTTGGGGCGTTTTAATTATGGGTTGTTCTATCGTTTTTGCATGTTCTACTTAAATGGTTATTTTGGGGGGGTTTTCTTTGTTTTTTGGTTGAATTTCTGGGTTTTATTGGGTGCGAGTTGTTTGTTTTTTGGTTGAATTTCTTTTTTTTTAAATCTCGTTTCTTGTATTTTGTACTAGAATATAGTTTGTGTTTATTCTACTTTAATTTAATTTTTCTGAAATGTGAGGTATAATCTGAATTGTTGGGTTCAAAGATTGGCTATGGGTATACTTGAATTTGTCTTTCCCCCCTCAAATTATGGTCAATTTTTTTTTTCGAAGATCTTTTTTTAGCTCAATATTTTTTTGATTAGTTTTTTTGTTGATGTTTTTCTTAATCCGGATCTGCAGCATAATAAGAAAATGAAGATTCTAGTCGATTTAATTTCCAGCAGACACATGAAATGACCAAGTAATTGAGAATTAATTTAAAATTTGTAATCTTTATGCTGTAAATTAAACAAAGGGGTCAAAGACTCTGTTTCATCTCCTACCTCCAACATTTCAATTACATCACAAGCATAAATACACCTTTACTCCGCCTATTACAACTCATATATTCCAACGTATGGTACAATGTTTGTTCCACGACCAAGAAATTAAAGAAAAAATTCAAAGACAAATTGGCGGAAATAGGCCATAACTTAATTGAATTAGGATTGAGTGAAAGAACCATGGTTTGGAAAATCTTAATCGGTAGGATACTTATTAAAAAATTATGTTATATTTTAAACTCATAAGATGATATGGAGATAACCCATAAATTAGAAATTTAGATAATACTCCCTCCGTTCCCTATTGTTGTTCATACTTTGACTTTGCACGTTTGTCAAAGCACTTCTTTGACCATCATTATCATCCATTGTATATGAGCAAAAATTATAACGATTGAATAATAATAACATACTCATTGAAACGAATCAAACAAGAATAGTACCAAGATTTCAAATGGGAACAACAATTGGGAACGGAGGGAGTAATATGGAATAAAAGGGTAGGACTAAAATAATTAAGAAGGGAAAAGATATTTAATGGAAGATAAATTCACCTGCATTAGCAATGTACTATTTATTATATAGACAAAATTGTATTGGGTTAAAATAGATTTTCATTTAGGTTGAAGTTAAACACTTTGATTATGAATATCACTAGTTATAATTTATACAGACAAGCAACTAGTGCATATTTAATGATTTTTCAGTTATTTTCGGTTAATATTCAGTTAGGTTTGGTATAGTTTATAACAACTCTACTAAGGTGTTGTCGGTTGATCTAGGTTTATATGCCAAAGCATGAATTTATATTGTTGGTTTGTCAAGATCACATTGCCAAATGCTATAAAGGAAATAAAAATTAAAAACTTATTAGTCTTTCCTAAAAACTTTCAAGATAAAGATGAAATCAGCGTTTTCTAATTGAGATCTCAATACTTAGAGTTGCTTTCACAAAGGAATGGTGAAAATTGTTCTCGACACATTCGTTCTAATAGAAGCCGTAAAGTTGGTATTTTCTTTTTTTATAAATTAATGAAATATACTCATGTGAGGTAAATTGCTGAAATTTTTTAATAACTTTTTTATTTTTTGTTTGATTTAGAATTACACTTGTATTTTAGTGCATGAAATGTACTTAAGTGAGCTCATTGACATATGTAATTATAGATTAATGAAGTATACTCATATGAGCTTACTGACACTTGTAATCATAAATTAATGAAGTATACTCAAGTGACCTCATTGACACTTGTATTGAGTACTTAATTATTACAGTTATTATATACTTTTATATGCCGCAAATCTCTTATTTAAAGTGTATTGCTCTTAAATGATTCATGCATTTTAAAATAGAGGAAGTATATCATTACACATAGAAAAAATATAAAATAGTTTAATTGAGACAAGGCATTGATCAAATTGAATATGTAAAGCAAATAATAAAGTAAAGGTTTAATATTTTGTCGTACATTCGACTTTAGTAAATGATTGTAATTCTAATAATAATAAATGTTGGATTTAAATTGGGACACAAGGAATTAGAAAGTACATCGGGTCCAAATAGGTTGGGTGGATGGATTGTATTGGGTCGGGTCAAACACGGCTCGGGTTTATTACGGGTCGGGCTTTTTCGGGTTGAAGCGGGTTTCGCGTAGGTTTCTGGTCGGGTGCATGTCGGGTTCAGGTTACTGATTATCGGGTCCGGGTTGACTACGGGTCGGTCCGGGTCGGGTTTCGAGTCGGGTCATACCAGGTCATATTAGTGTCGGGTTCATTTCGGGTCGGGACCAGGTCAAGTTTCGAGTATGCAATTATCGGATCTAATCGGGTTCGGATCCGAGTCGGGACGGGTCGGGTCATCTTTTGACACCTCTACACTTGTCACTTAGAGTTACGAGACTTCTCTTTTAGAATCACACCATGTAAAAATGAGTCACATAAAAAAAATCTAACTTTCTTTCTAGGTTAAAGTTACACCTCTTATCACACGACCAAGCCTAGCTTGCTCACATGAACTCATATATATAGCATTAGGTTTCCATGAGAACCATCCTTTTAGTGCGAACTCCCCTTATGGTGTGAACTACAAACCATTGCATCCACAAATCAAGGGTCAAGAACGAGCGTGGGAAACAGTAGCAATCTACATAAGTCGCTACTATTTATACCAAATAATCGCGACTTTGTTCTTTTTGTCTCACACGTGCTCTTGACCCTTTGATTAACATGATCCAACCTTTATTATAGGGTTCGCACTATAACAATATTTTGCACCTTAAGCCGGTTTTGCACGAGACTCACCATATATATATAGAGAGAGATTTATACTATATACAGGGGCTGAGGCACATTAAAGCAACTTAATTGACCCCACTTAGATTTGGAAATTTTGTTTTTCACAATTTTTCTTTTATTATTGACCATTTGAACCTACTAAAATGTTATTAATATAAATTTGACCCCATTAAAATTTATTTTTGGGTCGCCAGTGACTATATAAGTAGAAAGTCTAATATGGACCCGGTCTACATTAAACTTATTGTAGACCAGGGCTAGGTCTCAAAAGTTAAGGTTTTTTTTAGCAAAAGTTAATTTTTGCTCACCAAAAGTTAAAGTTTCTTTACCAAAAGTTAAGATTTTTTAATTAAAAGTTAAGTTTTTATAGTCAAAAGTTAAGTGTTATGAATGAAACGTTAAGGTTTTTTTTAGCAAAAATTAATATTTTGTAATTAAAAGTTAAGGTTTAACAATCAAAAGTTAAGATTTTTTTAGCAAAAGTTACAATTTTATAATTAAAAGTTAAGGTAATAATCCTAGTCATGAATATTCAAGAAAAATCTAGAAGTCAAAAAATAAAAATAGATATCAAAAGGGTAAAACAGATTGCAAAATCAGACACAACATCGACACAATCCAAATATCAATTTTCATCTGCTCATCTTATCAAGTCCAATTAGAAGAATCAAACAAAGTAAAAAGAGTAAGAAGGAAAGAGAAAATCACCAATTCCAGGATCAATACCAATAATGAGCTTATCTTTCACAAGCTTTGATGAAGAATTATACAAAAACGCCATTAAAGAGATTTTTTCAAAATGAAAATAAGATGTCACAGATTTCTCCACAATCGTCCCCATCAATCAACAAATAACCAGATTCACAACTGAGACTATAGAAAGGAAGGATAGTGGTGGTTGGGATGCCGGCAACGGCGCCGTGGGAGGAGGAGTGGTGCAGCGATTTCGGTGGTTAGGGAGGGAGAAGGATAGTGGTGGTTGGGATGCTGGCGAGGGAGTGCGGAGGCGCCATGGGAGACAGTGATTTCAGTGGATAGGGAGGGAGAAGGAGTGAGGAGAGATAGTGGGTCTTAGTGTAGACCGGGTCCACCCAAGAGTTTTGCTCGATCGCCATGCATGATGCAGTAATCAATGCACAAACGAAATTGGGCTCTCTTTTGTATAACTATGCATGACCCATATAACCAAATGATAAACATTTCACAAGTTATGTTAGATGGTTGAGATTGCTTACACATAATCAATTTTAGGGATATCTGGGACCGATCCTGTCAACTTGTTGAAGCTAAGATCTCTGCAAAATAGCAGATTGAAGAAAAACAAAAAATAACACTTTAGGAATGTATGCACGCATAATATAGCCATAAGAAGTGTGGACTCTGTGGAGTGGAAAAGTATACATGTGTGTTAATTTTTTCAAGGTTCCAATATACGGAGGAATTTCTCCAGTAATATTACAGCTCCTCAAAACCCTGTCACAAAGGAAATTATTTGCTTAAGCTGATGTTCAGATCATGTAAAGTTTACTTTTGGTCCTAAGCTATTCCTCCATAATCATAAAAAAAGATGACTCACAATATTTGTAGTGCTTTCAAGTTTTGCAATGGTGGAATTTTAGAAGTCTTTCCGCTCAAATCACTGATTCTCCTGTGGAAGAAGCATTATTACTTGGATAAAAATGTCCACTGAAGCATAGATAATACACTACTTTTCATAGTGGTAGGATCATTAGTGATTTTTTTTTACATCATAGCAGTGAATGTTATTCATCCAGTTCATGCAAAGAATTTTATTTAGTTTGTTCATATGCCCAATGTGGGTTTCATCCTATACTAACTAGAAAAGAGGTTTTGACCACTCTTTTACAAGGAGAATCTTCATTACAGAAGAAACAAACATAACTCAGACAAGGATAGAGAGTCCTCTAAAAATGCACATCATGTAACACATCGAGTAGAGGAGAGTTCTGCAACGAACTGATATTTAGGGAAGGGTACCTAAGGCATTATCTATATAAGTTAGTTATGGTTAGGATAAGGAATAAGTTAAGAAGTTTGTTCAGGAACACTCTATATATAGAGCATAATAGAGAGAGGAAAAGAATGTTAAATATAGTGGAGGGCAATCTGTAGTTTGTAGCTTGGAAGAGTGTCATTTATCTTGAAAGATGGCAAGACTGTATACGATGATGAGCCATCTTTAGTAGCATAAATCCAGTCATACCTTGCTTGCTTTCCCTAATTTCTTCTTCCCTGTCTCAAACTCTGTAACAAGCCCGTTATCTCTGTTTTGGTCACTAAGCTAAGTAATTTCTTGGCAAGAGTGTGTTTTGGATAAGGAAATTGAAGGTATTCATTGTCTCTTGCTTGGATAGTTAGATAATAACATTGGAAAAGAGAAGAGTTGGGAGAAAGATTCATTTTCCTAGGCCTCTTGATAACTGAAACATAGGTTATGTCCCCTTTCTTTCTTCCCCCTTTCCTCTCCTTTTCCTCCCCTACTTTACACTCCATGATTGCAATCCAACAAAATATAAGAGAAGCAATTTACTCTACGCCTCAAAGGTATTCAACAGCAAAAGTATGAGAAACATAGGTTAAGTTGAATAACTTACAGTACTTTCAAATTATGCAGAAAAGATATGCTTGATGGTATTGGTCCCTCAAAGCCACTACCTATCATTTCTCTGCCATGTGCCAATGCCATTACTAAGAAAGATCAAAATGATAACTGAAGCATTTGCATTATTCATATTTTCAAGGATAAAAACTAAACTTACAAGTATACGAGCTCCGGAAAATTCTCAAAAGTATCAGGTATGCTTCCATTGAAGTTGTTGCTATTTAGAAAACTAGCAATTACACCATAAAAAGGAATGATTGAGAGAGGAGATATGGCCATCATACTCAGGAAAAGAGAGAGCAAAATTCAAAAATTTATGCTTAAACCTTAACTCTCCAAGAAAACAAACTACTCACAGTGATTGGAGATTGGGCAGATTCTTCAACTCTAAAGGCAACTGCCATGTAAGATCGTTGTCGCTTAAAAATCTTTCATCAAGGACAAGGAAAGACGGAAACAAGTTCCAGTGTTAATGCACATGTACCAGATGAAATACATTTGGGTAACAAATTTGGCATTAAGGCCCCCTTTGGTTGGAAGGAAAATTTTCCAATGGAAAACGACTTTCCATGAAAAAACTTATTCCAAGGGAGAATATGTTCGTAGATTGGTTTTTCTTTATATGGTTCCTTGCATGAAAAGTTTGAGAATAAAGCACGAATGGAAATGAAAGGGAGAGGATTGTTGGGAGGAAAGAAAGAGGCATGAAGAACAAGGAGGAGAATCTAGCAAATTCTTCCTTTAATAAGGAAAACGTTTTCCACCCTTGGGAGAACTGTATTTCACCATTTAGCAAACTGTTATCCACTTTTTGCAAACCAAATAAAGAAAAATAGAAGAACCACTCAAATTAAGAAGGGAAAAGAATCCACCTACAAGTGTTCTAAATTCACCAAGTTCCCAATTTCAGCAGGAACACTTCCACTGAATCGATTGCTCTCAATGCTTCTGATGTTATATTAACGATATGAGGATCTGGTAAGTAAAATATATGCTACATGCTTTGCACATTTATCTTAAAACTGAGAGAAGAGAGAAAAGAGAAATATACAGTTGTTTGAGGGTGACAATGTTCCCCAAAGACTTTGGGATTGGTCCAGACAGTTGGTTGGCAAAAACAGACCTGTAAGATTTAGATCGCAAGGGTAAGAAATCGAGCACAAAAAAAACATGGACAACAGAAAGATTTGTTTGCTTACAGAATTTCCAACTTCATATCAGGACTATCACCCCATGCATGTGGTATTGTTCCGGTAAGGGCATTCAACGCAAGATCACTGATGAACATAGATACATGAAACATAATCCCGAAGTATACACGGCCAGATATGTACAACATGGATCATTGAGAAGTCTTCTTACACTGTTTTAAGGTAAGGAAGCTTTGTGAGTGATATTGGAAGGACACCAGTAAGATTTTGCGTCTTCCAGGAACTTCCATGCAGGAAATAGATCTTCAAGTTAGATTATGTCATCCAAAAAGATCATGAGATATCTACCAGATAACAGATGCGCTAATCTAGAGAATTTCAAAAAACTTGCTTAGAAGGACCTAGATCTGCAAGCATTTACAAAGCATAATCTGTTACTTATTTTTAACCTCCATCCTAACTTATTCCACTTCATCATAAATTCTTCCTACTGTCAGAAATCTTACTCGTAGTGATTACAATGCACAGGTTCATGATGTAGGAAATTTTTAAATAGCTTCACCTTTTAACTTTGCTATCTTGAAATTTTTTTTTTTTTCTGGCACATCCTAAAACAGTGAGGTGAATAACCTTTGTGTTTTCTGTCGTGATCTTTACGGATCAAGTAATTTTGATTATGGCTCCGTTTGGTAGGGTGTAAAACATTTTCGGATAAAAATGGTTTTCCATGGAAAACCTTTTACATTGGAAAATTTATTTTTATGAAGGTTTTCCGTTGTTTGGTTGCATGTAAAATGATTTTCCATTTTAAGCATTTTTCATTGTTTGGTTGAACTGAAAATCAATTACTTCAATTGTGAGGGAAAATGTTTTCCTTCCACTTGTGATGGAAAATGTTTTCCTCCCAATTTCAAGGGAAAATGTTTTCAATAAGGTGGAAAATGGTTTTCCACTCCAAGTTTTACATTTTAATGTTTTACTCCAAACCAAACAACGTAAATTGGGAAAACAGTTTTCACGGAAAACCTTTTACGCCCTACCAAACGGACCCTAAAAGACTCAAGGGTCGATTGGGTGCAATCTTCGTTAACAAGGATCTTGAGCATGTTTCAAAGCTCATCAAGACATAGTATGTGCCTTTAGGTGCTTGGCATCGGTTACATCTTACAAGAGGTTAAGATAGCATGGAGCTGCAATGTTGAGACACATAAGAGGTCAATGAGCAAAGGTCAACTCTGAAGCTTAGTATCTCAATCAGTGCCCAGCATTTAAAGGTAGTTCCAGTTTGAGAAGAGGCCCTTTCATGAGTGGTGATACGTCTGATTTTGTAGAGTAAAAGGGGAATTATTGGTACATTTTTAGTATAAATGTCTTCATAATTAACATATGGTTTGGCTAGTTTATACGTAAATATATACTATTATCCTGATTACATATATATAGTGACAAGTGTTTAATTGATTATTTTAATCAATTAAAACTTATGGCTTTTGGTGAAAGGACATGCCTTTTGGTCCGATGAGACACATCCTTTTATGATTTTTTTCTATACATACAGAGATGACATATATATGGAATTCATGATCATTAGTTGATTTGAGAAATCACTCCAACTTGCTCAGAATGTTGTTCTTTAGACAAGACAAAATAAGCTTCTTAGAACTATTTCTTGTTAACAAGCAAATTTCAATTGAATTCTTCTTTGTATCTCAAAATTATTTTTTGGTACTCCATTGTCCATGGTGTCACGGTCTGAGTGTTTTGACCTCGGATTGTGCCGCACGCCCTTGCCTTATGTGGGCAAGTGTGCTAGCCTTATGCGGAATAAGGACTCTTGAGGCTCGTGACTCAGTATCTAAAAGGGCACTCTTGCCTATTGGCGACAAGAGCACGAGAAGCGGGTCGATCGGGGCGCTCGTGTGCACAAGGCGGGCACGAACAGGGCCGACGACGGGATGTTTTGAGTTTGGGTGGGCATTTTACAATAAGTGACGACACAAGCTCTAAGTTGACCAACAACAACAACACAATATTATAAAGCAAGCAAAATATTATAGGAGGTCTCAAGTGTCATTTATTCATTCTTACCCCCTAAAGAGGCTTAAATGTGAGATAGTATGTATTTGATGTGATCACTGGTTTTGCAGTATCTATAATGGAACTTTGAACCTATAAAAGAGTAGTAAAACATAAACTAAGGCATTGGAAAGCATAAAATAAGGAAAATACAAATAAAGACATGTTGGATTCTAACACATACTAGTGGGTTATTAAATGACTTTTAGGAAAACATATCCAATATGTGCTCGAAAGATTTTGTATCCAGTTACCCACTACATTCATATCTATATTTCTAAGAGAGATAAGGGTCATGGCTTTTTGAAGTTGAATTGTTGGACAGGGTCAATAAGCACTAAAGGCACTACACACACAATCAACACCAACAGGCATGTAGCAAATTCTCATGTACATAACTTTGCCATGCACTAGCTTCCTACACACACAATCAACACGGCAAGAAAGGCTCGCGTCCAGGGCCGAAGAAATTTAGTATTTTGACCAAAGTTTAATGAGATTTATAAAGGCTTCATGCATTACAAAGAGACCAGAGTAGCCTAATGGAAATGAAGCTCAATTTTTCCAATCTTTCTAAAACTTAATTACTTATCTTTTTTTAATATATTATTTCACTTTTCTTTAAGTTCTATTCTTCCCACTATTACTTTATTCTTTACTCCCTCCGTCAATTAATTTGAGACATTCACTTTTCCACAGATTTCGAGATGACATCTCAAATTAGGTATAGGAAAAAAAATTATAAAAATAATACTTTTGGAAAGCACACATTAAGACGAATCAAACAAGATCCGGCATGAGTATGTTTCTTGTTACGTATATAAACTCATACATGCAATGTGAATAGTGACAAAGGGAGTATTTGACCTTTTACCTTATTTATCCTCCAATATCCCCCCCCCCACCACACACACACAACACACAAACAATATCCAATAGCCCCACAATTATGAGACCCATCTCTAGTGTCTTCCCTCAAAAGTAACTAAAAGACATATGAGATGGACTCTTTCCATGGTTATTGAAGTAATAGTAAGC
This sequence comes from Patellifolia procumbens, assembly GCA_947645195.1. Lineage (NCBI taxonomy): Eukaryota > Viridiplantae > Streptophyta > Magnoliopsida > Caryophyllales > Amaranthaceae > Patellifolia > Patellifolia procumbens. Next base: position 4,235,654 of record CANSGD010000429.1, read on the forward strand.
GAGTATAACTTAATAAAACAGATGGATTATTAAATAAATTGAAACTTAGCTAAAGATTGGTTGAATTGATCAAGATTCATGATGTGAAGATAATTATATGGGGAGGATTAGACATGAATCATGAGTCGTGACATCATAATAACTTCAAAATTGAGACACTACTTGATTCTACAAAAGAGCATATTATGAATTTTTTTAAAAATTATTTTATACAATACTAGTATTAATAATTCATAATAGTCTCCATAAGTATAATTTATATGAACTATGACGTTGTTTAACAAAAGTATCATTTACTTACCATGAAAAAGTATTTTTAGTGGAAGATTTCTTTTTAAAAGCATACTACTATTTGTTAGACAAGAAAGATCTATCTTACGAGCGATATCTAGTGAAAGATAAGCACGGTATCACCTAATTTACTACACAAGAGCGAGGAACGAAATTAGCTACCTCATTTCGCCAAAGTAGCCAAACTTGCATATACCAATTCGCCTCCTCGAATCCCCATAGAGTTTCATCAGTGGCTTAGTGAATTAAGGAGTACAAGAAGTGATGACCATGACCATATTACTGGAACAGCAAAGTCCCGTTTGTTTCCTCATCCATTTTTCGCTAAGTTTTATTTATTTTTACGTCATAATCACAATTCTCTAAAATTATATAAAACAATAGCTACCTTTCTCCAAAACACTACAGTATGATGTTGGAAATAAACCTCAAATTTTGGCGAAGTTGTTGGGAATGAAAAGTCGTAAGTCCCACATAAATAGTTTACTGAAATCTCTTGTTTAATTAGTAACCCTGACTTCTATATTTTGTTGGGCAAGGATGTATACTGCTCATGGCGAAAGCAAGCGTGGGTTTGCGAGCCCCTTTTTATCCTCTTTTTTATTCCCTTGCATTGTTTCGTAACATTTTAATTGGAGTACTAATATTAGGCCCAGGCGCTACCCCGAAATTTAGTACGCTACATTTTAGTAGTTGTTAAAAATAATTAATATCATTTAGGGGTAGAAAATGATAAGTAAAATATAGTCTTTAATTCCATTCATATATGACCAGTAATTTTGATAAAAAAACAATAATAGTATGGTATGGTGGAAGGATGGTTGAAACTCTTTATTTCATATTTGAGTTTGCCGGTTCAAAGCTAAACGCTAGCAGTGCAACTCTTATGTATGAGCAACTTACTAATTACTATCCATTACATAATTGATTTGCTTAGATTATGCCTACATAAATAAATGCAATGGGAATATTGGAGTAGAGAACTTACATACTTGAGATATGCCATCTACCATCATGGCATGCACAATTTACCGTATTGTCAAATAACTTATTGTTATATTTAAGTGGATCTGAGTTCCAACAAGTGTATTTTGGCACTTTGGTACAAGGATCTTCCGAGCAGTTCCATTCAGGTTTTCCCATTTCTTTGGCAATTTGTCGAAGAGTTTCCAACTCCCCTGTGCATCATGTGAGAAAGAAATGCATAGTCTTGCAAGTTGATAAACTTTATTTGTTCCGAATATGTATATTCAACAAGTATTGTGTCTTGCGGCACAAAGGTTTATAGAAGTTGTACATAAAAATGCAAATGTATAAGCAAAATGTTGCATATGAAAATCAAGGTAACAACTTCATCTATAAGTTGTACAAGATGGTAAATTTTGTATACGTGATTTGTAATGTGATTTATATGAAAATCTGTTATTTTATGTGATCAAACTATTATTTCATGTGAATGAAGAGAGAATAAGAGAGAAAGAGAGATTGAGCTAGAGAGAGAAGTTTAGCTTGATTGCAATTATTTCATATGAAAAACTGAGAGCTATTACAGAAGCTTTATTTATACTAAGAGCTATTGATGAGCTCATACAACAAACTACAGCTACAGCTGTATAACTAACTAACTAACTCAGCTAGATTAGTTACAAGAGAAAGTATTGTATGTGTGTGCAACTCATAGTAACTGCAGTGCACCAGCATGCATACATCAGGTATCTTCAACAAAATCAAGGTAACAACTTCATCTATAATTTTGTACGAGATGGTATTTCACAGAGAACGTTATTTTGTTTCAGATTTTCTACGTAGATACTCCTCACCAGAATAGACGGGTGAAGCATATCGCGTGTGTAGGTACTCCTCACCAGAATAGATGGGTGAAGCGTAAGCATACCCACATTTCGAAGTGGGACGTGCTTTACGTTTCCACATCTTTTTTGTTTGGGATGAATGTATATTAGGTGATGGTTACTTCCTCGATTGCACCCCTTCATGTGTAGGTACTCCTCATCATAATGGACGGTGGAGCGTAAGCATCGTCATAGCATTTGTAACAACCCGGATCTACGACCAGCCTAATTAAGACCTAAATGCAGCGGAAAACTTAATCTGGGCTATACCATCACACTCACCACGAGTGTGGAGCTCAAAACACTTTGCACTTATTAACACTTTTAGTCTCCAATGACTATATTAAAACCTCTAACTCTAATAAACTATACTCACTCCGTTTCCTAAAAATCGTTACACTTGCAAAAACACAAGAATTAAGGAAGTGGGTATAAAAACATGACAATGATAGGAAAAAGTAACTTTAGGAGAGAGAATAAAAAATAAAAAATTAACTTTAGGAGAGTATAAAGAATACAAAATTGGTGGGACCATATATCCCAAAATGGTAAAAGTAAAGTGTAACAATTTTTGTGAAACGTATTAAAAAGGAAAGCATAACAATTATTGAGAAACGGATGGAGTATTAGGTAAAACATTTTAAACAACTAGATTTGTTATTAAAATTCTATGGAAATTTCGGCAAAGATCCGTTTGAAATAAGGACTGCCTAAAACTTAATTTAGGACTCGCGTCCGATTCATAATGTTGTATCCTCAAAATCCACAACCAAGACCAGTTTAAACATAACAAACTCAAACTTTTTGATTTAATTACAATTTGATGTCCTTCACTTTTTCAGGGACTATTCATTTCATTTTGGGGTGAATGTGTATTAGGTGTTTTTCGTTGAAAATGTTTTCGTCCAATCATAGAAAGCCTAAAGATCAATAATTTGCTACCAACTACTCCCTCCGTTTTTTTTAATATGCACATTTCTCCATTTTGGGGTGTTTTTTTTTAATTGGCACCTTTCTACCTTTTGCCATAAATGGAAGGTTGGTCCACCTAATTATTACACTTCTCTCCTACTTTTTCTTTCCTTCTCTCTACCTTTTTCACTTTTTCCTTACTTTTACTAACTTTCTCTCTTACTTTTGCACTTTTTCCTTGGTTTTAGTGCAAAGCCTTATGTGCATATTAAAAAAAAACGGAGGGAGTAGTATCTTAAAATTTTCTCTCCATTACATTTTCCTTTAATCTCCCTCTTATGCGACGAGGTCTTAAGCCCCAACTCGTGTAAACAAGGTTTGATTAATCAACAAATAAACATAATTTAACATGACAATTGAAATCAGAATTAAACCATGAACATAATAGCGTAAAATGACTTGAATGATAAGGACCATACTTATTTAAGCTAATTTACATGCTTACTACTCTTTGGCAATTATGTTTGGCAATTACCTAGAATAGAAACTTCTCTAAGTAAGGTGACTTAAATTGAGGTGACTTAAATTGGAACGTTAAAAACACTACTGTTTCAAGGCGACTTAAATTTCACTTTTGAACTCTCGTGTCAAATTTCAGCTACCTTTTCAGTTAATTTTATCAAACGACTCACACTACCTCATTAATTTCAGCACTTTGCTTTTAATTGTTACAAACAACATACTCCCTCCGTTTGTTTTTAATTGTTACACTTTGCTTTGGGGGATAACCAAGAAAAATTATGAAATCTATGCAATGATTGTTTTGGGAATTGATAAAGTTGTTTGGGGAATAGATAAAGTAGGAGAGATAATGTTGTAAAAGTAAAAAGTGTGGGGCGATTGGGTATTTAATGGGAAAAGAAGATGACATGTGGGTCCCAAAAGTGTTGGAAATTGGAGTATGAAGATGTGAAGTTTGCCAAAATTAGTAAAAGTGAAAGTGTAACAATTAAAAAGAAACGTTGAAAAAAGGAAAGCGTAAAAACAAACGGAGGTAGTATTACATATGATTACTAGCATTTCATCAAACAATTGATGGACATCACACTTGACGGTACATCCACAGACATTGAAAACAGAGTAATGAAAATGAATAAGCAAATTTTGACATAATAATGTTCACAAAAAATGCTCAGATGAAAATAAAATTAGAAGAACGTCGATAAAAATGCTAACCTTCTGCAACAGATGAAATAGAAGAGCAATTAGCATCGTTGTTATCACTGCATGCGCCAATTCTTACAAGCGATAAGAACACAGAGAGAAGCACAAGTACACTAAAACCATGGAGAGTAGCTGTCATCTGCGCAGTATTTTGGAGAAAGAGGGGAGAAAAATCCACTTTTTAACCGTAGGAGTTACTCTTTCTATCACCATATGGATTTGGGATAGAACCTCCTTGATCTTGTAAGTAGATCGAAGTCTACTCCTCTCTGTCAGGTTTTCGTTGCGCAAGTTAGGTGTTCGTAAAAGTTAATGATGTCAAACATGCATGTAGATTGATTTGGTAACCGAGATTAGGAGACTTTGGATATTTTTACATGTTTACACCTATTATTATGTATGAAAGAGATTGAGAAATTACTGACAAATTGACAACTTGGGGTGTTTGGCAATCGGCTGGTGGCTTTTTGTTGTGGCTGGATTGACCGGCTGTTTTTAGTGGCTTGTTTGACTGGCTGTGTAATTATTGGCTGTATATAAAAGTGTTTGGTAAAAACGGCTGTTAGTGTTGGCTGTTAAGTACAAAATTAAAGAAAAAACCAAAAGCCAGCAACAAAAGCTGGTAAAAGCAGCTTTTGGCTTAAAAGCCGGCTTTTTAACTACTCCAAAAGCCGTTTACCAAACACTTTTTTGGCTGTTTGACCAGATTTAAAAGCCAAAAGCCAATGAAAAAGCCACCTAAAAGCCATTTACCAAACACCCCCTTGTCTTTTAAGTGACTTTTCAAGTCATTTTTACAGTTGAAGCCTAGAGTAATGGAGGTTGTTGAGCCACAATAAGTACTCCCCCATTCTTGTGTGGTTTGTCTTTGCCCCATTTATTTATTTTCTCACTTTTATTACATCGATTGCTAATTGACATCGACCTATTAAAAACGAAAACTCTTGCTTCTGAAAACTAGGGGCCCGTTCGGTATCATTGTAGTTTTCTGTTTTTTGGTTTTTTGATTTTCAAAGTCGTCTGATATATGTCCTATAATGAATACAAAGTTAGTCAAATTTATTGGGAACATGATGATTTTGAAAACTGACAACTAAAAAGTGAAAACCATTTTTTCTGGTTTCGTGTTTTTGGTTTTTAGTTTCCAAAAAAACTGAAAACTGAAAACAAAAACGATAACTAACGGGCCCTAAACATTTGGCATAGTTTTTTTTAGGTTGGTGAAAATGTAGAGAGAGAAAAAGTGAGTGGATGTATATGTATTCATGTGTGTGGCGACTAAGGACGAACTTCATTAAAAAAGTAGAAATATTTTGTTTGCCATTAGAGGTGTCAATTCGGGTGGCCGGGTCGGGTTTGGGTCGGTCCACGTCGGGTCGGTCCGAGTTGGGTCGGGTTGTGTCGGTCCACTTTGCTTTGTCGGTCCGGGTCGGGTCGGTCCGGGTCTACAATGTTCGGGTATAGTCGGGTCAACGAGCCTGTCGGGCTAGGGTAGGGTTCAGGTCGGGTCATTATCGGACCGGGGCTTACCGGGTTCGGGCCACTCTGTGTCGGGTAATAAACGGGTTGAATAAGGTTGGTTCGGGTTCGGGTAGCCTTTGGGTCGGGTTGATTCCGAGTACGGGCGACTTCGGGTCGGGTTGATTTCGGATTCGGGCGACTTCGGGTCGGGTTAATTTCAGGTTCAGACAACTGTGGGTCGGTCTATTCAAGTTCGGCTGCCTATTATGAAAAACTCAATATTGTAACCCTATATTATATCATTCGAGTTTATTGTGAGTTTCGGCTTCATTAGTGTCTCAAGTTGTGCTCGAGTAGTTCATAAGTTGTCTTGTTCAATTAGTACCCTTAGTCGAACTCATTTATTGACATGTTTGATTTTTATTAGCTTTGTATCAAGGGTTGCCAGGTCAGCTTGTTATTGCGTGTTTAACACATCCCGACTGTTCTAACACTGAAATAATGTATTAGATTAATTTAGAATCAGATATATGTGATTAGATTTGTAATAGTAATAGTAATAGTAGTGGTGGTGGTGGTGGTAGTAGTAATGGTGGTGGTAGCAGTGTGTAGTAGCAGTATTAGTCGTGGTGATAGTAGTTTAGTAGTAGTAGTAATAATAACAATGACACAAAAAAACAATATTAATGGTAATATCGTAATAGTAGTAATAAAACTAAAACTAATACATTAATTGAACATTTAAGATAACCAATGTCAATGTATTAGATCATTCGTCAATATATTAGATCAGAGAATAAGATAGTGAAGAACAATATATTATATCAATTTACATGTATTCTAGATCAAGCAAATAATTAAGATCTATGTATTAGTTCAATCATCGATATACTCCTAGTTTATTAAATCCATCATCGATATATTAGGTCAACGATCAATATATTAAATCAATGTATAAGACATTTAGAATTAGAGTATTAGAAGGATCAATACATTAGATCAATGTATAACTTCTAAGATATTTAAAATCAATTATTAGACCAATGATCAATATAGTAGATCAAGGAATAAGATAGTGAAGATCAATGTATTAGATCAATTTAAATGTGTTCCAGATCAATGAATAAGATAGTGAAGATCAATGAATTATATCAATTTACATATGTTCCACCTACGTATTAGTTTGCACTCCTAACATATTAAATCAACCATCGATATACTAGCTAGGTCATTATATATGATAGTTAAAATCAATATATTATATCAATGATCAATATATTAAATCAACGTATTAGATAGTTAGGATTAGTGTATTAGATGGATCAATACTGAAGTTTAATAAGATTAAATCAACGGATGTTGTGTTGTAAAAGTTCCGCGAATTTTAGTTCACAATTCTAATTAATTATTAAGATAAGTTCACGTCAGTTAATAATAATAGTTATTATAATTATAATGATAGTAATTCCTCATAAATGACAATAATCTCTATTCTATAAGTGAAGAGGTGGGGGACACCAAAAATCCATATTATTATTATTTTTTAAATTCTCAATTAATGGAATAATCTCTCTCTATAACTAACTTTTTCATTTTGAAAATTACATCTTAAACAAATTATCGATTTTCCTTTCTACTTTTCATTTTATATGGTTTCGCACGCGGCGTGTATCTAATACTAGTAATAATAATAATATGACTTAAAACATTGAAGATTCAAAAAATTGAAAATTTAAACCAAAGAGTGTATCCTTATTTCATTTCAAATAGAAATTTAAATTCAAATTTCAAAAATTTCAACTTAAAAAACCAACCCCTTTTTTTCCCTCTATTAAGTTCTACTCCTCCCCATATATAAAACCCAAACCCTAGCCTCAATATCTCCCATCACTTCTCATCCCCCCCCCCCTTCCACTTCCCATCCGCCCCTCCCCCTCTTTCATGAGCATAGTTTTTTTTTTATTTTTTATCTTGAATTAGTACCCTACCTCTATTCTCTACTTCTCTTTGGTAAACATTATGGATTTGTGCTTTCGTTTTCTTTTATTCGATTTTGTTGTTCATATTTTTTCAATTCATCCTTTTTTCTGAAAGTTAAAATCATACTCACCCGCTTGCTTTCGCCTCTCTTTCTCTTTCATTTAGTCATCTTTTTTCACTCCTTTGTTCATCTTCTTTCGAATTGTATATTGGTTCATAATTTTTCAAGAATAAGTTCATTGAAATTATTTATCAACCATATAATTCAAGAGTTTCGAATGAGTTTCGAACAAGTTTTGGAATATTGTTATATTTTAATTTCGTTTTTAGATTAATTCTTTTGAGTTTAAAATCAATTTCTATGTTATATTAATTATTTCGTTTTTAGGGTTACTTTCGTTTTTTAAGAATTCTGTTTTTTAAGAATTGTTTCATTTTTTTTAAAGTTATTTCATTTTTTTTGTCTCAAGTCTCTGTTTTGAATATGGAGTTCCTAATTTTAACTTGTTTGGTCCTTTGAATCTATGTTGATTTATTTTTTTGGGTTTGAAGATCTTTGTTATCTTTCATACTATTTATTACGTTTTTATTTGGTTTGTCCATAGTCAACAATTTAGTCTATCTGATTTTGATTTGTCTAACTAGTTCATCAAAACTCAGAAAAAATACCTTATTCTCTCCCTTCTTTTGAGTTCATTTTGTAGCAGAGATAGAAAACACATAAATATTTCATTTTATGGTGAATGAATGAAGAATTAGAGAAATTGGTTTTTTTAGTTGTTTACAAAATGAAATTTGCTTGAAATTACATTGAAAAGCAATTGGACAAAGAAAGAGAATTATGCGATTTAATAATCAATGGTAGTAGCAGTAGATAGATCTAATTGGAAAATAAAAGAAGCAAGATGCAGGGAAGATGGTAATGGAGTTTTACCACTTTACTTGACTTTTTTTTTAAAATTCAATCTTGAATCAATGGATTTTAATTCAATCTTGAATCATTTGGACCAGATGACCGCAATAAAAATAAAAGGATAAGATTTAAATAATTACAATGGTTACACTTTTATTGTAGCTATTGTAGAACATAGATTAGCCTTGATAAAAGTATAAACAATATCATAAGATCACCTTTGATAACAGAAGTTTTTTGTTTCGATATGGGAATTTTCTAAAATAAGATAGTATATTTAGAACTTTCCAAACAAGAATTACAAGTATACGTTAAATTAGAAAATTGATATTATTCGTTACTAAATTTATAGTAGTTTTAATAATTGTATTAACTAGATGTAGTTATCATTTTTTTATATGCTTTTTTCAAATTTCTTAATTAAAAATTATGTATTTCAAAATGGTGCAACTACTTTAGAAGGGATACTATTAAGTATTAGGGCCCTTGTCTTTTTGAATGGAATAATATTGGATAGAATTGAAATTAAATGAGTTGAAACTCTGACTTAACAGGGAACTGAATTGAATTGAAATTAAAACATTAATGATTGATAAAAGTAAATATGCAATATAGATAATCAAGTAAATATGCAATATAGATAATCAAGTAAATATCCATGTGACTTATTGTGTAGTAATTCTAGTAAATACTCAATACAATTTCAATTTCCAAATATGACCAAGTATTTGAGTCGGGTCAAGAACGGATCGGATCAGAATAAGTCGGGTCTAATCGGATAAATGTCGGATCCAAACGGGTATTTGGGGTAGTTGTCGTCAATTCGACGACAAGGTAGCCAATATTTAATTTTATTGTTACAAGACTAATTGTCAATTTGATAACAACTATTCCATTCGATAAGACGATAACAACTAGTTAGTTAAACAAGGTTCAAAAACTTGAGGCGCAAATAATTCTTACACATTTTTGGTTAATGGTTAATATAAGATTATTTGAAATTACTAAATATGGGTTAATTTGATTGAAAATATTATTTTATGTTAATGTTAATTCATGAGCAGAATACGTGGAAGAAACTAGATTACTTTTAATACTTCATTTTACAGCCTTATACTTATAGTCTCAAATGTTAGAAAATAGAGCATTATTGCAGTACATATAAAGTATTGCGTCTAAAATAAGAAGGTAGTGTTGTATTTAAATTGGAATATAGAAAATAAAAAACTATATGATGTCTAAAGAGTTTGGGTAGATGGATTTTGTATTGGGTCGGGTCAAACGCAGGTCAGGTTGCTTCGGGTCGGGTTTAATATGGGTCGGGTCTAGTACGGGTCGGGCCTTTTCGGGTATTCTTCGGGTTGAAACGGGTTTCGGGTAGGTTTCAGGTCGGTCCGGGTCGGGTTCGGGTGACTGACTATCGGGGATGATCGGGTACGGGTTGACTACGGGTCGGTCCGGGTCGGGTTTGAGTCGGGTCTTATCAGGTCATATTAGTGTCGGGTGTATTTCGGGTCGGGACTAGGTCGGGTTTCGGGTATGCAATTCTCGGATCGAATCGGGCTTAGGTCCGAATTGGAACGGGTCGGGTAATCGGGTCGGGTCAGCTTTTGACACCTCTATTTGCCATACTATATTGTTAGTAACTTGGCACATTTAGAAAAGGAATAGATACCAAGTATTTTGGTATGAAGGATATTATGTAATATTTGGTTTGATTCTTCATGATGATCATTTTCTAAATTTTAAATTTACAATTTTCACTAATGTATTGTTCCCTCCGTTTGTCTTTAATTATTACACTTTTCTTTTTAAAACGTTTCTTTTTCCTTGTTACACATTCACTTTTATTATCTTTAGTAAACTTTCACATCTCTACATTCTATATTTCCATAATTTTGGGTCCACTTGTCCATTTTCTTTTTATATTAAACACCCAACCACTCCATACTTTTTGCTTTTATAACATTATCTCTCATACTTTATTTATTCTCCATACAACTTTATCTATTCCCCAAACAATCATTGCATAGATTTTACAACTTTTTTTGGTTATCCCCCAAAGTGAACTGTAACAATTAGAAACACAGGGAGTATTAAAGATACTAATGGTCAAACATGAGTTTTAGTGACGATGAAAAAAGCAAAGAGAGCAAATCATAGAAAATGGAGGGATAAGGGAATAATTTTTTTCTTCTTTTAGCTTCTTTCTAGGACATGTTATAGGTAAGCGTCAACCTTTTTCGAAGTAACAAACTCTACTTATAAATGATAAACATTTTTATTATCAATGGAACTTTTTCTTATCTTAAACTCCGTTTGTGGCAAGAGAATCCATAAATTCTGGGAAAATAGAACAACAAAATGAAGCGATGAAAGGAATTACTCAATTAGATGAAGAAATTTGGGTGATGAAGAAAAAAAATATAAGTGAAACCCAAATCATATCTAATTAATCTAAAGGAAAAATTGGCAATAAATGCCTAGGTTTGGCCTCTTTTTTGAAATAAATACCTAGGTTCTTTTTTATTATATATAAATATCATACTTGCTTCATTTTTTAAAAAATCAATACCTACTAACGGATTAGCCCAAAAACTTAAAGAAAATTGACCAATTTTAACAGAGATTCCATGTTCGAGGGTCTCACAACGTCAATTACATATAACTACCTTTAATTTCATTCATTTCTCCAACTACTATGTGCAATCTATATGTTAAAATTGGTCAATTTCCGTTAAATTTTTGGGTTAATCTGTTAGTTAGTATTGATTTTAAAAAAAATAAAACAAGTGTGATATATATATATAATAAAAAAGAGCCTAGTTATTTATTTCAAAAAAGAGGTTAAACCTAGGTATTTATTGTCAATTTACCCTAATCTAAACTTAGATGACGAGTATCCATATTCCCCAAACAATAGTGTTAATCAATAGTTAAGATGTAATTTCGAAAATTTGCATAAAAACCCTAACCCAATTACAATTTAGCAATTGTAGATGTAAAATCGGATATTAATTTCAATAGATGAAACACTTTTCCCAATCAATTTCCACAATTTCCCCCACGTGCTAGTTATTTTAATGGTTTCGACTATAGGAACGAAAGTTGTTGGTGTTGTTTTGGCGTTCGGAAGGGAAAGTTCTTGGTGTCTGGTTTGGCTTTCGAAAGTAAGAAGGGGAAGGGAAGTTGCAAGGTTTCTTTCTTCAAAAAATAGAATTCAAAGGTTGTGTTAGTTATAAGTAGAAAGATACTAACAAAAAACGAATGACATAGAGATTAAGTTGTACAGTGATATATGATTGGTTGAGGGTTCGAATCCCATAAATGATTTATGTGGAATAATACTGAAAAAACAATGGTGCGATGTCAGAAATGGACCAATACACGACAACGTGCAATGCAAGCTCACACTTTTTAATATATTACTCCATATAGATATATATATAGTTAAATTTGAACCTCCTTACTTATGGCCTATTCTCTTAAACTTAATTTTAGTTCTTGCAAAATAAGAAGATAAGCTATGATAATACTAATAAATTTAAAAAGAAATGATCACTTCACAGATATAATTTAAATAAGTTCATATAACGGTCTGTTCTTTGCAATTTATTTCTAGTTTGATTCAGTTCAGGTTAGCTTCAACCAGTTCAATTCAGTTCAACTCCATTCATTATTTAACCATATTATTAAATAGGAAAAATTGACAAGAACAGTCCAAACTGTTAGTCATCTTCTATAAACAGTCCAAACTATTAATAATTCATGAACAGTCCAAACTATCACCACCATCTTCCATAAACAGGGCAAGTGACCTGTTAACCTGCTACAACAGGTAAAACTTATTTTTGTAATATTTCTTTTCCTTTTTAGTTTTAATAACCTTTTTAATTAACTTAAAAAAACAAAAAAAAAACCCTCCCTACCTTAGCCCTGCCACCACCCCCACCCATTCACACACTCAACCGGTGTTTTCTTTCCCCACCTCCACTCACTGCCAGCCACCCCCCACTACTTCTCACCCCCACTCCCTGCAGGCTTCAGCTTCAACCAGCACATTTGGGCTGCAGATTCAACCGCCGGTGACGGTGTCATCGCCGCCGCAACAGGAGATTAAATTCTCACCGTCGTTTCTTTGACATCATCGCCGGAGAGAGAGATGGAGACGATGAAGGAAGACGAAGAAGCAGAGGAATCGCCATTGTTGAGTAACAACTTAAGTGTAAGTAGGATGGCCGGTTGTGGGGTGGTGGCAGTGGGATTCGACTGGAAAGCCGGAGGTTCTTCGCCGATGACTGGTGGCGAGCTTGAGATCGAAAGAGTGTCGGGTGGGGTGGGTTTGTGCGTGAGTGTTCAGGTGGGGGAGAGTGGTGGTGAGTGGTGGCGGCTTGGGTGGGCTGCAGGATTGCGTGTTGGCGGCTCTGTGCGTGAGTGCTGCCGGTTGGTCAGAGTTCCGGCGAAGATTGAGGGAGAAACGAGGCTAGTGGTGGTGGCGGTGTGGGTGTGGGAATGGGTGGGGGTGGTTGGCAGGGCTGGGTGGTGGCAGGGCTGGGGTGGGGAGGGTTTTTTTATTTTATTATTTTAAGTTAGTTAAAAAGGTTATTAAAACTAAAAAGAAAAAGAAAAGAAAAATTGGCTTTACCTATTATAGCAGGTTAACAAGTCACTTGGCCTGTTTATGGAAGATGGTGGCGATAGTTTGGACTGTTCATGGATTATCAATAGTTTGAACTGTTTATAGAAGATGGCCAATAGTTTGGACTGTTCTTGTCAATTTTTCCTATTAAATATTATTCTTATTGTTGGTCTAATTATTTTACCAATTACTCTTATTATTAATGATATTATTTCTATATATTATTTTATTTATTGTATCTTTACCTATTATTATTACTATTATTATTAGGGCTGAGCATGGGTTGGATTGGTGCGGTTTGTGATTTATTTTTACCTCAGTACGAGTATTCTAATTTGCAATTGCTGTTTTATTTTGCCAACTAGATATTTGCTATTACATCACACTGACAAAAAGCTAAAGATATTAAAAAATTAAAAAGTTGTTAATAATGATACGTTGAATACTAAATATACTTTGACAATTTGTAGTGCGATTTGGTTTATTGAATACATTGATTACAGAATAAACTAAACTAGTCACAGACTCACAGTTCAACTAATTTTCTTCCAAATATTAAGGTTATGTTTTTTCAACTTATTTAAGCACTCTAGTGCTTATTTCAGAAATGATCAGATTAAATCAGAAATTCAGATCAGATCAGAAAATAATAAGAACAAAAAACAACTATAATAATTTCAGATCAAATCAGATCAAAAAATTCAGACCAGATCAAAAAAGTTCAGATCAGATCAGAAAAGTTCAAATCAAATCAGACCAGATCAGAAAAATTTAGACGTAGAGAACAAATCCTAAATTTGTTACTGTTTAATTTTAATTCGTAAATATACAATCTGAAAATTTAAATAATGAAACAAATAATTTTTCGAATTAATAAAGCAATTAGCATATGAAGTATTTTCTTGATGCTCACCTCTTCTTGGGTTCTTCTTGCTCTCTAATTCTCTCCTCTCCGTTCTCCGGCTAGTGAAGATCGATAGAATTCCCCTCCCATCGATACCGGTACCAGATCTTTCAGGTTCTTTCCTTTTCCGATTACATTTTTACTCTGTTGCTATTATTACATTGAATGAACTGCGATTAACAATTTCTGTATCTCTTTTTTGTATTTTCTTCTTAATTTGTTTGAATTATAATACTATGGTATAAGTTATGAACAATGCATTCGATTTCGAAACGAAATTCAGCTTCTGTTTCTGAATCGCAAGAGTTTAGGGTTTCCAATTATGTCGATAATGTTAGCGATGGAGGGGTTAGTGATTTGCGTTTAAAGTGAGGAAACTAGGGTTTCTTCTAGCCGAGATTTAGGCTTTGTTTTTTTCTAAAGGGGGCCGGATGGCTTCTCGAGTTTTTTAAAGGAGGCCAAGTTGACAATTCAACCTCTTTTGGATATGAAAAATCAACATTTTCTACTAAAATTTAGCAAAAATGGGAACTTGGGGGAGCCGAGGCTCTTGGCGGCACCATGAAGGCCCTATTCTTTTGGTCGGCAAAGAATAGAACTGAACTGAAACTAATTGAAATGAACTGAAATTAACTTAACTGAACTGCAAAGTGAACTGAATTAAGTTCATTGCAGACCAAAAGAACGGGGTCGCTGTTGGTCTTAAGATAGTGAAGTTGATGAATGCGTGGGGTATGGTGATGGAAAAAGTCAGGTTAGGGTTTTGGAAATGGAGTCTATAGATAAAGAAAATGATGAGATTGTGAGACCTGAAGCCGGGTTTATTAGTAATTACGATGTTGTAGGATTTGGGGGCGATGATGAAAGAATGAGGCGGAATGTTAATAGGGCTCAGGGGAGCTGATGATTTTAGGTTGGAGATAGACACCTGGTTATTTGCAGGCTTCTATGAGTAAAGATGTTAGTGCTAGTGATGCAGATGATGAAATGAGAGCTGGATTGCTGAGTGTGATGTTATAGGTTTGAAATGGATGATATGGGCTGGGCAAGGTGAAGTCTCATCCATGGGTCTGTTCCGTGTTCCTAGTATCCTTGGTTTGACCAACTTATACGAGGTCGAGGTGCAATATCAATGTGAAACTGAGAATTTTAAATGTTATGTGTTTTTTGTAGTGTTTGTTTTGGGAGGTTGAATCTAAGGAAAGTTTAGGTGAGAGATTTTTTATGAAATTGATATGATGTTTTCTGGTTTGGTTGCAGTAAATGGGTTTTGGGACGCTGCTTCAAGGATTCCTGCTTTTTACTAATGCATTGGCGATACTCAATGAGGATAGGTTTCTCACGCCAAGAGGGTTGAGTTTTGAGGCCGCACCAGGTAAAAGACAGTCACTCAAACAACAAGCTGGGAACCTTATCTATGTTGCTCAGTACCTGAGGTTGCCCCTGATTCTCTTGAATATTGTGACCATCATATTAAAGCTGATTTCTGGATGAGGCAATGGTTGGTTAATCTTTTTTATTTCAATATAACATCTGATATTCTATCTGGATCTTTTGTATATGATTTCCCTTTGTCTTGTCTTTTGATTAGACACAGAATGGGATGGAAAGCGCAGCATAATTAAATGGTTGTGTGTTTTACTTTACTGTTAAATCTGTTTATGTGATCAAGGTGGAAGAAATTTTTGTAAAAGTTCATACTTGGTGATAACTTTTTGCATTGTAGAGAGGGAAAGGGAGGGGATATGAAGTGTCAAACGTACCGATTTAATCCTCTGCTCTAATTTATATAATGATCTCATTCAGTTCCTTAAGTTAATACTAGTTTGGAATGCTTATATCCTTCTTTCATCATCAAGGACCTTATAGCACTGGTTTGACCCTGTGACAAAGTTTATACAATAGGTTTGGGAGACATTACTCTATTTTTTTATTACAATTAGTCATGTTCTTTTTTCGACACCATGTTCCTATGATTTGACACAACAATGCTATCACAATTTTCATACCATTCCAATCAACAATGCTATCAAAATTTCATACCATTTGACACAACAATGGTATCATTTTTTTGTACCATCAACGAGGTGCTTATTCAGAACCACAAAAGGATTTCTCAATTTACACACTTTAGAAGCACACATCAACCCATGTTCTAAGCTAATTATTATTATAATGGTAATATTAATTTACTTCTTAGACATTATTGTTATTATATCATCATCATCAAGTATTAATATATTAATACTAATAATAGTAATTACTCATTATTAATTATTATATACTCAGTAATTATTATTTTTAAAATTAATTTATCATTATTATTATTATTTATTTATTTATAACTATCCTCTACTAACATCAAAAATAATAATATTATTATTCATTTGATATTATTCTAAATTATTAGTTTAACTATTATTACTTAGAATTATTATTACTTATTATTTAATATTCATAATAATTTTTATTGACTTATTATTTATATATTTATTACAATTTAATTCAACAATTTAGTTCAGTTCAGCTCCAATAAGTTCAGTTCAGTTCCAATAAGTTAAGTTAAGTTCAGTTCAGCTCTAATAAGTTCAATTCAGTTCTGTTCAACTCTAATAAATTTAGTTCAATTCAGTTCAGTTCAGTTCAGTTTAGCTCCAATAAGTTCAGTTCAGTTCAGCTAGAATTAGCCGAAGAGAACAGGCCCTACATAGTCTAACTCACTCTTAATAGTCTTTTTCCAAAACTAGCATCAACAAATTTGATAGCCTCATCGAAAATCAATAGGTCATTTTCTATCATTAAAGCAAAAACAAGCTCATTGTTTAACTCATAAACTGTCATATAGAAAAGCATAAACAAAATCAAATCCAAAGTCTTTTGCTACTCTAGCTTTTTTAAACTTAATTTTATATATTATTAGACAATAATTTAATTATCACATGACAAATATAAGTTTCAAACTAATTAAAGATCCATTTACTATTAAGGGCCTTTTTCTCGTAAGTTAGTCAACTCCTAAGTAGAATTAGATACTATAAAGTCTAACATTAGTATCAATAGACCTGATAGCTTCATTAAAAGTCTTTACATTCTCTTCTATCATGAAAGCTATAACAAGCTCATCATATTGCTGCTGCTCTTGTTAAGCACTTAAGCCTCATCGCCGCTTTAAGCCTTTGCTCGTCTTCTTGGTTTTTGTAGGATTAGAAGCTCTACTATTGGTTTTTCCGTTGGGGGTGGGGTGTTTTCGGTCTGCGTGGGTGGGGGAGGGAAGTGGGGCTGTTTTCGAGGGATAGGGTTGTTTTTTAGGTGACTGGGGTGGGGAAGGTGGGGTTTTTTGGTGGTGGGGGACGGGTGGCGGAGGTTGGAGGAGGAGTTATTTTTGAAGTTATTTTTTTAAAAAAGGTCAACGGTTATTTTTACGGTAAAAAAAGTTACAGGTCTTAACGATCCAATATGAGCAGATGGACCCCAAAAGTGGAGTTATTGCTGGATTATCTAAAGGTGGTGGAAGACCGGGAAAAGGTCGGATTTTTCTTATCAATTTTTCCTTGTATAATTCATACCTATCCTATGCGCCTCTTTAATGATGCCAAGCTGCTTTGCACATTGCTCGTAATCGTGTTCCATGAACATACTAAACACATTAAAGCTGATTGCTACTTTGTGTGTGATGAATTAATCACCAAAAATATAGCTACTTCTTATGTTCGTAGGGACAACCAATATTTTGACAAAATCTCTTGGACAACATCAATTTAAATACCTTTTACGCAGGCATTTTGATGTTGTGTTTAACTCATTAATCACCTGAGCCATCCGAATCTCCTGTGTGGATGGGTAGGTTGGTTTTAGATTGGAGTTTGGGCGAATGATGGGTGGGTTGTGACTAATGGAATACTAGTGGGTGGAGACGAGTTGACCTACCAGCTCCAACCCATTGTTAGCCCTACTTGAGGGAGAATATTAGTATTAAGATTAGGTTTTCTATCTTTATTCCATAAGTGAAGAGGTGGGGGACACCAAATACTATTATTTTTTAATTCCTAATTAAATGGAACTAATCTCTCTCTATAACTAACTTTTTCATTTTGAAATATACTCCCTCCGTTTCTTTTTGTTTGTCCCATTTACTGTAGCTCCAAATGTGAAGAAAGATGATGTCATATGCATGTGGGTGGGGACAACAAGTAAGGAGTCCACTCATTTTATAATAAATGTGGTGATTAAAGTAGATGAGAGAAACTTTTAAGGTACATGTGGAACCAAAATTGTAACACCCCGCCCAAATCGAACCCTTTTTCATTAAATAAAACTCGTTGGGGGAAATCCACGAGGGTTCGACTCGGATGGTGTGCTACCGCCGCACTTATCTCCTTGGAAATAAATGCAAGGCTAATAGGTAACATCACACTAAATTCAAATTAAATTAAGTTTTACAAAACCTAAATTGTTCAATAAACACTAATAAATAAAACGTCTCAGAGTCTCAGCGGAAACTAAATTAAAACTAAGTGGATGACAACTCTAAAGGTTCTCTCTTTGTTTCCCCAGTCGATCACCCACCTGCACAAATACATTGAAAAGAAACAAGAGATACAAGCTCCCAAAAATCAAAAAAACCGAGTAATTCCAACTCCATCCCGTAAAATACTTAAGTTGAAAATACTTTGTGAAAATAATAGGTTAATAGAGTCGAAAGCATAGCACATATACATATATAAATACAATTAATAATCACATAAGTGCATACATATGTATATAAGATTAATAATTACATAATTTCGATTAATTCAATAATTCAGTATTATCCGTTTATTTAAGGAGAGGAAAGAGAACGCCAGTAAGCCGGGGTCAATCCCCAGTCGCTACTTACTTCAAGGGTGTAGGCCGGGGTCAATCTCCAGTAACTACCTACAAATATTATAATGGCCAAAAACAGAGTCCCTAGTGTGCACACCCCTTCTAACTTGGAAACACATCAAGATAGAAGGAAGACAAATAACAGAAAAATCAGCATAGTAACAAAAGAACCTGTAGGTGGCCGCTGAACCTCCCATACAGGGCAACCTGTTCATCATTTTCCACTTTAAGTGATTAATATCATTTGTGAAAGTCATCACTTAAATCAAATACACATATACATCATTTCATTTAACCAAGTATGAGTATATTCATCCCAATATCCATATCACAATTCATTCACGGCTTATCCACAAAGCCCATTTTCATTCATGTACAAAACCATCATTTGTAGATTTAATAATCCATCATTTTTCAATTATAACCAATCCATTTTTCAATTTTTCATTTTCAAACTTTGAGAATAGCATAATAAAAATGATATGATAACAACAACAACAACAACAATAATAATAATAATAATAATAATAATAATAGTAGTAATAATAATAATAATAATAATAATAATAATAATAATACCATAATGAATAATAATAATAACAATAATAATAATAACAACATTAACAATTAATCTTTAATTAAAAAAATGCCGAGAATAAAAGATATGATTAATTATCAAGATCGTCTTTAACATTGGAATAATGGTCATATCGTCCATAGTCCATGGTCCAAGTCATTATTCATATCCATAATCCGTAGTCATTAGTCATCTTACTAATCATAATCCGCATTTAAGTCAATAGTTATAATTCATAATAATTTTCATTATTATAATTCGCATTTCTAATCACATAGTCACGTAATTAAATTATTTTTATACTACGGGATCTACGTTTAGATGGACATCGGAAATTACCTCGTGACACGTGCCCAAAAGTTAGATTCACAACAGATCAAAGCTCCTGATAATCCTCGTCTACGCAATCGGAGTCTACAACGAGATTTAACGAGATCTAAGTTAGTAACCTAAATAACCCCTTTTTGATTTATAAAATAAACGAACTCCAATAATTCAAATAACCTTGAAAAATTTTCTTAATTATTTCAAAACATTAATAATAGTTCAAAATTATTACATTTAAAGAAAATATATATTTAATAAAGCATTTCAAATTTATATAAAGAAATAAAAACTAAATCATTTCAACTTAAAACATATAACTTAGACAAAATAAATTTTAATTAGAAAACATTTTGTTTAAAAAAAGAATATAAGGGGGGGAAAGAAATCTGATTCATGTGAATCAGTTTCTCAAAACACAAAGGGAAGGAGGGTGAAAACAGGGGAGGACGAGCAGGGGGAAAGGAGGGTGATGGTTGCGGTGTGGCTCGGGTTCAGGCGGCCGGTGGCTGCGCGCACAGGGCAGCGCACAAGGTGGTGCGTGGTGGCTGCGCGCACAGGCAACGAACAAGGAGGAGGAGGAGTGGGGGTATTCGGCGGTTTCAGGCGGGTGGAAAGAGTGGTGCAGGTGGTGGTTTGGGAACGCCGTTTCAGGCGGGTAGAAGGCGGTTCAGTGGTGGCGGATTCCGGCGAGTCTAATAGGGAAGGTGGGTTGAAGTTTTAATCAAAATTTTAATTTTTGCAAAACAGAATCATGAACTGAAAGAGTTGAGAAGAGGGTTGAAGCAAACCTTTAAGGTGTGGTTTGCTTGAACAAATGAATGAGTTTGGGTTGGTATTTATTGGCAAAGTTTTCTGATTTTGGTGGTTCTTAGTCAATGCTCCATTGATGGAGAAGATAGAGGTATTGAAGAGGAAGGATATGATCAGAGATTTGATTAGAGAAAGGAAGAAAATTAGAGGGGTTGAGGCAAGTGGGGGGGTGTGTTCATACGGGAAGAGGAAGGATGGGAGATGGTGATGAATGATGATGGATGGAGGATGATGGTGATGAAGGATAGTGAAAGTCTGTTGTTTGTTTTGTTTCATTTTCTTTTTCCTTTTTTTTTTTTTGTGTATGGCTAAAATAGTTGGGCTATGGACTTGATGCATAATGGATTGGGCTCATTTGGATTTGCTCATGTGAATGAAAACAAGAATGCCTCCAAGCTAGTTGAATTTTATTAAAAATAATTGATAATTATATTATTTAAATAGAATGAAAATAAATAATTAAATTATACATTTCAATTAAATCATATTCATAAAACTTGTTTATCAAATAATTTAAAACTAAATGAAAATATTTTTAATAAATATAATTTATTAAATAAATCGAATTGCCACTAAATAAATTTAACTGAAAATAATATCAAAACTTAATAAATAATAAGCTTTGAAAATTCGGGGTATTACAAAAATGTGATAAAATAGAGGTAGATGGGTGATATAATTTTGCCATATAAGAGCATCATCAATGCATTGGGGTCCAAATCCCTTTAAAATCTTCTCTCTCCTTCTCTCATTTTACCACATCAGATTCCACTAACTTTTTTCATTTACCTCCTCATATTTGAAACACCTTCTTGCAATGCTAAGGCTCCAATTACATAATTCATGTGTACCCCACCTTATTTTCTCTCTCCAAATACAATAAGAATTTATTATTTATTTCAAGTTGCATGGACACATGTCAAATGATGGTTAATTTGAGGCTTCCATTTTAAATAGCATCCAATTATATTTGGAGCATTCTTGCAATGGATTTAGAGGGTATTTGGCTCCCATTTCACATTTGGACCCCAATAAAAGCCCCATTGCTGGTGCTCTAAGGAAAGATGAAAAAGTAGGACAAACAAAAAGAAACGGACAAAAACGGAAAGTAGGACAAACAAAAAGAAACGGAGGGAGTACATGTTAAACAAATTATCGAATTTTCCTTTCTACTTTCCATTTTATATGGTTTGGCACGCGTCGCGTGCATTTAATACTAGTATCATTTAGAAGAACTTCTTTCTTCTATATATTGATATACTTATGCGTTTGATCAAATACAACCACATCAATTATTTTCTCGTAACTACCCAATACCTTAACATAAAACGTGTCATTGGATTTGAAACTTGTAGACGTACAATAAACTACAAAAAACCCTAAAATTTTAGGATCCATGTCTTGGTCTTCCTCTTCATCCACAACCTCCAAAAGTGCTAACATGGAACCTACGAACATAAATAAAAGATAAAGTTTGAGCTTTGAAAAGTAATTAGACTTTTGCATAAATAAAGATAAAGTTTAAGTCTTAATATATCACCTACAAGAATTATTGTAACTTATAAATTAATCTTAACTTTAGTAATACAAATAAAAAAATTATAATTTTTATACCTTTGGATTTAGATCGAAATATACTTTAAAATAAGATCCTTTAACCTATCTGCCAGGTAATAAGTATTTAAAACAATCAAGTATCAAATGGCAATAAGTATTTAAAACAATCAAGTATCAAAAAAGATAAAGATTAATAAAGGTCAAGTGATTCAATGAATATGAAAATAAGATATAGCACAATTGTTTTCATTAATTGATATGCCAAGTGCAATTAAGAACAAAGAATCGGAGGCAAGGATTTGACATAATTCACTAACAATGTATGAACTATGTCCACAAGCGAACGAGAATCTTTTTATATTATCTTGCGGAGAGAGAGAGTACGGTATTATAAAACATGGGGGCAAAGGTTAACATAGAGTTTGTATATTCCCCTTCTATTAACCAAGATCGAATAAGCCTATTCACGAATCCAAAAACAAAAACGGTTTGCTATATGGCATACACCGAAAACTTCGGAAACCATCGTGCTTGGTTAATCTTAGAGATATCTTAATAAAGGAAGCTTTTTTAGGGAGCACTGGGCGCGCCATGTAGGGTTGCCAGGTCACATAAATTTAATATTATATTTTTAAAAAATATAACTGTAATTTTGAATAGATAAAGGATAAAGTTTGAGGTTTAAAAAAATAATTAGACTTTTAAATAAATAAAAGATAAAGTTTGAGTTTTAAAGTTAATTGGACTTTTTGTCTTCCTCTTCATCCACAACCTCCAAAAGTGCTAATATGGAATCTAGGAAAACAAATCTACCCCAAAATACATGGAAAGATTTAACCTCAAACTTATACAAAGATTTTCTTCTAAAACGAAGCAATAAAATGAGCATCACCCCAGTCCCAGAGATCGCCAAAAACATATTCTTTGACGGTATCGTAAGTAGTATTGCAGTGGGTTATAGATTCGACGTCTTTGCCGCATACAAAGTGCACCGTCCTATGACTACGAGCACGATTAAATCAAGATTGGGTGCTGCAATCAAGACTGTAGGACTACGATCCTATACAACAAAAGACCTAACTATTTTCTTTTCTTCCCTCGTTCTTGTAGAGCATGTAACAAGGAATACTGTATACCATATTCGTGGTCAGGACAGGTACATCATGGATGATATTGCTGCCTATGGATTTGGTGCTGCTTGCAGTAGTCTTGTTCAGACGCTGCCTTATTTTCGTCTCCCGTCTCGACCACCCTTTATGCCTTTGATCTCCTTCTTGGTATTTGGAGGAGTAGAAGCTCTAGACTTATATCTTCAACAAAAGTTCGAGAGGAATAACAGTTCGAGATAACTATTGTTGGGATTTTGAGTTTTGGAATTCAAGTTGCGACCCAAGAGTTATTAGGTTTGTAACAAAGGTGCAGGTTTGTTACAAAGGTATCTGACCAACTATAGTGGAAACGTTTGTCCCTTGTGGTTAAGGTCGTCTCTTTCTATTAACATTTTAGGTTGTTAGTTGTTTAATAAATTCCGCTTCTCTTCCATCTTTTGGGTTTATACAACTAGTTCCCGCTTTGAAAGATATATGAACATTGTAGATTTTAAATTATTTAGTAGACGTTGGGACATCGTAGATTTTCAAATCATTCAGAGGATGCTGAGACATTGTAGATTCTCCATTGTTGTTTATGTCTTAGTCTGTAGATTGCACAGGTTAAAAGAAACTAAACTCTATGCATTGCACAAGTTTAATGCATAGCATCTATTGTATTGTAAATGGAGGAAGTACAAGTGGTATGACTATAAATTTTGGATGAAAAGAGTACGTACTTGCAAATTGCAAGACCACAAAATGTAGGAAAAATCAGTATGACATTCTCAACCTTTCCTTGTTCATTTATAGGTTTATACATAGTATTCCTATGCGTCTATACAATATGCTCACATCCAAAAAAAAAATTCAATCACAATATTTCGAAAGGTGCTATGTCCTATACAAATACGTAATTAATCGTCTTATACCTAGGCGTAATTTTAAATATCTCATATTCTCCATCCCATGCACACATGGCGGAAGAAATGTGAGAGAATGGAAAATTACACACGTGAGTAGGATGAAGATATTAACAAACACAAAAAGTGCTATTTATGGTTATCCATGGATGTATCAATATGAATAATTATCAACCGGATAAAGATCACGTAGAGATGTCGAAGACAGTGATTCGAGGATGGGTGCACTCGTTGAATGTAATAGGCTCTGAGAATCTTCTTCATTTATTTGGTTTTGCCAGCTTTTAGATGTTTGATACATCCACTCATGACCATAAGAGTTAGTAGGCTCCAGAATCAGTTCTTCTACATCTATGTTCCCTTCAAGCATGCTCATTGCCTTCGACATCGTTGGTCTAAGAGCTGGAGATGGATTAATACATAGTAACGCAACCTGAATTATCGTTGATACTTCTTCCTCGTTGTAATCCGTTCCCAATGTTGGGTCTATTAGCTCCGTTAAATTTCCTTTTTGTTGAAGGACAAAGGCCTAAGAAATAAAAATTGATACATATTCACTCTTTCATATCATGAAAACGTATAGGCTATGTTTTATCATAATTAATTTTTTATATAACCGACATTATGTCACTCGAATTCTTCAATCTAACTCTTGGGAAAAATAGACTCATGTTTTTAGGGGTTAAATATGATATCCATTATAGACACGTTGTTGTCTGTACAATGTACATGTTGTTTTTTAGAGTACTTTTGTTGTATATATAAGATATTGCAGATATAATATTTTTCATCGTGAGAGCTCAATTCTAATATTGGTGCGGGGTTTGCAAAAAAGTTTAAGACGACTCTTATAGAGATGTATGAGACCACGATTTCGTATGAAGCTTGAGGCTTATTTACTTCATGTGACATAATTCGTTTTATTGTTCATAACACAAAGAAAGAATTACCAAATCCAGGAGACAAAAGAGATCTCCACTGGGTTGAAATTTCATGTTGCTTCTTCCAGCTACTATTTCTAAGGCAACAACTCCAAAACTGTAAACATCAGCCTTCTCTGTCAAGTAACCGCGCATGGCATATTCTGGAGCCATGTAACCTCTATAAGATCATGATATAGAACAAAAGGAATATGTTTAGAAAAAATTATGCTTATAGAAAATAATGAACAAAAATTGTCATTATGACATATTAAATCAATAAAAGCCTCACTTACATTGTTCCAGCAACTCTAGTGCTAATATGGGTATGTTCTTCTTCATTGAGCTTTGCTAATCCAAAGTCAGCAATTTTTGGATTAAGGTTGCGATCAAGCAATACATTGGTAGCTTTAATGTCTCTATGGACAATCTTTAGGGTTGATTCATCATGCAGGAAGGCTAAACCCCTAGCAATGCCTATACAAATCTTCTTCCTCGTTGGCCAATCCAATCTCAAGCGACTATTCGTTGAACCTTCGTTTACAAAATAAATTCAATTAGAATCTCGCGAGATTTGAATTAACATAGGCCTTGCTTACTTCGCTATTTTTTTTTACTCCGAAATTGATTTTTATTGATTATTAAGTTATTTTACTAAAACCAATTTTGTTGATCAAACAGATTAAATTTGTATTTTTCCTTCTAATTGAAACATATTTTTTGTAATAAAAAAAAATCAATTTTCACCAAATGTTAATGTCGGTAAGCTGAAGTGAACAAGGCCTTCGGTGTTAAAAAAAAAATGTTCTTACCAAATAGAGCATGTCCAAGGTCATTGTTCTCCATATATTCATAAACCAAGAATAGTTGGCTTGTATCAACGCTACATCCATACAATCTAACAAGATTTGGATGGCTTAAAGTAGAAATTATACCAATCTCATTCACAAATTCTCTATTCCCTTGAGATGATTTGGAAGAAAGTTGTTTTACAGCAATATGTGTACCATCCCCCAATTTTCCCTACAAAGAGAAATACAAGTGTGCACTTAATTTGTTTTTTCTTGCCTTGAATTGTCTATAAAAAGAAATGCATGATAATTCTTCTACTAATAATATGATGTACTAAACTGAAAAAACTACAAATCCAAAAAAACTAGTAGCATAAACATATATACCTTGTACACACAACCAAATCCACCTTCTCCAATCTTGTTATCTGCACTAAAGTTGTTACAAGCTGTCTTGATTTGTTTGTAAGTGAATAAACCAATTTTCGGATTTTGACCTAGAAGATCTGTGCAAGACACCATGGTTTAGCTCAATTTCATGAGACACATATTTATACAAAATCATACTACCCAATCTTTGCATTAGTGCAATATACTTGTTTTCTTTTCCCACGGTTTTTAACGTACGTTTATGACCATTACGTTACTCCATTCGCTCTATGAACACCTTTCCTCTATCCTTTAAGACCGTTCCATAAAGTTCTCTCGTGTTTCAACTTATTTAGTTTTTGGTAAATATTTTGTAGGTATGGCAGTAACCACAGATTTATTAACTCATCTCAATGTTGTGGGTATGGCAGTAACAACATTGAGATTAAAAAAACAAGTGATAACCTTTCTTCAATTCGGACAACACACTCACCTTGCTCCCTTAAGGCTATGTTAGCCAAACGTCGCTTCCACCAAAGTATACCAAGAACAATGCCCAAGATGAACAAGGTAGTCCCAGTTAAGATCCACAGTAGCATTCTCCAGTTAAACGGAGGGTCAAACTCTACAAAGGGTAACAAAAAAAGTTTACTATATGGTAACTTAGAAGAGATCTTATTCTTCTAAAGTAAGATTATTCCGAAAAACAGTCTAAATGTAAGTACTCCCTTCGTAATGGATTACTTGCAACGATTAGACATCTGCTACTCACAAATCGTTGCAACTAATGTGTTACGGAGGGAGTACATAATTTGTATCATAGATAATTTCCTTTGTTTCGTTCCTTTTAGTAAACTTTCCTCTTTCTACATCCTTTTGATTTCATAGTCTATCGCACACAACTACATTTTCTCTCCTATTTAATGTAAGATAAAATGTGGGTGCGCTGCTCACCTGACTCCACCGAAATGGCAGAGATAAGAGGACCATAATTCCCTCTTACTGGTAGCTGCCAACTCCCTTTTCCTGCATAGTAGAAGCGTATCTCTACATAATTTGTGACAACTACATGTGGAAAAGACATTGTATAAGCCTTATTTGTTCCATTTGCCTCTTTCTCAATGTTAAAATCCTTGACAACCAACTTGTCCTGCAATACATTTATCTCTAAGTATTATGAAATATCCAACAAATGAATTACTCCACCGTAGTAATAATAATTTGCAAGTTTTTGTTGGACACTAACCTGTATATAGATATCGAAAAATCTCCTTCCGAGACTCCAATATGAATTGTTGTTATCAAAGACAATCTCAGAGAAGTAAAGGGTTACAGTGTAGTTTCCTTTTGCTAAGCAACGACCGTAGTAAGTCAGAGACGTAGCAGCAAGTCTTGCTTCTGTGTATAGCTCAGTGTCGTTCATTCCGAGCCTAGAACCATTACGTGCTATATAGTTAGCGAATGGAAATCGAGGATTCCAAAACTCTCCACTACTACTGTATCCCCACTCTGGTTTTCTTGGAAGAAATTTAGCTGCACCTTCATACTCATTATCTTGTTCAAAGGTAGTTTTTCCAATTCTTGTTTCTTGTCCTCCACAGTTGATATGCAATGAGTACCGATCTTCACAATTAGAGTAAATCTAATATAAGATTGTGTAAGATGTTAAGCTTCATAATGAGAAGATGATTTCTGAAGAAAACTGTTGCAAAACATGTGTTTGTTCATGTCAAATCTATCTGCTAGGTTTTTTCCATGGGCTTTGGTAATATAGGCAAAAGAATTGTTTAAGATCTAATCTAAACTTATCTGATCTAAAATAATTTTTTCTGATATGATTTAATATTAGCAAAAATAAGGTGAATTATACATAATCTAAGTATACAAGAAGAGCTATTATTGAAATAATGTAACCTACTGTGAGCCTTTCAAAGGGATTTGGTCTTATAAGCATGGCCTTGTTAGAGTTTAGACACAGTTTCGATGTCACATGCTTTGCGTATATAGGTCAAGATGCAACAAAGAAGTTACTCCCTCCGTTCCTTAATGTTTGCCTCATTTAGATAAGAGTTGCATTGAGTTGATATGTAACTTTGTCTTTTGTATGTGGGGTAGAAAAACTAAAGTGGAATTGTAGGGACTATGTTACATCCAAAATGGAGCAATCTTTTAGGGTCGATCTATATTGGAAAGAGTACTAGTTTTAGCCAAAACGGAAAGTGACCACAGAATTCTATTGTGATGCATATCTCTAGAGAACAGTAACTCATTTACCTTTTGAACATTTTAAGCTTCTCAGGCACGCGCTTGAATCTCTTTTATAGATTTTTAGCAAAAACAAAAACAGTCATACATGAGTAAGATTAAACATATATGTTTTTTTTCATGTGAAGGAAATGCCAAATTTAATTTCGCTTACAAGTTTGATTCCCTTGCATTGCTTCTGTACAAGTTTCTGATAGAGAGAAAAAGGATGAATTTAGTTTTCATCATATACAGGATACTAGCTGATAGGATTATAGATTACAGAATTTGCAAGAGTGCAAGAGGATGTAGATATTAATGTATACCACTTACAGAGTTACTTTCTCACAATGAGATGGTAAAGAGCTATCATCAAAGGTGTTGTAAGAAAGGTCTATACGGCTGAAACCACCGAACAAATCGAAGTTATAAAAAAACGCCAAAGTTCAAGATTACATAAACAGAAAGCATCATTTTCACCTTATTACCACACAAATGTAAATATAGTTTATAATCATTGAGGGAAGACCAAACCTACTGTCGTCAGAGTTCGTGATCCAGCTGGGAACAGGTCCAGATAACATGTTGCTAGTCAGGTACCTAATCAACCATAAGTGCCAATGGATCAGGTACTATTCCATAAACTTGTCATAAGCAATTCGTAATTCTTAATTTCATTTATGAATGAGCAAGAGAAAGCCAAACATCAAAACGAGGTTCATTGAAATTGACTGCCATCCTATGACTCGGATGAGCCAGCGATCCTTGTTTTCACATTGTTTACATGCTTCTGAAGATCGAAAATGGATGCGACATGAATTTGGCTAAGAATTTGTTTTAAGTTGCTTACACTTTTCGGAGTAAGTACAAGTATTGGAAAGTATCTGGAATGATGCCAGTGAAGTTGTTGAAGCTAAGATCTCTGCAAGATGGCAAGAAATACAATAAAAACTCACACTTCAAAAGCAGAGAAATAGATGTACAGAAGGATATAATCATACAGATGGACCAATTGTGGCATATTGTCTCCTATATATGGAGGAATAATTCCTGTGAGGTTACAGCTCCTTAGAACCCTGTACAAAACCAATATTTTTGCTCAAATTAATCTTTATATATGTACAAACTGAGAGTTAATTATAAAAAGAAAAGAACCCACAATGTAGTCAGCTTTTTCAGATTTTGCAAAGGTGGAAACTTGGATCCATCTCCATTCAAGTCAGTGATTCTCCTGCACAAAAACAAATGTCATATCCTACCTTACTAGATAATAAGTAGTCAACTATGTTACTCGGACTCTTCAATTTACCTCAAGTACTCATGTTGCATCCTCCACACTTCAAATGGGTATGAACTGGATACTTGGGTACTTTATTTTTGGGCTCAAGGAAATTTCTAGTAACAGGGATGAGTAAAAAAGTAGACATGTACCCGTGTCTGACATATGTGATATATGTATCTGAGTGGCCGATTCTGAGTAATATACTAGGTAGCCAATTTAAAATCAAATCATGCGAATATACAAATAAACAGATTGCAGATTACTTACAGTTCTTGTACATCATTCAGAAGCGAAATACTAGATGGCATTGGCCCCTCAAAGCCACTCCCTTGAATTTCTCTGCCAACACAACCCTTGATGAGTTAAAACTTAGAACTATAGCTGGAACGTAACTTTTCGAGTTTTAGGCAACAAACTTACAGCGCTTTGAGCTTTGTCCAACTCTGAAAATAATCAGGCAAGGGGCCACTGAAGTTGTTACTGCTTAATCGCCTAAGAGAATACACCCAATAATGGAATTCAAGGGTGGTAAGAGTTAGTCCACAATATTATCTAGGAAAAAATGACATGAATTATCTCAGTTTGATATCTTCTAAGTCAAAGTGATCAATAACTTTTGATTAATCTGCAATAATTCTAAGTGCTGGGGATCTTCTCAAAGTAATCTGCAAGTATTCTTTTTGCAAAGTAGAACAGAACCAAAACTGCTCAACCAGGACAAGAAAATAACTCGGATTATTCCTGATTAATCAAAAGTTAGAACTATTATGATAAGATGGACAATAATTGAGATAGTTCATGCCAAATTTTTATAATTTTTAAGGGAAGATAAATACATTTACTCTTCTCCAAACTCAATACTTACAGTTCTGTAAGTTTAGTAAGTATCTTTAGCTCGGCTGGCAAGGATCCTGTAAGCATGTTGTCGCTTAATGTTCTTCCATAGTTCCATCCAGGACATGATCAAAGAACACGGGAAGAAATCCATTGATAAGCATCAGCATATATAATACAAAATTTTAATACAAAGTGATATTAATGTACTATAAGTATTAACATATAATAAAGGAAAAATTTGACCTACAGGTTGCTCAAGTTGGTTAGTTTCCCAAGTTGAGAAGGAATTGTTCCATTGAATTGATTGCTCTCAAGGCTTCTGTTTTTTCACCCACGGTGTTAGAAAGAAGTTCGATAAATTATATATGTTCAACCTTGTTTGAAGAATTAAGAGAGGGAGAGGAAAGCTTACAAGTACGTTAGGGAGGTAATATTTCCTAAATAGTCTGGAATTGTTCCTGACAAACGGTTTGCGAAAAGTGACCTGAAATTAATAAGACCTCCATTTTGTTTAATATCAGAATCTAAGCTAAAATAACATCAATGGAGCATGAAAATGGCAAATATCTTACACGAAGTTCAACTTCGTAGCAGTCCATTCTCGTGGGATTGTTCCAGTAAGAAGACCTCTTGAAAGATCACTAATAACAACAAAAAATTCATTTCAATATCACCTATAAATTATATCCATGATTTTCTATGAAACAATAAGTAATGTTTAACTGTGGGAACCTTCTTACATAGTCTTAATGTAGGGCAGCTTTGCAAGGGATCTTGGAAGGACACCTTTAAGACTTTGGCCTTTCCATGAACTGTTTACAAAAAGACGTTGATATTACAAGCAAAGATTGTTGTGCATGAATTTGTAACCTTGTTGAGAAACTTAACAACATCCTTACAAAACATCCAAAACTTTGTTTACTACCAATATTTCAAATTCTTTAAGCATCTTTCAGTTTGTTGTTTGTTCGGCAAAACTAGTTGTTGTCATATGTGTGTTTGCTATATGAATAATTGCTAACTATGACAGACGGAGTAGTTGTTAGCAATAAGCAATAGACTATTAGTTGTTAGAGGCAGCTGTCGAATTAGATGTCTGATAATATAATATAAATAGAAAAATGTTGTGTATTTCAATGATTCTGTTTAAACTTTAAACGATGTAACGAGCCATGCTTCTCTAGGATTTATTATAGGCAATTAATGAATATATTGATCTTCAATTAACTTATTTTCCTAGTTTATTTTTCAATCAATTGAACTTGAAATAACGTACAATAGGAACAGATTCGTAAACCATAACCAAACTACTAAAGTTTTTCATCGACTTACATGTTTGCGACATGCGACACACCATCAGGACATTCACAAATAACTTGATTAACATAACTATGCTGGCTTGGATCAACTTCTGAATACCAGCATGTGTTAGTTGTATCACAGGGATCCATCGTACAGTTCCAGTCAGGTTTCTTCAATTCTTTCGCAACTTCACGAAGGGCAGCCACTGCACAACCATAATGTACTTATATCATTCCATTGCTTTTATCCATAAGTCATAACCAAAACAAGCCAAGTAATTAATTCTCCTAGCTATCATCTTTGTAAGTACAATTACCATGGAATATAATAAACAAATACGGGCTTTTGGAAATGCGAATATGTTTTGAAAACCCAAAATCTCTAGTTCCATCCATTTTCAAACATCTTAGCACGAAATGGTTAGAATTTTGGGAATAACAACTTCTCAAGAACGGGAAAATCTTATGTCTTAGTCTCTTAAAGGTTTCCCTAGTTCACAGGCTAAAATGTTACATTTATTTCATTACCGGGAGTCAGGACCATGATGCTCATCATGGTTACAAATGCACGTATAGTTTGATAGTTTTGAATCTTATCATAACTCACCATAAATCCCATAATCCCGATTCCCGAATGAGCATATAATTTTATGATTTTAAACGTGTAGCTTATATTGCATGTTCTTTTTTCTAATGTGCTCACGTCGTTATAAAATAATTAGTAAGAACATACTGTAAGTAAAAAATTAGAATATAATAATGTTTTTCCGCATCTAGTCTGCACTGATATAGCAACTCTTTTATTTACTGCGACATAGATGCTGCTAGTTCTTAACGACTGTTACGGTCAAATTAGTGACCGGGTTTATTCAAGCATATGATATCCAGTTTGAATATAGCTCATATCTGAAATTTAATACAGCTGCAATAAGAGACCAACTAATAATTGATAAGCTTCTTCCTTTCTCACTCAACACAATTAATGCCGTCTTAATCTAACATGACTTCACAAATGCGATGCATTCGAGTGAAAATGAGTAGTCAAATAAAAGAAAATTGAACATCTAAATATTGGTCAACTTAAGTTCATATTTTTCACGTTCATATGAGATAAAAACTTGCCAAATTTCAATTTAAAAGTAGACGGACTCTTGTAAATCTGCTAGATTTGATAATGTTTGGTAAAAAACCCAAAGCGGTCAAAATATTATTTCCTTTTTACAACTATAAACCTACATGTTATATATTTTTAAAGTTTATGCAAAAATTATGTAGACTTATTGTTTTTCAAAACTGTATTTTAAGTATGGCTTGGACAAAAAAAGTCTCATCCGTTTCAAAAAAATAACGACAGTTCTCATTTCACACTTGCCGAGACACATTTTATACCATTAATATCTTTAATTATACATTTATAAAAATTATGGCCATTACATATTAATATACTAGTATACATTGAGACAAATAAGATAAGATCCAACATGACTATATTTTGCTTTATATATAGATCATAAAAGTCTGTCAAAATATAGTGGATGAACAGTTAAAAAATCAAACTGTAAATGTTTTTTTGAAAACGGAGGAAGTAGCTAACATCTAAACTTTCTATACTTTATACTACAACAAATTCCAACGTCTTTCTCTCAGTTGCTAATATCCCTCCCAAAATTGTCAAGCTTTTAAATTTAAAACATCTAATGGTGCAACTATCTACATTTAACTTCAGCCAATTCTTAATAAATGTGACTATATTTTTAGAAAAACTTTCATGATTTGAACTATTTTTATTTAAATGAGAAAAGAAATTCTAACTCACAAGTTCTCTCTACTTAACGACTTTTTGATTGTCAAATCTTCTTTCAAAATTATTATATTACCTTTAAAAATACATCAAAATAAAAATGAGTATTTTTCAGGTATTAGGTAGCAATATATTATCAAAATAATACTCTATCAACCTATTAATTTATAACAAAATGAAGAAAACGCATTCAAAGTTTAAACTTCTTGTTTTTATGATCACATGAAAAGTGCAACAAGCCTAGGACTTCCATTATTTTTTGTATAGATAGCCGCCTTTCAGGTTTGCAGACGCTTATGGACGTGGCCTGTCTTCGTCGCACAAGTGAAACATTTTGATCAAGACACTATATATGTTACGTACTTCATTACAATGCAAATCCCAACCAAATCAACAAAGTTGAAAAGTCTATAATCGAGAAGTTTCAAGTTCGGATCAATATGGGTTAGTTGAACTAATTATGGATCATTGAAATGTCCTTACCTGACTAATCGTGTCATACCAATTAGTTTTAAATTGCACAACCTCTTTGAAAATCCACAAATAATTAAGGTTAGAAGGAACCACTGCACGAGATAAGCATAAAGTTGGAGAAACTACTTTATCATTGCTATATGTAATTAAATTCACATTGGTTCCTTTGTGATATTTATGAAAAATAAAAGTCAAACTTTCCAAAACATCATTCTATAATATTTGGGAATACTTGAAATATTGTACTCCCTCCGTAACATAATAGTTGCAACAATTTCCTAAAATGGGTGTAACATATTACTTGCAACAATTTTTCTTCTTTCTTATTTTGGTAAATTTTACACATGAAATGATGATGTGTGTTTTTGGTCCCCACCTACTTTTGTACTCTTTTTTGTTGTCTTCTTTCTTTCCCTCCTTTTATCTCTTTAACCCATGTGATTTCTCTCTCCTACTTTTATTAATCAACCCACTTGTCCATACTTAATATATTATGCCTAGTAATTCCCCCTAGTTCAATTGTTGCAACTATTGTGTTACGGAGGGAGTAGTATTTCCCAAAACTACGCAAAATCCACAAACAATTTCCACCTTAGTTCTTACAAAATTGTAAAATAATGTAATTATGTGAAATGTGTTTTGATATATATTTTCATAATGGACTTCTTTTATTGCTTTTACTAATAGATAACTGTTGAAGTGACCCATGAAACATTACGTGTAAGAGTCGCATTTTAATATTATTGAAGAGAAATATTCACCTAACAAGGCTGGACAACTCCACTTATTGCCATATAATTTTAAGATGGAATCTTGTTGTGCAAATGTAAAGTGAAAATGCAAAAGTGAAGGAAAAATAGATCGAAGATTATCATGTCTTCGACCTCCGTAATCATATGAGATATATAGCACGTCCAAATATATACTCTACACTAATACCTAGCTATCCTAGCCGAAATTGGATTGTTTTTCGTTCCCTCAAATTTTGCCAAACATTTCTCTAGAACAGGTGCAGTAGCGGTAAATCAAAACAAATACTTCTAAGAACTACTACTATATGACACTATTCACAAAAATAAGAAATTATCACCCATAACCTTAGTTTAATAAGGCTCGTTTAGATTACAACTATTATTTATGCGTACTCATGAATGATGAATCCAACTATTAGTAGACTTAGGGCTGCTTAGATTTACTGAAAACAGTTGAACTGAACTGAACTGAACTGAACTGATTGGAACTGAACTGAACTGAACTGATTGGTGCTGAACTGAACTGAACTGAACTGATTGGTGCTGAACTGAACTGAACTGAACTGATTGGTGCTGAACTGAACTGAACTGAACTGATTGGTGCTGAACTGAACTGAACTGAACTGAATTTAATAAATATATAAATAATATTTAAACAATAATAATAGGAATATTAAAATATAATTACGATGATAAGTAATAATAATGAATAATTATTAATGAATAATAATAATTTTATTTTGGATATTTTTAAATGATAATTATAAATAAATAATATTAATAACCATAAATTAATAATAATAATGATTAATAATTATAATGATAATTAATAATAATTATTTTATAGTCTGTGTATTAATATATTAATACTCGATGATGATTATAAAATAACAATAATATCTAATAATTAAATTAATATTAATATTTTAATAATTAGATTTAATTATATATTAATATTTAGTAATAAAATAATGATTGGGTCGGACAGTGCAAAATTACATCATAAATCGTTTTGACGTGATTTGATTGGATTATGGGCTGAAAACGTGGGTTTATTTGTGCCTTTAACCTAAACCATGTTCCTCCCTAATGATAATAATAATAATAATAATGAATAAAGCTATAATAAACAAAAT
This sequence comes from Patellifolia procumbens, assembly GCA_947645195.1. Taxonomy (NCBI): domain Eukaryota; kingdom Viridiplantae; phylum Streptophyta; class Magnoliopsida; order Caryophyllales; family Amaranthaceae; genus Patellifolia; species Patellifolia procumbens. The sequence continues at coordinate 4,271,880 of CANSGD010000429.1, forward strand.
AATATACAGATAATAATAATAATACTTAATAATAATGATATAAAAATAAATAATAATAATAATAATAACAATAATAATAATAAGAATAATTAGTAAAATAAATTAGACCAACATAATAATATTTAACAAAATGGTTATAAAAGAATGGAGCTGAACTGAACTGAACTGATTGGAACTGAACTGAACTGAACTGAACTGATTAGAGCTGAACTGAACTGAACTGAAATTAAGCTGAAATGAACAGACCCTTAATTCAAGGAAAATTCTGCATGAATGTTGATGATCTCAAATATCAAAGAGAATCATTACAATTATATTTAACCCACGACAGAGAACTCAAAAACAGCGTTTATTTACATTTACAGAGGATTAAGCTTAGTGATCAACAATGGTTGTATGAAATATTTTGCCAATAATAAATCCAAAATGCTAACCTTCCTCAGGAGGAGTATTTGGTGGGCAGATTACATCAGTAGATGATATGAAGTGCATGAGCAAGAGTAACACAGAAAAGAATGCTAGCATCATTGACGAAGAATAAACAGTACTCAAGGCAGCCATTTTTTCAGGTTGTGTACGTACAAGTGTTTTGTTGTGTTCAACGTCTTACGCAGCCATGAAGGAAATTTATAGGTATATAATTTGTTTGGACTTCGCTCCCAATAGCCAATAATAACTAAAAGTCTTTGCGTCTCAAAATAACTTCACATTGAGATTGATAGGGAGATCGTTATTAATAGTTGTTGCAAAATAAAAGTGTTACAAAAACTGTTATAACGGAAGCGTGTGAATCAAATCAATCATGCAACAATTAATCAGGCAAACAACAATAAAGGATCTGATACAACACACAAGAAATTTAACGAGTTTCACTCTCAACGTGATAACTACATCCTCCGAGCAAGGGATACTATTTTATTATGAAATAAGACAATTACAGACTACAATAGGCATGAATTCACTCAAAATACTCTTTGATGAATCTCACAAGACTCCCTCTTTGGATCTCTCTATTGTCAATCTTAAACGGATCTCGTTATTGTCAATCTTCATCTCACTCTGCTTTGTGGTGCAGCGTGCAAGACTCTATGCGGAAATATTGTACTGAGATTTGGCTAATGATACATCTTATGTGCATTTATATTAAAACACCGAATATAAAAAACCCTAATCGAAGACTAAACAAGCACCGCGTTGACCACATGTCAAGGTGTCGACCGCGACCTGTCTTATGTTTGCAACTTGTTATACTTCCGTGAGTAGTTATCTCATTCGCGATCTGTCTTATGTTTTCAACTTGTTATACTTCGATTATTTGCATCCAAAGCCTCCATTTTGCAATTCCAATCAATGTAGCTTCGACACAAATAGATCAAGTCACAAATTTCTACAAAAACCTCATGCATATGGTGGATATTAGAGTATTTGGTTGATTAGATTCATAGTATATTAGTTTGATTCTTAACTTAAAACTACATTGGAATATAGTTGTTGGATTATTGAGCCAAGAAAACAAGGAAGGAGGCAGAGGAGTGTGGCACCTCGCGACTAGGCTAAGTCGTGATCTGTATTGGTAGTTATCGTCGGTTTTTCGGCTCTGATCTAGCCTGTTTTTTCTCTGGCTTCATTTGACGTCTTTGTTGGGTCTAGGTAGCTAGTGTCGGTTTTTGGCTTATTAACGACGATTTATGTATATGAAAGCAGATTTATGATGAAAGACATCAAAAGAACTCCTCTTCATTTTGGACTCTGTTGACTTAATAATTGATCATCATCACATGTTAAACTCCCTACTTTGTTCTTATTTAACATTGTTCACATGAGCATGATGAACATTGTTGTTCTTTTTGTATCTCGAAGGTGAATTCTGTGTAACCCATGCTTAAGATGTAGGATCGAAATCTGGCTTTAGGAAAGTGATTCACCTCTAGAAAATTGTTTGTTTGTTTTCAACTTTGTGACCCAATTTTCTACTTCTAAACATGCACCCCTGTATTAGGATACTGGTTTAGATGTTCATTTAACTTCTTCTGACTTTATTTCTAAGACTTGATAATTTACTTTTAAAAGGAGGGGTGGGTATACTAGTATGGAGATATACCCAAAATCTTCCGAGGAAAATGTTATTTATAAGAGAGAAAAATTGTAAAGATCTTTTGGTGACTTTAAAATGCAGAAAAAAATGTGAAGCATATTTATGAAGAATAGATTAATAGTCAAAACAATTTTAACAATAGATATGAACGTATGACAAGCTCATAAAGTCATAATAGTCAATCTTTCTCCAAGTTGCAAATTAAGAGTTGACAAACTGGCGGATGTGGACAAAATAATTCAGCTTTCGTCTTCCTATGATTTTTGAGTATATATATTTGAAGAGAAACAAGTGATTATAAACACCCCCCACCAAATCCCCGATGGGAGAATGGCTTTTGTTTTTCTCAATCTAGTAAAGTTTCAATAAATTAAATAAATTGGGCAATATTATGAGATTTTGTGCATTACAATCAAAAAATGGTTAGAAATAATTAAACTTATCATTAAAATGTAAATCATTTTATGTATGGTATGGATCTTATAAAATCATTACAACCTAGCTATTAGTTTCCATTCATACGCCGTTATTGATTTTGATATAAAAAAAAGCAATAATAGTACGATGGTCGATGAAGTGATGATTGGCACTCTTTCTTACATACTTGAGGTTGTAGGTTCGAGTTGACAATTTTATTTTAATATATGAGAATGGAGAGGAAATATTGTCTTTTAAAAAGGGATGACGACACATGGAGAACTGCAAATCTTGCATACGCTTTTTACATGTAATTTACTAGTAATAAATTTTTGATTAAATAACTAATATAAGTTATTTATTTATATAGTTTGATATTAATAAATTTAGTTGTTTATAGTTGGAAATAAAATTTTTATTTAAAGAACATTACATAAAGGTTATTGTTTTTAAATCAAATTTGGCAAAAAAAAAAAATGGTTAACCAACAACTACTCAAGTAAACCAAATTTTAACATACATGTATTTAAATATCTATGTTGATTCAATAATTTTGCTGAGAAAATAACAGTTGGTTAATTGAAAATTTAGATGAATATCGTTCAAAAAATTAATATCTATGTATCTCTTGAAAACTCTATATTTTGTTGAGGTATCATAGAAGTGTGGTTCATACGATAATAAACCAAAGAAATTGAGCAATTAAGTTCCAAAATTGATGATATGCCTTTTCTCCTTTTCTTATACTTTGTTGACATAACTAATGTCATTGGAATGGTGGTAAATACTTCACCTGTCTTAGCAAGAGGTTGTGGACTTGTGGGTTCAAGTGTTGATACTTACCTTTTTATACTTTAATTTTTATTTATGTGTATGATGATATGATTTTATATCACCATTCAGTAATGTGTGATATGAAGCTGTTATCTAAACCTATCAAAGTAGGTCTGCCTGATGGAAGTTTTTAAACTGTTTATAGTAGTGGTACGATGTTTATTAATGATAAACTTGTACTCCATGATGTGCTCTTTGTTAAAGAGTTTAAACACAATCTATTATCAGTTGGTAAACTGATTGATCAAACAAATACCAAGGTGACATTTACTAGAAGTGCCTGTTTATTTCAGGACCCTTCTAGTAACACTCTTATTGGATCTGGCAAAAGAGCAGGTGGTCTTTATTTCCTGCTTCTTTCTGGTAACACTTCTTCAGCAACAAATTATGGTTTGTCTTCTCTTAGTACATGTAATAATGTTGCAATAGGGGCTTCACAACAACCTAATCTTCCTCCTAAAACTGCTACTGGTATTTGTTCTTCTAGTAGTAAGTGTATATCTTTAGATCTTTTTCATGCCAGAATGGGGCATCTTTCTTTGTCTAAAATGCAACACATTACTGAGTGTGATTGTAAAGGTCTCTCTGAATATAATTGTGGTGTTTGTTTGAGTGCTAAATTTCACAAACTTCCCTTTCCTATAAGTCTTAGTAGAGTTGGAAGCTGTTTTGAATTGATTCATATGGATCTTTAATTGGGGTCCATATAGGGTTCCATTTTTGACTGGAACCTATTTTCTTACCATCTTAGATGATCATAACATAGTTACATGGACTTTTCTGCTTCATCATAAACATCAGGTTTCTCAGGTTGTTCATGATTTTCTTGCTATGATATACAACCAGTTCAATGTGAATATTAAGACCATTAGGACAAATAATGGTACTGAAATTGTGAAGCAGGATTGTCTGAGTTTGTTTGGTCAGAAGGGTATTTTACATCAGAAAATTGTAGCTCATGTACCTTAGCAAAATGCTAGATTAGAGAGGAAGCATAGACATCTCTCAGAGGTTACTAGGGCCTTGAGATTTCATGCTAACTTGCCAAAGAAGTTTCGGGGTGATAGTCTTTTGACTGCTACTTAATCATATGCCTATGAAGATTCTTAATTGGAAATCACCTTATGAGGTTTTAATGAAGAAAGCACCTTCTTATACAAATTTAAGAGTTTTAATTGGCTCCCTCTGTTTTGCTTATAACATGGATGTTAAGAGAGATAAGTTGGATTCTAGAGCTAGAAGATGCTTGTTTCTTGGTTATCCTTTTGGTCAAAAAGCTTTCAAACTTTATGATCTTGACACACATCAATATTTTGTTTCTAGGGATGTGATTTTCTTTAAATCTGTCCTTCCTTATCAACTTAATAATAACTCTTCTTTTTCTTCTTCTTCTTCTATTTCTCTTCCTTCTCCTTCTATTACTCCTCATTTAGTTGATTTCAGTTCTTCTTCTTTATCTCCAATTTCTCCTAATCTTTCTTCTCCTCATTCATCTTCTTTTCTACCTTCTTCTCACTCACCTTCTATTTCTTCACCTATTCCTTCTAACTCTACTACTCACAATGATATTTCAGATCAAGCTACTATTCCTTTTCATAATGTTCCTAGGCAATCTACTAGACCTATTAAACCTTCTGTCAAACTTCAGAATTTTGTTGGTTCCTACATTCCTCATCATACATCTCACCTCACACCTCCTACTTCTTCTCAGTCTCTTTCTTTTGTTGTTGCTTCCACTACTCCTGTAGAACCTAAACATTACAACCAAGCAAAATTTGATCCTAATTGGATCCAAGCAATGAATGTAGAAATTCAAGCTCTAGAGGCTAATGATACTTGGGTTTTAACTGATTTTCCTCCAGATAACAGAGCAGTTAATTCTAAATGGGTGTTTAAGACAAAATTACTTCCTGATGGAAGTGTTGAGAGATACAAAGCAAGGTTAGTTGCTTTAGGGTATCAACAAATTGAGGGGCAAGACTTCACTCAACTTTCTCACCTGTAGCAAAACTTGCTACTGTCAGAATTCTTATTGCTCTAGCTACTGTTCAACATTGGCCTCTTTATCAATTGGATGTTAATAATGTCTTCCTTCATGGATTTCTTGAAGAAGAGGTATATATGCTCCCACCTGCAGGGTATACTAAGGCTCAGCCTGGTCAAGTTTGTAAATTGAAGAAATCTCTATATGGCTTAAAACAAGCTTCTAGACAATGGAATAAAGAGTTGTGTAAATTCTTTACAAATTTAGGCTTTCTTCAATCCAAACAGGATTATTCCCTTTTTACTAGGCAACATGATGGTGAATTTTTGGCTTTCTTGGTGTATGTTGATGACATTTTAGTAACTGGCACATCTTTGACTCAAATCAATGAGGTTAAAAAGGCACTTGATGTGGCTTTCACTATCAAGGATCTGGGTTCTTTACATTATTTCTTGGGTATTGAAGTTAATAGAACTGATATGTGTTTTTCTCTCACAAAGAAAATACATCAAAGATATTTTGGTTGATTCCAATATGGAAGATTATATACTTGCTGTTGCTCCTCTTCCCACAGGTTTGAAACTTCCTCTTGCTTCTCGAGATCTACTCACTGAGCCTAATGTGTATACAAGACTTATTGGGAGACTCTTGATAATTGGCATCACTAGACCAGATCTTTCTTATTCAGTGCAACATTTGAGTCAATACATGCATGCTCCTAGAGTTCCACATCTTAAGGCTGCTTTACATGTTCTCAAATATCTCAAAGGTACTTTAGATCATGGCTTGTTCTATTCTTCTCAAACTACTCTTGATATCACTGCTTATTATAGTGATTCAGATTGGATTGCATGTTTAGATAGCAGCAGATCTCTTAATAATGCTTATGCAGTTTTTCTGGGATCAAACTTAGTTTCTTGGAAAACTAAGAAACAACAAATTGTGAGTAAGAGTTCTACAGAGGCTGAATAAAGGAGTATATATGTCAGCTGCTGCTAGTGAGCTGGTTTGGGTGCATGGTTTGCTTGAAGATTTACAACTTCAGATTTCACAACCAATCACTTTGTTCTGTGACAATACTGCTGCTCAACATCTTGCACAAAATCCTATGTATCATGAGAAAAGTAAGCATCTCATGAGCGATATGCACTTTGTTCGAGAGCAAGTAGTTGCTGGTTTTCTTCACACAGAGCATGTTGCAAGCAAAGATCAGTTGACTGATGTGCTTACCAAACCTTTGGCTTCAGTTCAACATCATTTACTTGCAAGCAAGCTTGGACTTCTTTCAAGGTCCAGCTTGAAGGGGGATAAAAGATGTAATAAATTAATTATATTCTTACCCTTGTTAGTTTCTTACTCTAGTTAGTTTTATAACTCATTGTATATAAAATCCTCCTTAGATTCTGTTACAACTGTATTCATTTTCTCAGTTTTCTGGTCTGAGACAATAACAACTTTTCTCCTTCTTCTCTCTAAGCTTACTTTGAGCTTTCTTATCTTTGTTCATGGAGTGAACTTCCTGTTTCTATACATTCTCTCTACTTTTTTTTCACCTTTTTCTTACTTTTACTATGCTTCTCTCTTACTTTTCCACTTTTTCCTTAGTCCGCACGAAAAAATAAATATACATATTAAAAAATGAAAGTAGTAATAGAGATAGGGAATTAATTAAGCAAAACAAATAAGTAGTGAACAGCAAGAGTCCATGTGTTAGCATTAGCAAATTCCAACAGAAAAAGTTCTATTAAGAACAATATTTTTAAGATTACAAGAAGTGGATATGCGGCAACACGTAGCAGCTAATAGTTGCATGGCACGTCACGTACAATATTACGTGTCGAATAGCAAGACACGTGTCTTACGTTAGACAAGCATGCAGAGATTATAAATAAAGAAGTGCAACCAAGCAGCAGTGCAACTTAAATCCAATAGAAATACCATCACTATAAGCGCTATACTCAAGCATTTCAATTTGGTTTCGTGATTCTAGTTTTTGTAATTTCAGTTGTTGATTCGAGAAGAAGAAGGGTGAAGTATGGCATCTCATCGTCAGAGCTACAGGGCTGGTGAAAATACTGGCCGAGCTGAGGTAATTATAATCAAATCCCGAAATTTTAATTTCGGACTTATTTTTCAGTTTAATTCAGAACAGTTGAGTCTTGAGCTCGGTCTTTTTTTTCCAGTTTTAATTTAGTTTAGTTTAGTACAGTCTGAGTTGTTGGCTGGTTGGTTTAAGGACTTTGGTCATGGATATCTTAAAATTTTTTAATTAAGTATTTGAAGAACTTAATATTTTGAAATTGAATATTTTGTAGTAGTTTTGTTAAATCCATCCATTTTTATCCCTAGATTTAACAATGGCATGATAAAAGATTCAATCATACTTCTAAAACCTTATTATCTAAGGGAAAGAATTGTATCGTATTAAAAATCAGTCTCATTTTATTTGCTATATATATGGAATTTGAGTACTCTTGAGTCTTGACATTGTAATTTTGACTGTTTTTAAATTTTATACTCATAAGAGATCTTGTTTGACTCGTCTCAAATTATATTTTGTAACAATAAATTAACAATTGGCTGATATGCAGGAGAAGACAAATCAAATGATGGGCAAGACAAGTGAGGCAGCAGAAACAATGAAGGATAAGGCACAACAAGCAAAGGACAAGACAATGGAGACAGCCCAAGCAGCAAAAGACAAGACTTCTGAGAAGGCCCAAGCTGCCAAAGGACAGGCCCAAGAGTCCAAGGACCAGACAGGAGGGTACCTCTCTGAAAAGGCCCAAGCCGCCAAGGACAAGACGTACTCGGCAGCCCAAACCACCAAGGACAAGGCCTCGGAGATGGCGGAATCCGCCAAGGAGACGGCCGAGGCCGGAAAAGAGAAGACAGGAGGGTTACTCCAAAGGACAGGGGAGCAAGTGAAGAGCATGGCTCAAGGTGCTGCTGATGCTGTTAAGAATACTTTTGGGATGGGTGAGGCTGAAGAAGATGACCCAACTAACCCAACTAACCCAACTCACCCAACTACTAGGACTACAAGGTCATAGATTAGATGTATTAGTCTGTTGGGCCTAATGGGCTTTCTGTTTAGCTGTTGATTTTGTTTGTGTTTGTTTTCAGTTTGGGCCTTTCTTGGGCTTTTGCTAATATAAAGAGTGACTCCTTTTTATGTCACTTGGTAGGAATGAAGGGTGTGATTGTAATGTGACTTGTATCAATGTACCCTCACTAATGAAATGAAATACCTTTTCTGTTTTGTATATTAATTATTCATTTATGAAAGTTACACAATGGGTTTTATGTAGAGTTGGGAAAAGCTGACCCAACCTGCTAACCCGACCTAAATCCGATCTGAAATGAGCGGATTTGGGTTAAGTTTTTCGACCTGATTATTTAAATGGGTTGATTTGACCTGATCTGTTAATGAAATGAGTTAGGTTGAGGTTGAAATTTCCAACCTGAACATAAGCTAATTTGACCCATTTATATAAAATAGTCGAAAATACTAATTCTAATAAATACTAAAATTGGTAAATAAAGATAAAAAAGTCTAAAGATGAATCATAATTATCATCTTTTTAGAAAAAAATCAAAATATATTCATTTTATGGTGAAATGTATTTTTAATTATTTAAGATAAAAATTAAGTAATTGGAGATAAATGGGTTAAATGGGTTAAATTAAATAGGTTGGGTAAGGGTTGAACATTTTGACCTGTTTAATAAATGGGTTAGGTTTAAGTTGAATACTATCTAATTTGTTTAATACTGACCCGAACACGAACCTGATCCAACCCAACCTGTTTACCAGCCCTAGTTTTATGTATTTCCTGTCAACTGCATTTACTTCTTATCTTTCTGTTTTTGGTTTAGATTACACAATACAAGTAATGTTTTTAGTTAGTTTTTGTTGCTAGTTCTCATAATTTTTACGTGGAAATCACCTGATACAAAGTAAAAGGATAAAAGGGAACATTGTGTTTTAGTTAATTAATTGTTGTTGCTAGTTTTCATCGTTCTCTTGTTGTTCGATTTCTAGATATCCCGTGTTTTAACTTATAGTACATTACAAGTATAGAATGGAGGAAGTTCATTTCACCAAAGTCCAAAACTTAATTGTGTATTGTGAGCATTGTACATTTATGTCCAAGCTTGTATAAATAAGTAAATAAAGGGAGCATGAATGTCTAAATAAGTAAATAAAGGAAGCATTATAGTGTAGTTGAATTCGATGTTTATCTTTGTTAAGTGCTATTAAGCTATGCTTAGGCTATGTTTATGTATAGCTATAAGTGTCTTCCATTCTTGGCGATTTTACAGGCATTTATTTATATCCTACTCTTCTTGATAGCTTATTACTTCCTTGCTCACGAGTTCTATCTTGCCTTGCACAGTTGCACCCTTTATCATCTGTGTTAAAATTGAAAAAAAGAAATCCAAGAACTCTTATGACTATCCCCTTCATATATATAATCTCGACTGTACGTTCATTTATGATCCGGCTACTCTTTATAAGCTATACATAAGCAGTTTTTTTACACTATTTACTACGTGTTATATGTGAGCTTTGTATATGCGAGCAGCGACAACGGCCTCTTAGTAACTTCATGTCTTCCCATTTGAAACGATCTCTTCACATATCTCCAAGATTTCACCGGTACTGCCTCAAAAATATAGGGCTGGCTAGTCGGGTTAATAGGCTGAGATTGGGGTTGGTTTCTGTTCAACACTGAGCTATGCTCAAAAGTTGTCGCAATAGTATAGAAATTTAATTCAACAACAACTATAACTAAGCCTTATTCTTAAAATGATAGTATAAAAGTTAATATTAAGATACAATATGACAAATGAGTCAAATTGGGTTGTTTGGTTCAGCTTGGATATGGGTTTTCAGGTCTGGTCATGCTTTCAGTTTTGCTCAAATGTCCATCTTAGACAAGATAGCAGAATGTAGCTAGAAAAAAGATAACCACTCCAATTTACAAATACCAAAAATAATGGCATTTGTTGTCTTCCTATAGAAGATACAAAGAACCTTTCTCTTTACATGCTTGTGTATCATTCAACAAAGCCAATCACATACATATATACAAGATACAACACTAAAACCAAATACATATTCATGATTCATGAAGCTTGCGCTTCTCAAAGCAAACTTTAGCTTAGCATTATAAAAGCGGGGTCATCATAAATGTGCAATTACATGAATATTACTATTTGCCTACCGTCAGTATACATTTCATTTCTTTTGTGGTGTTAGCTTGCTTTCTCTAGACTCGATTTAGACCTTGTTGTATACTCTGCAACAAGTTTAGCGAAGGAAGATGACTTGTATTCCAGCAACCTCAATGGAGAATCGCATTCCTCAACAAGTCCATGGCTTAACAGCATTACCATATCACTATCTATAACAGAAGTAATACGATGTGCAATAATAATAAGTGTTGAACCTGAGAAGTGTTCCCTTAGTGTTTGCTGAATCAAGTTATCTGTTGTTGTGTCGACCGATGCAGTTGCTTCATCGAGAATCAATACTTTGCTTCTCTTAAGAATCACACGACCTAGACAAACAAGCTGCCTTTGCCCTATACTCCAATTTTCTCCATTCTCGGTTACTAGCATTCCCACAAGTCATGCAGGAACATAGTCAGAACACAACACTGAATATAAGTTGCTCTCCTTCTATGCATTTTGAGTATTTGACTACTTTTTTTGAGTGTGTTAGCTTTCTAACATCTTCTAAAACTCTTCTCTAGGAACTCTCAGTGCTTTATTTAAACTAAGGCCCTCAGCTGAGCTGAATCGGATTGATTTTAAGACTGCTAAGAGAATCGAACTAAAGTGAACTAACTGACCTTAACTCAATTGAACTTAACAGGAAGTTAGGAACTGAAACTAACTTGTTTCAACTGAACTGAAGTAAATTAAGTTCCAAAAGAAGAGGGCCTAATAATACTCATTGTGACCCAAATAGATGCAACACTTACATCCGAGTTAAACCTAAAATTAAGTATTCAATACTAAGTTACTAACAATTATTTATCAGTAAAATTTTATAATCGAAGTGAGACATAAAAAGTGCTAAAAGACAGATATTACACTTATCATGGAGAGGGCATATTTAAGTAGATGAAGGAACAAACCTATGGAGTCAAGTTTCCCCTCCTTTTCCCTGACTTGGTCTCCAAGTTGGCATTTATCAAGCGCCTATAAAACAAGTGCATTAGCTTATAGTTATATATGAGGCATATGTAATTATATATGACATAAGAAGTACAAGTTCATGTTTAGTAGATCAAATTTACCTCCCAAATTTGTTCATCTGTGTATTTTTCAAGAGGATCCAAGTTGGTTCGAATAGTTCCTTCAAACATAGTCGGATCTTGTGGGATGATACTTAACCTTGATCGTAAATCATGCATTCCTATAGAGGAAATGTTGATATCATCTATCACTATCCGCCCCGTTGCAGGTTCAACTATCCGAAAAAGCGTTTGTATAAGGGTTGATTTACCACATCCCGTCCTCCCTACAATGCCAGTCTTTTTTCCTCCTTGGAAAGTGCATGAAATGCCTCGCAGCACAAGCGGCATATGCGGAGCATAACGCACCTGCAGATATTATACCATGAAGTGTGAAGATAAAGCATGTATTGTATTTCAAGTCTTTTCAATGGAAGGATCATGAGTAACTCCAATGAAGCTAAAATTAACCTGCAGGTCTTGAATATCAACTTGTCCATGAGATGGCCAAGACGGATGTGGTCTACTTTCTTCTATAACAAGTGGAGGCTCACTTGGTATGCAAGTATATTGAAGGATCCTCTCAACTGAGATGATCTTATTCTCTATATTACATAAATTCGATATCAGCCAACCTTGTAACATGTTTAAAGTAAGCCCATATGTAACAGATAAGCCAGCAATTCCTAAACAAGAGGAGAATTACATAAAGTCAGAAGTTTCTATTCTATAAACTATTGAGGGTGCGTTCACTCACCATTTCTTGAAGTTTCAAAGAAGTTCAGATAATTTTTCAGCAAGTTATAAAAATAAGTTCAGTTCAAGAAAATTAAGGTGAAGCAACAGGCAGAGAAATTAAGTAAAATGGAGAGTTCAAGTGAGAACTTCTGAATACCAGGATCAATTAACCCTGAGGGAATAGAGATAAAAAAGATCAAAGAGGCAACAAATGTAACTGAAGATAACAAATCCAAGCGAATGCAAAGCCATTGCATTGCGGCAGCATTATAAAATTTTGGTTTTGAATATGCATTTACAAGCTCCACACTTGTTTCACAAAATCTCGGCTCTTGATCAAAGCTCCTTATAGTGGTTGCTCCAGATATAGTCTCCGCAAAGAATTGTATCACTGGAGCTTTAGTTACTCCAACTAATCGAGAAAGTTCTCGTGCTGATGGTATGTAATATTGCTGCCAAATTAGAGAAGGAGAATAAATTATAATGAAGACCTTAATTATGGCTTGACTCCAATGTAAAAATGAAAACTATGGTACATTACTACTTATGGCTAGTGCACAATACTAAAGCAATGAAAAAAAGTAGCGCACTTGGTCCCCGATACCATGTGAAAAAGCAGATATGTGAGAGGGAAAAGAGCGGAGCAAGTATGATGTGAAGCTAGAATCATATGTTTAAAGTTGTCCCATGCTCATTAAATTTACCTGATACCAAAGAGCAATTGCAATTACAGGGATAAAAGTCACAAAAACTTGCCATGCAACTTGCGACATCACCACAATAGCTCCAACAAGTTGTATTAGTATAAACGCAAATGCACCAACTTGTTGTGAAATAGTCAAATCCACCGCACTTTGATCAGTTGACGCCTGAATCGTGAAGTTAAATCAACAAATAATATCATCTCACTTGAAAATTTTGTTGCTGCTATACATACGAAACCTAAATTTTACATGTCTAATTATGAAGGAAGCTAGAAAAGAACAGAAAGAATGAGAAAGTTTAAGTACCCTGTTTAAGATCCGACCACTTGGTGTAGCATCAAAAAATGACATTGGAGCTCGAAAAATGCACGAGTGCATCTTACTGAAAAGCAAAGTAGCAGTCTTGTATGCAGCAGTCACAAGGAGAGTCGTTCTTGCAAGGACACAGAACGCGCTACCAATAGCTAACACCGCATAAACAAGTATTAAAGTTCTCACATCAACTCTAAGCTTAGAATTAGAAGTAATAGATGTTCCCCAAGCCATCCAATAATTGCTTAAGATTTGAAGAGTCTGAAACAGAACTTGAGCCAGCAATACAAAGGGCACCAAAGCTCCTCCATATGCTACTGTAATAAACTTCCAGTATACTGAAAATCCAACTCTACCTTTCTCTCTTTCTTCTTCTTGTACCAGTTGTCCTTTAGGCTCAATCTTATCATTAATTTCTTCTTCTAAGTCTATCTTATAAATTTGTTCTTCACCAATTACAGGCTCCACTTCTTTGTGTTCGATTGAATCAAGCGTGGATAAGGCTTGATTATGTGCTCCTACGAGTTCCATAAAGTCTGTTCCTAAAGCAAGAATGTCATCATACTTTCCAGCTTGCAATATCCTCCCATGTTTCATGACCTTCCAAATAAATGAAACACGGCCTACATTTGTAAGTTCTATATAATACAAAGGTGTCAATCGAAGACATGAATTTTCTTAAAAGTTCCTCACCAAGATCAAATCCGCAGCAGGTAAAAACTCTACTTGATGTGTGACATAAATCACAGTTTTAGAACCTAGTAGGCCAAGTAGACATTCCTGTAATAAACAGAATAATCAAGCAACAATATTTGACAAGGTATTATTTTAAGGCCATGTTCTCTTCACCTGGGTTCTATTGAAAAAAATTAGTAGTTTTGTTTTTCTGAATAGCTGGGTTCTATTATAAATTAATTTATACATATAATAGCTGAGTTTTACTTATTTCTTGTTGTACATACTAAACGTTTTAACATACTGAGTTTTCATACAATTAAACTGATTGGAAACTCTTGGTTTCCATTGAAAACCCATAATACTAGTGTTAATAGTGTTGTGGAGTGATGGTTATATCTTCATCTTCCATACTTAAGGTTGTGGGGACCTATCTTGTACCACCATGAGTTGTTTTCTAAGTTCAAGAGAGCGAGGCCTAAATAATAGTACTAGCATAACCGAATTAATCATTAAACAATATAAAGAGAAAGGATAAGAATCAAGTTACAATACATGCTATGAAGAAGGAAAAAGAAACTAGTACCTTGAAGAGATGTCTACCAGTGTGAGCATCAACAGCACTAAAAGGATCATCAAATAGATATATATCAGCATCTTGGTACAATGCACGAGCAATTTGTATCCTCTGCTTCTGACCACCACTCAAATTGATACCCCTCTCTCCTATGATTGTTTGGTCTCCAAAAGATAATATCTCAAGATCCTTCTTCAAGGAACATGCTTCTAGAACCCTATCATACTTGTCATGATCCATTTCTTGTCCAAACAAAATGTTATCAACTATCTTCCCACTCTGAATCCAAGGAGATTGCGCCACATAAGCCTTGGTTCCACTCAATTTTAATGTGCCAGAGATCTTTGGTACTTCTCCTAAAATACAAGAGAGTAAGGTAGACTTGCCAGATCCGACTGCACCACAAACGGCTACCTTCATGCCATGATTAACTTGAAGATTGATGTCCTTCAATGATGGGTCGGGGGCAGATGGGTCCCAGCTAAAGATACCTTTGCTTGTTTCAACTGCAACACCAGAAGTATCTCTAGGAAGACTCTCCACAATGTGTTGATCAATGTCATCAAGGCTAAGGAATGAGGCAATTCTATCAAGGGAAACTTTTGTCTGAATCATCACTGAAATTGTATCTGGTAAATAATAAATGGGTTCTTGGAGAATCCTAAATGTTGCGAGTGCAGATAAAACCTTCCCTGCTTCAAGAGGGATACCCATCATCATACATGTCCCAAAAGTAACAACAGACACAAATGTTGGCGCGCTCCAGAAAAGAAATGTTGTTACGGCTGTAGTATAAAGAAACTTCTTCAACCATCCATTCTCACTTTCTCTTAGCTCAACAATCTTAGATAAGAACTTCATCTCCCATGCTTGAAGTTTCAGGATTCTCATGTTTTTCAATATCTCGGATGTAGCCTTCATTCTCCTATCCTTGGAGTCCATTATCTTTTCTTGATACTTCTCAAGCACAGTTGCTAAAGGATAATTGGCAAGCATTATGAAAATAGTTGCAACAAGTGCAGCAATTGATGCGAGTCCTAGACTTCTATACAAAATTACTAAAGCTAATGTGACTTGGACAATTACCATCCATGGATCATGCATATACCAAACAAAATCACCAATTCTCTCTGCATCGACAGACATAAAATTAATCATCTCCCCACTTGATTGCCCTTGCTTCGAGAGGCAAGATAGGGTCAAAGCCTTATTATAAATGCTTTCAATAAGAACAGATTTTGCCCTAACCCCAGCTACTTGAAGCCTAAAGAACCAATGCCTTTGTGCAAAGCATTCCACAAGCTTTGCAACAGAAAATGCAAAAACAAGAAGAAACCCTTCATTTTTAAACTCCCTTCTCCCATTCAGATATTGGACAAAAGTATCAATGAGATATGGACCAACGTAAGAGGCTAATGCATAAACAAGGCAAAGGAAAGCTGTCAATAAGATATCAACCCATGTTGTGAAGATCAAGGATTTCATAAGCTGCAAAGTTGTCACCTTCTTAATACTACCCTCTTCCCTAGAATCCAAAAAATTTCTAAATTTCACATAGGATTCACTAACATCATCCATACCCGAAAGCGGAGGAACATCCTCAAGGTCTAAGGTTTTCTTATAACCTCTAGAGATTAAAGAGCCCACCCAAGTGAAACACAGGTTACTAAGCAAGCCAGCATTCAAATAAGGACTATCTTCAATCTTACTTGACTCAACACTACAATTACCATTCAACAACGGCTCGTCGAGATTACTATCCTCTCTAATAACCTTCCCAAAGATCCCAGCACAACAAAAGAACATTCCTGCTATAACATTCACAACATCAGAAACTAGAACTAGTAAGTTTTGGTTTTCCCTACAATGGATTATGTCTATTACAAGGCAATAACAAGAAACAAAAAGGTAAAGACCCCACCAAAATCACAATAAAAGTGGGAACTTTACACCATTTGAAGAGTGAAATTGTGTATGTAAATAAACAGAAACCAGCAACCAAGCAATTACCCTGAGTGCATAATCCAAAAGGGTTACTAGTTCTTCATCTGATGAATCATTTCTATACCAAAAGAAGAAACTAAAGCAAAAAAAGACTAAATTGTATAAAGAAAGGGATAGAGAAGAGAAAAGAACAGGTTTGTGATACCAAAAGTTTGTGTCTTTGGGGTGATCATGATCATGACTATTAACTCTTGGAAACAGATTGCATACCCATGAAAGGATGAGACCTAATAACAGCAGTAGGTGTATGAAAACAGAGGATTCTCTTAAAAAGATGGAGTTTTGGAGGAAACTGAGAGATGGGTTTTGTAAGAGGATAAAATATGAAGAGTTTTGTGATATACCCAGGTTCATTTTTATGATTGTTAAGTGGGTTTTCTTGTGTTTTTTTCAAGTGAGTGAAGAAGAACTTTGAAATTTTTAGTGCTGAAAAGTGAGAACGAGGGAAGGGGAAGTAACAGAAACAACAAACAAAGAACGAGCATTTGAGCAAGAACTCAGGAATCAGGACCTCAGTTTAAAAGTATGACATATACAATAATTTGGTAAAGTTTTTTTTTCCCTTTTTAGTGGCCATCTTGTTTGATTTACTTTCCAAATATATAAATTTATGTAAGTCTTTTCTTAGGTCCTCTTCAGTTCACTTTAAAATAATAATATTTAGTAAAAATAAGTTTAGTTCAGTAAAAATAAATTCAATTCGGTAACAATAAGTTTAGTTCGGCAAAAATAAGTTTAGTTCAGTAAAAATAAGTTCAGTTCAGCAAAAATCAGTAATGCGAAAAAGAAAAAACAACATGAATCAGTAAAAATAAGTTCAGTTCAGTAAAAATAAGTTCAATTCAATAAAAATAAGTTGAACTGAACGGGACTTTATACCTAATTTGAGATATTGGTTTTGAAATTGCATCTCGAATAGTGCGAAAAAACAAATATAGCAAATAAATTAAAGCGGATGGAGTAATACTTTGAACGTGTAAGCTTACACCCCTGGTAGTTGTCACACGGGTTGTTAGGCTCCGTTTGTTTTGGTGGACTCCATCTTTCATTTTTCTTTGTTTGTTTTGGTAAGGAGTAGAAAACAATTTTCCTAGGCATGCTTGGGATGGGGGTAATGCATTAAGGGGGTAATAAAAGTCAAACATAGGAAAACTAAGGTATTTAGAGGTGATCATAGGAGTGATAGAGGGGTTCTGTAGAGGATAATGTGGTGTTGGTAGGAGGAAAATGGAAGAAAGAGGGTAACTATTACCCTTCAAATGAGGGTAATAGTAACCTAGATGTGGTGGTGAGTAATTATTACCCCCATAATGAAGGTAATTTTCCCCTCTTTCTTCCATTTTCTTCCTACCAACACCACATTATCCTCTCCACAACCACTCTATCCCTCTACCATCACCTCTAAATACCTTAGTTTTCCTATGTTTGTCTTTTATTAATTTCATTTTGTAAATAAGGTATGCCACATTTTCCTCTCCACTTCTTACTCCTCTTGATTCTCTCATTCTCATCTTTCCTTCTCTTTTGCTTAATTTACTTTTTCTCCCTAAATTTTCCTCTATTCAAACAAACAAAGGAAAACTTTTTCTAAAATCATATTTTCCATTGAATATTGTTTTCCTTGAAAAGTGATTTTTCATGAAAATTGTTTTCCATTAAAACAAACGAACTTATACTTGACTTATTTACGAATTTGCAATTGCGTTATTTAATGACTAGTGAAGTAGTGAGTAATGACTAACCTATGGCACTGCTAGTGCACGGGACATATATAATCAATATAAGGGGAGATTTGTCAACAACCATCTTTCATGATAATAACAAACCACGAACTTCCAAAAGAAACATCTTTTTTGAAATTAAAATTAACGCCACTATGGGTCATGATAATTTGACCATAATTTAGTCAAGAATCCCTATCAATTTGACTACAGAAACAAATGCAATTTTAAATTTTGCCCACAATAACTCATTAAGAAACAAACTAATCAACATCATGTATTAGTTGAACTTTGTAGAGTTTTACCCTTTAGTGTTGGTAGAGTTTACATTATTTAATAAAATAGAAAAACAATTACCAATGCACAAAATAAAAAGTGTGGAAAATTATTTATTATTCTAAGTAAACTTATAAGGTAATTTAATAAACGGAAATTCTATATGGTGACCCTATGTTTTATCAAATTCTATATGGTGGACATCTTTGTTTTGGATTCTCTTTGGTGACCTTCAACTTAGTATTTTTATTTTATCTAACCTTTATCTCTCAACAATGATTTTATAATTAAACAATATATTTTTAAATTACAAAAACTGAATTTGTAATTGAAAAAAACTGATTTTAAAAAATATAAAAAACCCTCAAACCCTCCTCCACCAGCCGACCACCTTCCCGTCACCATCTCTAGTCGCCGACCTCCAAATTATCACTTTTCCTTTGTCAAAATGGCTATGAAGGCACAACCAATAAAAGATTTCGGCTTGGCTGCAAAAGGAATTGGTAGGTATAATAATCTCAATTCCAATTCAAAGAGCATATCCATCAAAACATCACCATAAACATTCACAATGAAACAAGAAGAAGAATTGGATAGTTAGAAAAGAGAAAAAATAAAGAGAAAAAGTAGGTGGGTAAGTTAGTACTACCATTGTTGCCGAACCTCAAAGAAACTCTAAAGCAGGTGGGGGGGAGGGTTTGAGGGTTTTTTCATTATAAAATCAGTTTTTGCTAATTAAAAAGTTAGTTTTTGTATTTTAATGATAAATTTTAATTATAAAATTATATTTTAATGAGAGAAGGTTATAAAAGACAAAAATAATAAGTTAAGGGTCACCATGAAGAATCCAAAATAAGAATGTCCACCATATAGAATTTGCAATAACATAGGGCCGCCATGTAGAATTTCCCTTTAATAAAATAGCAAAACAATTACCAATGCACAAAATAAAAAGTGTGGAAAATTATTTATTATTCTAAGTAAATTCTATAAGGTAGTGTTTTTTTATTCAACATCAACTCTTGAGATTCATTCCTTTCAAAAAAAGGCTTGTTATTCGCCTTTCTAAATAACCAAGCACGACTTAGACATACTTCGAGGTCGTTTGGTTAGCATTCAAATAGATGGAAACTTATAATTCCTAAGAAGTAAATATATGTGTTGTTGTTTGGTTGGCAATAACAAGGGAAATAGAACTTTTTAGGAAGTTTCATTTCCTACAAAATGGAGGAAATATTTGACCATGCCCCGTAGGTAAGTGAAAATTCCCATGGGAAATAGAATTTCCCATTTTCAACCAAACAAAAAAAATGTACTCCCTAGGAAATAGAATTTCATGGGCAATACAAATTCATGGGAAGTTATAATTCCCAACTTCAACCAAACGAGTCCTTAATATAAGAAAATTTCATAACTAATTCTTTTAAATTAATAGAAATGAGTACTATAAGAAAATGAGTGATTTAAATTTAAATTTGTATTACTTAGGAATAGTATTGTATTTGCTCAAGAGAGAGAAGGAGGAGCGAGGGCTGAGGTGTATGCAAGGAATTTGGGTGAAAAAACTAGGGATGCACTCGATTATTAGATACTAGATTTCTATGCACGCGATGCGTGCGACACTAATGTTATTATGAAATTTCATAATCTACAGTAGATAATTTTATAGATAGTCGCATTTTACCATAATTTTTCATGTTTTTAGAAACTCCCAACTTAACATTTACAATTTTATTAAAAACTCCCACCACTTAACGGTTTTTATCAAATTTCATCAATAAAACTGTTAAGTGGGTCCCACATATACATTTTGTTAAAAAAATGAAACTTGAAATAGTTGCAATTCGTTCCAAATAGTTGTAATTCGTTCCAAATTTGCTCTAAATTTGTTGAGGATTGCCCTTAAATTGATGAAATTGACTTTAATTTCAGCGTAAACTAATAATAAAATGCATATGTGGGACTCACTTTACGGTTTTGTTAGTGGAATTTAACAAAAATCATTAAATGGTGGGAGTTTCTAATAAAATTGAGAATGATAGGTGGAAATTTAAAAGAAAAATTCATTAAGGTGGGACTCATGGGAGTTTCTAAAAACATGAAAATTTTAGGTGATTTTGAACAAAAAAATCCTAATTTTATTTGCATACGATGTGTGTTTTGGCTACTGTAACATGATAAAATGTGAAGGTACACAACATATTTTGTTTTCAAGCTAAATTCATTTTGGCTCATTTTTCTTTGAAAACACTCCTTACTCCCCACCATCAACTACAACTTTTGTTATATATAGTACCCGGTAAGGTATTTTTTGCTCATTGTCCAAATGAGAAAAATTCAAAAGTACTTTGAAAATACTTTATCATATTTCTCAGTCATGCTAAAATACTTTATCATGATCAATTTGATCAAATGTGCCTTCACTAATGAACAATCAATTAATCATGTATTTCAAAATAAAAAAATTCAAAAGTATATAAAACTATAGCAAAGTGGGTGTCTATCTATAGATCTTAAGAAAATATAATTGTTGATATTTTTATAATTGTTTTTACTTTGTAGGTTTTTAGATATTTTAATTAGAAGTTTTGAACATCTTTTATTAAAAATCTCTGTTGGTTTTTAGATATATAATAGAGATACAAGGTTGTTAAATTATATAAAAAAAAAACATTAGAAAAGGTGGATAAACCAATAATGTCAATTATATTAGGCAAGGTTATCAGGATCGGGATCCTACTTTGGATCGGAGGGGGGGTAGGATCGGATCGTAGGATCGTAAGATCCTACCAAAAATAAGACAAATCGGCAATAAAATGCCCCAATAACACTTAAAACATGTTTTTATAGCAATATAAAGGGTGAAACTTAATAAATATACTATCAAGACTCAACAAACCTCCGTATTCCAAATAGTAGTCGTTTTAAAAGCATTTTTGACCTTTTTTCCATTAACATTCCCCTGCAGCTTTGTAATTTGCGGCATTATCAGTCACAATTTGTACCACATTTTCCTCCCCAACCTTTTCCACAATAGCATCTAGCATATCAAACACTTTATCTGCCGTCTTAGAGATATCAGATGTATCTATGAAAGATAAGAAGATAGTTCCTTTGGGGCTATTCACTAAGAAATTACAAATTGATCTTCTTTTTCTGTCACTCCAACCATCCGACATGATAGTGCAACCCGTATTTTTCCATTCAGCTTTAAATTCCTCAAGCATATTCATCACATTAGCTACTTCCTTGTTCAAAAAAGTCACCCTTATTTCATGATAACTTGGTGGCTTTAATCCAATTCCATACTTGGCAATCTTTTCAACCATCAACACAAACTCAGGATTGTTCACAGCATTAAAAGGAATAGCACTAGTGTAGAAAAATCTAGCAATTTGTTGACACACCTCCTCTCTTTCTTCCCTTTTATATTTTTGATTAAGTGTAGTTTGTGTTGAACTCCTCTTTGCACTTACAAAAGAATCCATGGGCCCTTTACCCTTTTGATTATAAGCATGGTGCAATTCATAGTCATCATCAGTATCACTAATATCAGAAAATTAACGCTTTTTCTTAGCTGCCTCTTGTTCATTATGGTGTAAAATTTCTCTAAATTTCTCTTTAACATCATCAGGGGCTTGCAAACAGGCCTCAACATTATAACGAGTGCCAGCTAGGTGATGTTTAAGCCTAAATATACCACCAGATCGCACAACCCCACAATAATTGCACCTTACTTTCTTCGCAACAGCATCAACCTCAGTTCCATGTTCCCAACCCGGATCAGATCGAGTACCAGGGGCATTTTTTCTTTTTTTCGCAGAAGCAGACATCTAAATACATGTTGACATTGATTACTAAGTAATTTCCCAAAGAGTTTACAACATATACATTATACAAACTAACACACACAATTATAGTCCAACATATTTACATGTTCTTTTCAACAAATAATTCAAGTAAATCAGTCCCCAATTTACCAATTAAATGGAAGTATTTACAGTTAGAGTTCAATAATTTTTAAGCCAAGAATTTTAATAAATATACCTGGAGTAAATATACGTGACAAAGTTCAATTATTCAAGCATATCAAGCCAATTTACCAACCAAAGAGCAGCAGAATTCGAATTATTCAAGCATAGCAAGCCAAGAATTCGAATAAATATACCTGGAATGTTCAAGGCTCAAGCGTTTTGTGGAGAAATTCAACCAGCAACGAGCAGTAACGAGCAGCAGAATTCGACCACCAACGAGCAGCAGAATTCGACCAGCAACATGCCAACGTGCAGAAATGTGGCGGAAAGAAAGAGATGAGTGTTGAGCAGCAACGACCAGCAACGTTTCGTGTTGAGCAGCAAAGAGATGAGTGTTTTTTACGGAGGAAGAAGGAGTTGATGGAGAAAGAAAGAGTTGAGCAGCAACTCAGTAATGATAAATGTGTGTTTCTCTCTCTTCCTTCTAGATGGGCCTCAAGCAAAATCCACTATGGTCAAAAACCCTACACTCCACGTTCATTTCAAAGGATCGTTAGGATCGAGTTAGGATCGCGATCCCACCGATCCTAAACAATCCTGCACGATTCTAATACGATCCTGACGCAAGTTCGATCCTACTAACGACCCGGATCGTTTGGTAAATTCCGGATCGTAGGATCGTACGATCCTACGATCCGGATCGCGATCCTGATAACACTGTTATTAGGTGGTTTTGACAAAAAAATCCATAACAAAATGTGATATGTAATACTAGTGTAAAAGTCAAAGCATACACTAATGTAAGCACTAGACACAACTCAATCTCAAATCTTGAATATCGACCCTATAAAATTTTATCAACTAAGTTTAGTTAGTATTGTATATTGTTCTTAGCAACGTTGCCAATTTGTCGGGTTCGACATTTTAACCATCGACTTGTCGTATTACAAATACAATGTTGAAGTTGCTTAACATTTACACAAACTCCGCTATTTTCGTCAAACTAACTTTGACGATTCTACAAATCCTTTCTTTACCAACAAGAATGCAACTAGAAAATACACAAAATAGAGCAAAAATTGGAAAACCATTATAATCAACATATCTTATTGCTATTTTTTCCTTACGTAGAATTTTTTCTTACATGCATGTTGAGAAATTAATACCACCACCACCACCACCACCACCACATTCACTCTGCTCGTACTTGCTGTTAAGTATAGTTAAAAGATTTTATGTGAAATACTCACATAAAATCATAGAATATAGTGTAGAACTTCTTGTTCTTACACTTAGCTCTTCTTGAGCTTTGAACTAAAGAGAAAAACTGAGAGAGAAAAGAGAGAATAACCCTTTTATTAGATTGAGAGAAAGTAGAATGAATCAATCATACAACATAGGATGAGAGGCTCTATTTATACTTGATTACAATCAGCAGATCAAAGCTAAAACCTCTCTATAGAGTTTGTTAGAATCTGTTAGAGAGAAATGACAGCTGTCATTTCTTGTAACTAACTTCTAACAGATCTTATGAGCTAACTATATCTATCTAATTCTTTATTACAACTTGTCTCTCTTGATTTCTTTACAAATTACTCGAGCTTACAAGTTGCTTGCTGCATTGCTGTCAAGTTGCTTGTTGTATTGTTGTTGTTGTATGATGGTTGGATGGCTGTATATATATATCAACACCCCCCTCAAGCTACAAAAGGATTAAGAATCAATCATGCCTAGCTTGGACAGTAGTTTAGAATGCTGAGGAGAAGGTAGAGCTTTAGTAAGGATATCTGGAAGTTGATCTTGAGTAGGAAGATAAGAGAGCTCAATTAATCCTCTAAGACCTTATCTCTAGTAAAATGGCAGTCTAGCTCAATATGTTTAGTTCTTTCATGAAAGACTGGATTTTTGCCAATGTGTATGGCAGACTGATTATCACAGTTGAGTGTGATTGGAATGAGATCAGTAACACCTAAATCAGCAAGAAGTCTAACCATCCAAGTAACCTCAGATGCTGCAGCTGCCATTGCCCTATACTCAGCTTCACTAGATGATCTAGAAATAGTACCTTGTTTTTTTTATTTCAAAGAAATAGGTGAATTTCCCAAGAGCAAAACATATCCAGTTACAGATCTTCTAGTGTTGGGGCATGATGCCCAATCTGAATCAGAATAGGCTTTCAAAGTGAGGTGAGGGGAAGCTTTGAGTAATATACCTTGCCCTAAAGTATGAGCAATATATCTAAGAACATGAACTAAAGCTTGTTGGTGAGAAACATTGGGCTGATGAAGAAATTGACTAAGAGTTTGGACAGCAAAAGATAATTCTGGCCTGGTATGAGTTAGAAAATTTAGCTTGGCAACTAAACTTCTATATTGCATAGGATCAGAGTAAAAATCACCTTCATCTTGTAATAACTTAAGGTTAACTGGAAGAGGTGTCTTGGCAGCTTTGGAGAGATCAAAGGAGCAATCTTGTAAGAGCTCTTTGGTGAATTTTTTTTGAGTGAGAATGATGCCAGTAGAAAGATGGCTAACTTCTATACCAAGAAAGTAATTCAATTGACCAAGATCCTTAATGCTGAATAATTGATGAAGGTGTGATTTGAGAAAGGCTATGCTGAGTTCATCTGTGCCAGTGAGGATGATGTCATCAACATAAATAGCTGCCACTGTAATATCCTGATCATGATGTTTAATAAATAAAGAGTAGTCATTCTTGGACTGTACAAAGCCCATGGTTTGCAATTCTGCATTTAACCTTGCAAACCATTGTCTAGAAGCTTGTTTAAGGCCATACAAAGATTTCTTTAAGAGACAAACATGATTATGAGGATTTGGTACTCCTTCTGGTACTTTCATATATACTTCTTCATGAAGCTCTCCATGTAGGAATGCATTGTTGATGTATAGTTGATGTAATGGCCATTTCTTACTAGCTGCCACATCTAATAGACATCTAACAGTAGACATTTTCACAACAGGTGAAAAGGTCTCTTGGTAGTCAATGCCAAATTTTTGAGTGAATCCCTTAGCTACTAGCCTGGCTTTGAGTCTTTCTAGACTCCCATCTTTCTGCAATTTTGCCTTATAAACCCACTTGCACCCTATTGTTTCTTTCCCTTTGGTAAAGGGACCAAAACCCAAGTTCCAGTTGATTCCAAGGCTGAAATTACTTTCTGCATAGCTTCAGTCTAGCCTATGTCTTGAGAAACTTCTAAATAGCTTGTTGGTTCAATGTATTGACTAACAGTATGAGAGCTTTGTGTGATAAAGGCAAAGAATCAAATTGCACTATATTACACCAGTGATTAGGTTTATAGCTGCAAACATAATTGTCTAGATAAGAAGGGGCTTTCTTTGGTCTAGTTGATTGTTTTGGAGGTGGATGATGTGTTTCTGTAGGGTTTATATCATTGTGAGTAGAGATGGGTGAAGAAGGCTGAGATATATAAAAAGAAGGTGGAGATATGATAGGTGAGCAGATATCTAAGGTAGCTTGTATAGGTGGAACTGTGTTAGATGATGCTGAATTGGAACTAGGGTGTGTATCTGAAACTGGTGGTTGGTGTGACATTTCAAAAGGTATATTGGTATCTAGGTTTGTATCAGAAGGTAGAGAAATAGGATTGATCTGGTTTGGATTGGTTTTGTGATGAAAAGGTAGGTGTTTTTCATGAAAAATCACATCTCTTGAGATGATGATTCTATGAGTTGCCAAATTAAGTAGTTTATAGGCTTATTGTCCACCAGGATATCCCAAAAAAAATACAAGCATCAACTCTAGGGTCAAATTTTGACCTATAAGCTTTGATTGTTGAAGCAAAACATAAGCAACCAAATACCTTTAAATGATCAAGGTTAGGTAACCTTTTGAAAAGTTTCTCATATGGAGTTTGAAACTTCAGAACACTTAAAGGCATTCTGTTTATGAGATGTGCAACATACAATAAGCACTTTCCCCAATACCTAGCTGGTACTTTGGATTGAAAGAAGAGAGCTCTGGCTGTCTCTAGTAAGTGTCTATGCTTCCTTTCTACTACTCCATTTTCCTGTGGAGTATCAGTACAACTCTTTTGTTGTACAATACCTTTGGCTTTGTACAGCTGTCCCATCTCTCCTTCTGTGAGTTCTTTGGCATTGTCTGATTTAACACCTTTGATCATAGTAGAAAATTGTGTCTCAACATATGCAATAAAGTTTTGCATTATGATCACACTGTCATTCTTATTTTTCATCAAAAAAATCCAGGTAAATCTGGAAAAATCATCTACAATGGTTAGAAACAAAGAGAAACCATCATGTGTTTTAGCTCCATAAGGGCCCCACACATCAATATGAAGTAAATCAAAACATTTAGTAGACTTGATGCAACTTTTAGGAAAAGATAGCCTAGTTTGTCTAGCCTGAGGACATATTTGACAAACTATATCTTGACCTATATCAGCATTCAAGCTGGTTGTACTCAAATCCATTTATGGAATGGCATATGCCCTAGTCTGAGATGCCACAGCTTAGCTTCTTCAGTTGTTGACAAACATGCTTTGCTTGAGTAAGAGTCTTCATTGACTGTATATAACCCTCCTTTTAGGCTACCAAGAACTAGGATATTCTGTAAATGATCCTAAAGCAGACATTTGTTATGAGTAAATCTGATCTCACAGTTCAAATCAGTGCATAATTTGTGTATTGAGATTAGATTGAACTTAAAATCTGGCACATGTAGCACATTCTTCAGTTTGATGCCATTGTCAAACTTCACATTTCCTATATGCTTCACTATAGCTTGTTTCCCATCAGCTATTGTTATTGTGTTAGGCAGTTTATCAAATTTTGTATAACTATCAAAGAAATCCAACCTTGTGCAAATGTGATCAGTAGCTCCACTATCTATAATCCATTTGAAATTGGAACAAGAAAGTCAGCATGTACCTGCCACATTTGCTAGTGGTGTGTTGGCTTCTTGATGATTAGTAGCTTTGTTGTTGTTGTTCTGCAGCATATTTATTATGTGATTGTATTGAGCAACAGAAATATGAGCTCTATCATCATCTTCTTGTTCACTTTCGGTCTCTCCTTGTGCCAAAGCAGCTGATCTTTTCCTTTCATTCTGTTTGTGATGCTTGGAGGATAACCATGAATCTTCCAACATCTATCCATTGTATGTCCAATCATTCTACAATGTTCACAATACAGAGAGCTTATTTTAGTTGTTGATGTGCTTGATTTGTTCATACTGGAGTGAGTTTGATGATGTTTTCCTCCTTTGTGCAACAGTTGATCAGTTTCCTTAGTAGAGAATGCCATTGGATTTTCTATAGTTTGACTGCTCATTTCTCTGTGTCTTTCTTCTTGAATGAGTAATCTATATGCCATGGCCATAGTTGGAAGAGGTTGCATCATCAATATGTTTGATCTCACTTTGCTGTATTTAGTATCTAGCTTCATGAGAAACTGGATCAGCCTTTCCTCCTGTTGTGCTTTTAGAAACTTCTGAGTTAAACTACATGAGCAGTTATGACAGCCACAAACAGGTATAGGATTTATTCCATTGATTTCATCCCAAATAGCTTTGATTTGAGTAAAAAACTCTGCTACTAAACTATCTCCTTGTGTGAGATCATGCAGTTTTTGTTGCAAAATAAACAATTGTGGACCTGAACTTTGAGCATACCTATCTTCAAGATCTTTCTAAATTTCTCTTGCTGTTGAGAAGTAGATTACACTCCTAGCAATTGAATTATCTAAGGATCTCAACAAGTAGGAAATTATCACAGCATTACTCCTATCCCTAGCTTGATAGCTAGAGTGATTTTGATTAGGTTTTGTGAGACTTCCATCAACAAAAGAGAGTTTGTTTTTTAGCAAATAAAGCTATCACCATACTCCTTCTCCATTCTCCATAACTATCACCATTAAACTTCTCAGAAACAAGTGGAACTATTGGATTTTATGAAGGACGTAGAAAATAAATGCTAGTAGGATCTTGTGTAGGTGCTAAGGAAGATTGTCTAGGAGTTTGTTCAGGTGTTTCTGCCATTTATGATAATTGAATTTGAAGAGATCTCTTCTAGTTTCTATGAAAATTTGATCAGTTTCTAGGATCAAAAGATTAGATCAAATGAAAAGTGATAACTCACTCTTTTAATCAATCAAACACTTGATAGATCTTAACAACTTACTAGAAAAACTGATCAGTTTATAGTAGCTTTGATCAATTCAAATGATTGTTTGAAAGAACTGAAAAGAAAATAATGCGGAATTATATGATTTTTCTGAGAATTTCAGATGAAATCAATGAAAGTTTGGCAGGAAAAAGCGTACCTGCTCTGATACCATAAAATATTTTATGTGAAATACTTACATAAAATCATAGAATATACTGTAGAACTTCTTGTTCTTACACTTAGCTCTTCTTGAGCTTTGAACTAAAGAGAAAAACTGAGAGAGAAAAGAGAGAATAACCCTTTTATTAGATTGAGAGAAAGTAGAATAAATCAATCATACAACATAGGATGAGAGGCTCTATTTATACTAGATTACAATCAGCAAATCAAAGCTAAAACCTCTCTATAGAGTTTGTTAAAATCTGTTAAGAGTGTAACTAACTTCTAACAGATCCTATGAGCTAACTATAGCTAACTAACTCTTTATTACAACTTGTCTCTCTTGACTTCTTTACAAATTACTCGAGCTTACAAGTTGTTTGTTGCATTGCTGTCAAGTTGCTTGTTGTATTGTTGTTGCTGTATGATGGTTGGATATATATATATCAACAATAGTCTATCAAGACTACTGTATTGCAATTTTCTCCATCATCTCTTTTCCAAAAAAATGTTTGAATTCTTTTCCTATAAACTACACTAGAGTGCTTAAGTTGTTGCCTCTGCATTTGATTTAGATCTTGTGGAATACTCAGCAACGAGTTTAGCAAAAGATGACGACTTGTTTTCCAGCAAACTCAAAGGAGAATCACATTCCTCAACAAGTCCGTGACTTAAAAGCACTACCATATCACTATCAATAACAGAAGTAATTCGATGGGCGATGATTATAACCGTTGAATCTGAGAAATGTTCCCTGAGTGTTTGCTGAATCAAATTATCTGTTGCGGTGTCGACTGATGCAGTTGCTTCATCTAGAATCAATACTTTGCTTCTCTTAAGAAGCACGCGTCCTAGACATACAAGTTGCCTTTGCCCCATGCTCCAATTCTCTCCGTTCTCGGAAACTGAGATTTTGAAAAATGAATCTCCCTTGAGTTGGAAATGGAAAAAAAGAGAACATGTCAAGAAAATTTTTTTAAGTAGATGAAGGAACAAACCTATTGAGTCGAGCTTCCCTTCTTTCTTTCTAACTTCATCTCCAAGTTGGCATTTATCAAGGGCCTGAAAACATTAGAAAGTGCATTAGTTAAGGGGAGAAAAGACGGTGTTTTATAGTCTTTTCTAGACAGTGTTTTATATTCTTTTCTAGAGCGTGGCTAAACGAGGATATATGGTGCCTTCTCTGTTGGAACATTTGTAAGGGTAATGGGTTTAGATAATCACATATGCGGGAATTAAAAGAAGTTGTAGAATTAATTCCGGAAAAACAAAGAGAATAAAGGGGGGCAGCCAGCTCGCGGGCCGCGACTGGGTACTGCCCCGTGACGCTTCAGTTTGCGATGTATCCGTTTATGTCCGTTGAAGCGTTTTGGTCAGTTTTTCATGGTTTATTGCATGGTTAAATGACTGATTTATTCTCTGATTTAAGGGCCTTATTAAGGAGCCTATTAAAGGTCCTTAATGAGGGCCCTTGCATGTGTGACTATAAAAGGAGGAGGTGATCTCCATCCTTGACACAATCTTCATCGCTTGCTTAAGAATTTCTGATTAACTTTCTTAAGTGTTCTTCATAAACACATCAAACACAAGTTCTTAAGGATTCACTTCTAAGATCATAGAAGTGAATTGTTTACTCCATTGTATCTCATTAGTTATTTCGTGTAAACCCGGTGATCCTAGAGGGGCGAAATAAAACTAATAGGAAAGCGTAGTTTCCGTGCCTTGGAGTGGTGATTATCCGGTTTCCTCTTGTTTTCTTATTGTCTACTTTTAACAATCTATTAGTTTTAATTTCTTACGGATATGGCTTCATCACTCAAGGACCTCACTTTGAACTTCCAAAAATTGGATAAGTTTGAGGGTGTGGGTTTTCGTCGTTGGCAAAAGAAGATTCATTTCCACTTAACGACTCTCAATGTGGTGTATGTGCTTACTACACCAATTCCGGCTTATCCGGAAGAAGGGGTTGAGAAACCCTTGGAGACTACGAGGAGGCGTACAAAGTGGGAGAATGATGACTACATTTGTCGTGGTCATATTCTCAATGCACTTTTGGATGCCTTGTTTGATCTTTACCAAAATGTGAAGAGTGCAAAGGAGCTTTGGGATTCTCTAGAGGCCAAGTACATCTCGGAAGATGCTTCAAGTAAGAAGTTTCTTGTTAGTAATTTTAATATGTTTAAAATGACTAATGAAAGGCCTATAATGGAGCAATTTCACGAAGTTCATCACATTTTAAATCAAATAAGGTCACATGGTATGGTAATGGATGAAGCAATTGTCGTTGCTTCCATTATTGATAAACTACCATCTTCTTGGAAAGACACTATACATACTTTGAAACATAAGAAGGAGGATCTTTCCATGGAGCAATTAGGAACTCATCTTCGTATTGAAGAAGGGATCCGGGCTCAACATGGGGTTAAGGACACAAATTCTAGTGCTCCTAAGTCTACCGTTAATATGGTAGAGGTTGGTGGGTCTAATGGGACCAAGAAATCCAATGCTCAATCTAAAATCAATGTTGCAAACAAGAAGAGGAAAACTCTTACTTGTTGGATATGCAATGGTCCTCATTTGAAGAGGGATTGTCCGCCTTGGATGAAAAAGAAGACGACAAAGAAAGATCAACCTAGTGTTGGTCAAAACCAAGGTATGGTTGCACATGAAAACATAGTTGAAGAAATGAATTTTATTGCTATGATTTCTGAAATTAATGTTGTGCAGGTTGATGATTCTTGGTGGATTGATTCGAGAGCTTCTCGACATGTGTGCAATAATAGGCACCATTTCAAGTCTTTGAAGGAATTGGATGATGGTCCAATTTTGTACATGGGGAATGATTCTACGGTAAAGGCTAAGGGAATTGGCCAAGTAGAATTGTTGTTAACCTCGGGAAAGACTCTAACTCTCCGGGATGTTGTTTATGTTCCGGAAGTTAGGAAAAATCTTGTGTCGGGAGGACTTTTGAATAAGTTTGGTTTTAAGGTTGTTTTTGAATCCGATAAATTTATAGTGTCTAAGAGTGGTATTTATGTTGGTCAAGGTTATTTTTGTAATGGAATGTTTAAGTTTAGCATTGATAATAAAATTGCTAGTTCTATTTACATGCTTGATGTTTCTTCTCTATGGCACAATCGGTTATGTCATGTGAACTATCGTAGATTATATGACATGTCTAAGTTAGGTTTAATACCTTCCTTTGATTTGAATTTAGAGAAGTGCAAGACATGTATGTTAAACAAAATTACAAAGAATCCTTTTCCTAGTATGACAAGACAATCGGTATTGCTAGAATTGGTGCATAGTGACTTGTGTGACTTTCATAGTTCACCATCTTTGAGAAATAAAAAATATGTTGTAACTTTTATTGATGATTTTTCAAGGTATTGTTACATTTATTTATTATTCTCAAAAGATGAAGCACTTGAAAAGTTTAAGATCTATAAGACCGAAGTGGAACTTCAACTTAGTGAAAATGTTAAAAGGCTTCGAACGGATAGGGGTGGTGAATACTATAATCCTAGTTATTTTAATTCCATTGGAATAATCCATGAAACTACAGCACCATACTCACCTCAAAGTAATGGTGTGGCGGAAAGGAAAAATAGGACTTTAAAAGAAATGGTTAATACCATGCTTTCTAATTCGGGTCTTAGTGACGGTTTTTGGGGTGATGCTATTTTAACGGCATGCTATATTTTGAATAGAGTTCCTAATAAAAGGAACAAGACTACCCCATATGAACTTTGGTCAAAGAAAAAGCCTAATCTCAATTACCTTAAGGTATGGGGATGTAGGGCGGTCGTCAAATTGACGGAACCTAAACGTAAAACGTTAGGTAAAAGAGGAATTGATTGCATTTTATAGGTTTTATGTCATTGAACATAATGATTTTGTCTCTATTCACACCGTGATAGAGTCAAGAGATGCAATATTTGATAAGACTCGTTTCTCTTCGATTCCTAGACCAAAGGACATGGTACCTAGTACTAGTTCCAAGGTTGTGGGTGACATCAATGATGATCATGAAACCACAACACCGGAAATTAGGAAAAGTAAAAGAATTAGAAAAGAGAAATCTTTTGGACCGGATTTTCAACTTTATTTAGTTGAAGGGTCAAGGGAGTCAATTATGACTCAATTCTCATAT
This sequence comes from Patellifolia procumbens, assembly GCA_947645195.1. Classification (NCBI taxonomy): domain Eukaryota; kingdom Viridiplantae; phylum Streptophyta; class Magnoliopsida; order Caryophyllales; family Amaranthaceae; genus Patellifolia; species Patellifolia procumbens. Next base: position 4,304,913 of record CANSGD010000429.1, read on the forward strand.
TGTTACAATATGGAGGAGGATCCTAGGACCTTTGATGAGGCTATAAAGTCTCATGATTCCGCCTTTTGGAAAAAGGCCGTGAATGATGAAATGGATTCAATAATGGGGAATAATACATGGGTTTTAGCTAATTTACCTCCCGGTTGCAAACCATTAGGTTGTAAATGGATTTTCGTAAGAAAACGGAAAATCGATGGAACCATATTAAAACACAAGGCCCGGTTAGTGGTCCAAGGTTTTAGGCAAAAATATGGTATCGATTACTTTGACACTTATGCTCCGGTAGCAAGAATTGCTACCATTAGACTATTGATAGCTTTATCGGCGATTCATGGTCTTGTAATTCACCAAATGGATATTAAAACGACATTCCTTAATGGTGAATTGGAGGAGGAAGTATACATAAATCAACCCGAAGGATTTGTGGTCAAAGGTCAAGAGTCTAAGGTTTGCAATTTGATTAGATCTTTGTATGGACTTAAGCAAGCACCAAAGCAATGGCATCAAAAATTTGATGATGTAGTCTTGGCTAATGGATTTAAAATAAATCAGTCCGATAAATGTGTATATAGCAAATTTGATAATAACGGTAAAGGAGTTATAATTTGCTTATATGTAGATGATATGCTCATATTTGGGACTGATTTGGAACAAGTGGAAAATACTAAAGCTTTTCTCTCAAGTAGCTTCTCAATGAAGGACTTGGGTCAAGCGGATGTTATTCTTGATATTAGAATAATGAGAGGTAAATGTATTATTTCTTTATCACAAGCTCACTACATTGAGAAAGTGGTAAAGAGGTACAATGAGTCAAACTCGTCTCATTTTGCTACTCCTATGGATCCTAGTATTCACTTGGTTCCGGGTAGTGGTACTCCTATTGCTCAATTGGAGTATGCAAGCTTGGTTGGAAGCTTGATGTATGCTATGACTAGCACTCGGCCGGATATAGCATTTGCTATTGGCAAGCTTAGCCGGTATACTAGTAAACCTAGAATGATACATTGGCAAGCTTTGAGAAGAGTACTAAGGTATTTGAACAAAACCAAAGATTATGGTTTAACTTATACGGGAGAACTTTCAATCATTGAAGGGTACTCGAATGCTAGTTGGATATCCAATAAGGAAGATTATTCTTCCACAAGTGGATGGGTGTTTCTTCTTGGAGGAGGTGCTGTCTCATGGGCATCTAAGAAGCAAACATGTATTACCGATTCCACTATGGCATCGAAATTCATCGCATTAGCTTCTTGTTGTCAAGAAGCGGAATGGCTAAGGAATGTGTTGAGTGAGGTTGACTTATGGGTCAAACCAATGTCTCCTCTAGCTATCCATTGTGATATTGCATCCACAATAGCCAAAGCGTATAGTGAAGTCTACAATGGCAAGTCAAGGCACATTGGGGTTAGACATAGCTATGTACGTGAAATGATAAGAAATGGTTGTATAACCATTGATTTTGTTCGGTCTAGTGTAAACTTGGCGGATATGTTTACAAAACCGTTGTCAAGGGAACTAGTGAACAAAATGAACAAAGGGATGGGTCTTAAGCCTATTGATCAACCTTTAACTAAGGAAAACTCAATTTGATGTCTAATACAACGTTAGATCTCAAATTCAATGAGGATAGTACTTTTCTTTAAAGGTTGGAAGCACTTGTGTGATATACATCCCAAAGTTAGTGCTTGATACTGCAATGTAAAGGAGGTTGAATGTAAGTTCTTAATAAATCTTTAATAAAGTGCTCAATTGCAGGAGCATGTGCGAAAAGATTTACTTATATGAGTTAGGGGTTTGGCCGCTTCAACAAGTCTAGGCTTGACTTGGAACGCTCATGAATGGATATGGACACCATGGCTTCTAAGGTGTCGGAGGTTTTTAAAGAACATTAGTTTTGTGCTTATGTGTATTTGTAATTTCAATAATTTGTAGTGGTTGAATGATTCAAAGCTTAGTCTATCATCTCAATCTTAATTGTTGTTAAGTTTACATATACTAGTGGAAATTCAATCTTTACATATTTCTATGATGCATGAGCATGTTTGTTTATGATTTTGCATGAGGCAAACCGTTCAACATTACCATACAAATGGGAGGAGGATTGTTGGAACATTTGTAAGGGTAATGGGTTTAGATAATCACATATGGGGGAATTAAAAGAAGTTGTAGAATTAATTCCGGAAAAACAAAGAGAATAAAGGGGGGCAGCCAGCTCGCGCGAGCTGGGTCGCGGGCCGCGACCCATGGTCGCGAGTCGCGACTGGGTACTGCCCCGTGACGCTTCAGTTTGCGATGTATCCGTTTATGTCCGTTGAAGCGTTTTGGTCAGTTTTTCATGGTTTATTGCATGGTTAAATGGCTGATTTATTCTCTGATTTAAGGGCCTTATTAAGGAGCCTATTAAAGGTCCTTAATGAGGGCCCTTGCATGTGTGACTATAAAAGGAGGAGGTGATCTCCATCCTTGACACAATCTTCATTGCTTGCTTAAGAATTTCTGATTAACTTTCTTAAGTGTTCTTCATAAACACATCAAACACAAGTTCTTAAGGATTCACTTCTAAGATCATAGAAGTGAATTGTTTACTCCATTGTATCTCATTAGTTATTTCGTGTAAACCCGGTGATCTTAGAGGGACGAAATAAAACTAATAGGAAAGCGTAGTTTCCGTGCCTTGGAGTGGTGATTATCCGGTTTCCTCTTGTTTTCTTATTGTCTACTTTTAACATTCTCTTCACTTAAAAAAAAAGATTAAGGGCTAAGGGCTGTTCGGGTCTATGAACAGGTGTAATAAGTGTAATTCTGATAAGTTCATGCCAAGCAGACGCATAATTGCTAGAGAAAAATTTATGCACTAAAGTGTGGAATTTACCTCCCAAATCTGTTCATCAGAGTGTTCTTCAAGGGGATCCAAGTTGCTCCGAACAGTTCCTTCAAACATGGTGGGGTCTTGTGGGATAATACTTAATCTGGATCGTAAATCATGCAACCCAATGGTTGATATGTTGATACCATCTAATATTATGTTCCCAGCTGTAGGTTCAACAATGCGGAAGAGTGCCTGGATAAGGGTTGATTTACCACTTCCTGTCCTCCCCACAATGCCCGTCTTCTTTCCACCTTGAAAAACGCATGTAATACCCCGCAACACAAGTGGCATATGTGGAGCATAACGGATCTGCGTACATTTATCACAATGCATAAGGAAACTGTTATTTCAGTTTTTGATTTTATGAATTGAAAGCAAGTAAATTGAGAAACTAAGACTACCTGAAGGTCTTGAACATTAACTTCTCCGTGAGACGGCCAAGAGGGGTCTGGCCTATTTTTTTCAATAACAAGGGGAGGTTCACTTGGGATACAAGTATACTGAAGGATCCTCTCAACTGAGATGATTTTATTCTCCATATTACATAAGTTCCATATCAGCCGGCCTTGTAGCATGTTCAGATTTAACCCATATGTAACAGATAAACCAGCAATTCCTTGGAAAAGAGAGATTTTTTTCATGTGAGACAATTTAAGTTATAGGCAGAAGGGTATTAAGATAACAAAACAGGGTACTAAATGACGATCACATACCAGGATCAATTACTCCTACAGGAATGGAGACCAGAACGATCAAAGAAGCAGCAAATGTAATTGAAGATAACATGTCCAAGCGAATGCAAAGCCATTCCATCGCAGCAGCGTTGTAAAACTTCGGTCTTGAATATCCATTTAGTAACTTCACGCTTGTTTCAACAAATCTTGATTCTTGATCAAAGCTCCTAATAGTTGTTGCTCCAGATATAGTCTCGGCTAAATGTTGTATTACTGGAGCTTTAGTTACTCCAACTAAGCGACAAAGTTCTCGTGCTGAAGGTATGTAAAATTGCTGCAAAATAATGAAGAAAACAAGATGTACAATCATGGCAATACCACAAAAGACCTCATGATTCTTTACAATGATTGAAGAACCAGTGAAAAGACCAAAGGCAAGTTCATCTCAAGGTTCTTTACACTGGGAATCATTAGTAAGCTATGATAAATGGCAAACCATAGCATAAAAGCAAGTTCCAATTAAGTAAATTGACAAGAGTCAAGCTCATTAAATTACCTGATACCAAAGCGAAATTGCAATAACGGGGATGAAAATCACGAAAACCTGCCATGCAACTTGCGACATCACCACAATAATTCCCAGAAGTTGTATTAACGAGAATGCAAAAGCGCCAACTTGATATGGAATGTTCATATCCACAGCACTCTGATCTGCAGATGCCTGAATCAAGAAGATCATAGTTCAGGAAGTTAATTCATGCCACGTTAAACTTAAATCAATATCTAAAATAGTTCTCCACCTTGCTAGATTTCAATCTCCTTATACCATCTTTATTTCAAAAACTTCTCTCGAAAATGAATGAAATGACAAAGGGGAAGTTGTGAAAGGATGGGTACCCGATTTAAAATCCGGCCGCTTGGGGTAGAGTCAAAAAATGACATTGGAGCATGGAAAATGTGAGAGTGCATCTTACTGAAAAGTGAAGTAGCTGTCTTGTACGCAGCCGTCATAAGGAGAGTTGCCCTAGATAGGATACAAAAGGCACTTCCAATGGCCAAAGCAACATAGACAAGTATTAAAGTTTTCCCATCAACTGTAGGTTTAGCATCGGAAGAGACAGGAGTTGCCCAAGCCATCCAATAATTGCTCAAGATTTGAAGAGTTTGGAAAAGAATTTGAGAAAGCAATATAAAGGGTATCAAAGCTCCCCCATATGCTGTTGTGATATATTTCCAATAGACTGAAAGTCCAACTCTGCCTTTTTCTCTTTCTTCTTCTTGAACAAGTTGTCCCTTAGTCCCCATCATATCATCGACTTCTCCAACCTTACCAGCATTGCTCTCCTCTTCTAAGGCTTTCTTATCACTGTATTCCTTATCAACTATCGGCTTTGTGACTCCAGGCTTAATCAAATCAAGTGTAGATAACGCTTCTTCGTGTGCTCCTACAAGTTCCATAAAGTCTGTTCCTGAAGCAAGGATATCATTATAATTTCCTGCTTGTAATACACTCCCATTTTTCATGACCTATAAAGAATGCATGAGTTAAAAAGAGATCAGAAGTAATTGAAAGTACAATAGCATCGATTGGAGAAAGAAACAAATTTATGAAGTTTTCTCACCAAGATTAAATCTGCAGCCGGCAAGAACTCCACTTGATGAGTGACATAAATCACAGTCTTCGATTCTAAAAGGCCAAGCAGACATTCCTGCAAGAACATCCATGCAAATGCAAACACACATTAACTAGCACTACAGATGTTGTAATCAGGTACTATTTTAGAAAATATGATCCCTAGAACATGAAAGTAACAAGAGATTCTTACAGAAAGGAAAAATAGCTATATATAATCAACAAGATGAATCTAAAGACACCCGTATCACAGCAGACAACACGCTGCATCTAGAAACTTGGATCTTGGATCTTGGATCTTAGAACTTTAAACGTAAATTTGAAACAAGATTTAGAACATCCAATATGTGACGAGCTGAAGCAGCAGAATAAACTTGCAGAAGAGATGATAGTCAATAACATACAAGCAGATAGACCAGTAGCCTGTAGCTATAAGCCTATAACTGTTGTACCCTCATATATTTTGCACAGAATGATTACTATAACAATAAAAGGATCAAAACATATGCATGATATGGATAAGAAAAGAGATAAAACCTTGAAGAGATGACTACCAGTGTGAGCATCAACAGCACTAAAAGGATCATCAAACAGATATATGTCAGCATCTTGGTATAAAGCACGAGCTATTTGTACCCTTTGCTTCTGACCACCACTTAAATTGATCCCCCTCTCGCCAATAACCGTCTGGTCTCCAAAAGACAATATCTCAAGATCCTTCTTTAAGGAACATGCCTCCAGGACCCTATCATACCTTTCATGATCCATTTCTTGGCCAAACAAAATGTTATCGACTATCTTGCCACTCTGGATCCAAGGGGATTGCGGAACATAAGCCTTGGAGCCACTCAATCTTAAAGTTCCAGAGATCTTTGGTACTTCGCCCAAAATGCAAGAGAGTAGAGTTGACTTGCCTGAACCAACTGTACCACAAACTGCGACCCTCATACCGTGTTGAACTCTAAGATTGATGTCCTTTAATGTAGGGCTCGGAACTGATGAATCCCAGCTGAAGTTTCCTTCATTTATATCTACTGCAACTTCAGAAGTAGCTCTAGGAAGTCTCTCTACTGTATCAGGCTCCAAGTCATCAAGGCAAAGGAAAGAGGAAATTCTATCAAGGGAAACTTTGGTTTGAATTATCATAGATATTGTGTCCGGCAGATTGTAAATGGGTTCCTGAAGAATCCTAAACGTTGCGAGTGCAGAAAGAATCTTTCCTGATTCAAGAGGGATACCCATTATCATACATGTCCCAAAAGTAATAACAGACACAAATGTTGGGGCACCCCAGAACACAAAGGTTGTTATCGCTGTAGTGTAAAGGAACTTCTTCAACCAATTATTCTCGTTATCTCTTAATTCAACAATCTTGGACAAGAATTTCATTTCCCATGCTTGAAGCTTTAAGATTCTCATGTTCTTCAGTATCTCAGATGTAGCCTTCATTCGTTTATCTTTGGATTCCATTAGCTTTTCCTGATACTTCTCAAGCAGGGTAGACAAAGGAAAATTGGCTAGCATGATCATCACAGTTGCAACAAGTGCTGCAATTGATGCAAGTCCTAGACTTTTATACAAAAGCATCAAGGCCAATACAACTTGTAATATGACCATCCAAGGATCATGCATGTACCAACTAAAATCGCCAACTCTCTCTGCATCAACAGACATGAAGTTGATAATCTCCCCACTCGTATGACCTTGCTTGGATTGACAAGAGAGGGTCAATGCCTTATTATAGATGCTCTCTATAAGCACAGCCTTTGCTCTAATCCCAACAACTTGAAGCCTAAAGAACCATTGTCTCTGAGCAAGGCTTTTCACAAGCATCGGGATTAAGAATGCACAAACAAGAAACAAGCCTTGATTTTTAAATAACCTTCTCCCATTAAGGTACTGGACAAAGGTATCAATGAGATAGGGACCTACATAAGTTGCTAATGTCTTAATAATGCAAAGGAGAGCTGTCAATAGGATTTCTGTCCATGAAGTGAAGATCAAAGATTTCACAAGCTGCATAGTTGTCACCTTCTTATCACTACCATTTCTAGCAGAATCTATATAATCACTAAAAACCTTATGAGATTCACTAACATCATCTTTACCCGAAAGCGAAGGAACATCCTCAAGGTCCAAAGTTTTCTTATACCCTTTGGAAATTAAACTACCAACCCAAGTGAAAGTTAGGGTACTAAACAAACCAGCATTCGAATAAGGACTAATTGTTTCACACTCTTCAATCTTACTCGAATCGACTCTACCAATTCCATTAAAAAAGGGCTCTTGAAGATCACTATCATCACTACTAACCTTCCCAAAAATTCCAACACAACAAAGAATAGTCCCGGATATAACATAAACAATATCTGATACCAAAATAAGAAAATACTGATTTCTCTTGAACTGAACAATGTCAATCATAAGGCAATAACAAGAGACAGCAAGGTAAAAGCCCCACCAAATTCTCAATAGCAATGGAAGAATCACACCACTAGAATGGTGATGAAATCTAGTATGCAAATAAATAGAAATTAGCAGCCAAACAAGCACCCTAAGTGCAACATCTATAAGGGTTGCTAACTTGTCATCTGACCAACCATGTCTATACCAATAAAAGCAATTCAAGCAAAACAATACTAGATTATATAAGGAAAGAGCTAAAGAAGGGATTATAACAGGTTTATAATACCAAAAGTCTCTATCTTTAGGGTGCTCATTGCCTACTCTTTGAAACAATTTGCATACCCATGAAAATATAAGACCAAATAGCAGAATTAAGTGTATGAAAACAGAGGATTCTCGCAAAAAGATTGGATTTTGAATGAAATTAAGAGGTGGGTATTTCATGGAAGTGAATAAAAAGGAGATTCCTGAAGTAATGATTGGTTAAGAATTCTGAGTTCGGAATTCTAAATTCTGAATTCTGTGTGAATGGAGAAGTTAGTGTTTTATACTGAATGTTTAGGAAAAAAAAAAAGGAGGAAAGAGTGGGGCAATGACAAGAGGAAAATGGTTTACGACTTTATGGTTTACCATCAAGCACAACTATACACTAATCTAATACACAACCATAGATACTCGGGAATCAGGATCTCAATGGGATGCCCAAACAGGAAATTCGCTTGCCCACGTAACATTCTCAACCATAGAACTCTTCTCATTTTGAAAGAGTGGAAGATTCAAAAATTGGTCTCGACCTCGTAAATAGAATATACTGTATTACTTTTGTTTTTTAAGAAAAATTTGCATACGACCATCTTAAGTTTGTCAATATTTATAAACTCTCATCTTTATATTTTTTTTTATAAGTTACCACATTGAGTTTACAAAACGTTTATAAATTCCCACCATTTTACGGAAGTTGCCTAACACCGTTTGCTTATGGGCCCCACTTCAGTTATAACGTTTGATTTTCCCTCCAAATATTTCACTTTCCTTCCCCTGCCTACATATGTTTTGTTTCCCTCCATCCAAACTCATCTTCCCCCTCATTTTTTTTCCATCTCTGCCACCATTGAAGATCTCCAAAGATTTGAAAGCTTCAAATTTTTCTGGAAATTTCAGGTAATTCTCGTTCTCCTCTTTACCTCCCAAATTCAGTATATGGGTGGGCATGCTATATACAAATGAGTATGACCCATGCTTAAACTTGCCAAAAGAGCAGAAAATTCACAGAGACATTTCATTGAACACACGTGGGCATGACCACAAACCAGACCGACCATAAGTTCCTCCAAATTGATGAAATTAAGTAATAAAATTACTGGGGTTGTTGAAGAAACAAGTTAAAGCATTGAAATGTTAAAAATACCAACGCATAAAGATAAATAGATTCTGCTGGGTTTCTCTAAGATGTGTTAGATACAAAATTGAAATGTTAAAACTCATTAAAATTACTCCTAAACAAACCTTTAAGAATTTAGAAGATCACTCTTATTGTCTGTTCACGAACTTATGGAAAAAAGGCAATTTATAGCTGGAAATCTAGAATCGTTCGTAAAGTTTTAGAGATGGAAAGCTGAAATGGATGAGTCGATAGAGAGAGTTGACAATTCTAATCGAGGGTTTAGGGCTAAGATATTGTTTTAGAGGATAGATATGAATTTCGGGTTAGATGTATGCATAACTTAAGCTCAAAAGTAAGTCATCAATGGTGGAAAGAGGAAAAATAAAGAGATGAGCAAAAGATTGGACTGATGTGGGGTACAAAGTTAACGGAGTTAGGCAAATTCCGTCAAAAAGTGGGAGTTTATAAACGTTTGGTAAAGTTTAGGTGGTAATTTAAGAAAAAAAATCATAAAGGTGGGAGCTTACAAATATTGGCAAACTTAAGGTGGTTCTGTGCAAATTTTCCTTTTTTTAATGACTACATTTTCCTTTCTAGAAAGTTTACACTTAATGGCTACATTTCTCCTTTTTTTCCTCATTAGTAACTTTTTCTTTCTATCTCTCTCCTATCACTTTTTCTTTCACACTTTGACTCACTTGTCAAAGTATTGCCTAGGAGTCCGTAAAATGAGAAGTGTAGCCATTAAAAAAAAGGAGGAAGTAGGTGTAATGCGCTTAAGGGTCCGCTTGGTACAGCGTAAAATGTTTTTTTTGAAACTGTTTTTCCATTTTACATTGTTTGATTTGGAGTAAAATATTAAAATGTAAAACTTGGGGTGGAAATCCATTTTCTACCTTATTGAAAACATTTACCCCCAAAATTGGGAGGAAAATATTTTCCATCACAAGTGGAAGGAAAACCTTTTTCCTCACATTTGAAGTAATTGATGTTCAGTTCAATCAAACAATGAAAAATGCTTAAAGTGGAAAATCATTTCACATGCAACTAAACAATGAATTACCTTCATAAAAATAAATTTTCCAATGTAAAAGGTTTTCTTTCATCTGAAAACGTTTTACACCCTACCAAATAAGCCTAAATGATAATATTCGAACGTAATTTTGCCCTTAGGAAAAATTAACAGGAATAATCCCAACTATTGCCCGTCTTCCATAATTAATCTCACCTTTAGTAATTCCCAAAATAATCCCAAGAATTTAAGGTATCTTCTAATATTAGTCCTACGCAAAATGATAACCTGATAAACAGGTTAACAATGCCATGTGTCGCATTATGATTGGTCTATTTATTAATTTTTTTTAAAGGAAAATTTGTCAGGAATAAGTCAACCTTTGCGTTGACCGTTTTTAACAAATCTACCTTAATTTATTCTATTAACAAGTCAACCTTGCAACCACTCCGCTTTTAACAAGTTTTTACCGGCTAAGACCTTCTATTAACCTTTTTAATAGGTTAAAGTGACATTTCACTCTTTTATTGAATATTTTAAAATTTAAAATTAAAACATAAAAAATAAAAAGAAAACCCATATCCCTCCTCCCTCCTAAACACCACTTTTCCCACCACCCTTCCCCAGCCAACCACCCACCCTCCCCTACCCATAAAACTTCAGGCACCATATTCTGCCACTGTTGAAGCAATCTTGTCGGAGATCACGCGACGCTTCTGCAACTGTAGATGGTGCTGAAACTACTGACTCTCCTCCTTGTACCCGACTTCGATGTTGCTTACTTTCAATCTTATTCTCACCTGGGCATTCATGAAGAGATGATTAAGGCCTCCTTTTTTCTTTCCTTCTTGTTTTCTATTGTTGAAACAAATTGAGTAGCAAAAATCCAACCTAGTCAAAATCTGCTGCAACCATATCTTGCCAAGTCAAGAAAACTTGAGCAAATTAGAAAATGGTGAAAAAGAGATCTCAAAACTCCATTGGTCATATCTTCATCATCATTGAAGCTTGACCAAGAACACAATTTCAGATTCAAAATGCTCTATAAATACCCAATTTATATCACCCAATTGCTCAAGCAAACACCATTCAAGTTTGCTTCAATCCTCCTTTCTCCTTCTCTTTAATTTCTGATTTTTATCAACCACCATTAAAACAAAATTCAAACCACCATTTCACCACCACAAACGACCTTATATGAGTTATATCCACCCACTGAACCACCCCTAACCCTCGCCGTACCTCCAGCCGACCACCCTAATCGATGCACGCCGCGCCGCCCATCAACCCCACACTAAACCCCGCAGCCAGACACAACATCAACCCTTGTTCTGCTCCAGTCGATGGACAACCTGCTGCTGCTTGGGCTAGTGTTAATTATGGCGGAGGACATGCTCTTTGTTCAATGTTGTTTTCAAATACACTGCTTCTATATAGATCTAACTAACATTTCTTTGTTCAATTTTCAGATATCCATAACACCAATCATTCAACCTTACACTCCAAATAATTTTCTGATTGTTTAGTTAATTATAAGTCTCGAACGTCGGTGCCCTGCCCTTTTTCTTATGTGAGATTATCTAATGGTGTTTGAATATGATTACTGGCTTGTTGGTGGATTCAGATGTTTAAGTTTGAAACTTGATTTGGCAATTTGATGTAATCTCTTGTGTAGTGGTTTTTTGTGTTGGTATGAGTTTTCTTAATAGTCAAGATGTCAAATGAAAATAGGGGAATTAAGGAGTGGGGTTACAGGTTTATCAGGTCACAGGTAAAAAAACTTGTTAAAAGCGGAGTGGTTGCAAGGTTGACTTGTTAATAGAATAAATTAAGGTAGACTTGTTAAAAGCGGTCAACGCAAAGGTTGACTTATTCCTGACAAATTTTCCTTTTTTAAATTATCATTTTTTTAAAAAAAATTAAGAAATTAAAAAAAACACATAAACCCACCCCCCACCCCACCCTCACTGCCACAACCACCCAATCACCCCCACTGCCGCCCTACCACCAGTCCCACAGCCACCACTGGCAGCCCGAAACCACCAGCAAAAGGCCGATCTCCCTCCCCTAGTGTTGATCTCCCTCTCCCCACCCCCAAAAAACCCCCACCACGCCGATCTCCCTCTCCCCACCCCCAAGAAACCTCCTAACCTCGAACAATCCACCACCCACCCTATTTTCGCACGCAATTCTAGGTGGTTTTCCGTTGGTGTGGTGTTTTTTGATTGGGTATGGGTGATTTTCGGGGTTGGATTCTGATTTTCGGCGTGGTGGTGGTTTGTGGGCTGGATCTGGGTTGTTTTAGGGTGGTGGGAAAGATTTCGAGTGGATCTAAGGTTGTTTTAGGGACGTGGGGTGGATTCCGGTAGGTATAGGGTGGTGTTGTGTGGGTCTAAGCCTCTAAGGTTGTTTCGGGCGGGTCTGGCTGGGTTTGGGTTGTTCTGAGGTGGCTGGCGGGTCTGGGTTGCCGTGAAAAGGGAGGGAAGGTGGTCACCGGGAAGGGGGGAGGCTGGAAAAGGGGGAGGGTTTTAATTTTTATTTTTTATTTTCTTTTATTTTTTGGCCAATGTCATTATGACACGTGGCATTTTGAACCTGTTTAACAGGTTCCAGGTCAAGTTGGATTATTTTGGGAAGGTAGGGTGGTAATTGGGATTATTTTGAGAATAATTAAAGGTGAGATTAATTAGGGAAGACGGACAATAGTTGGGATTATTCCTATTAATTTCCCCTAGTTTGTGTACCCCTCTTAAGTCATAGGTTTTGATATCTATGCATATTTATTATTTAGCAGTCAAACTGGTCTAGTTCGAGTTGAAACGGTCCGCTATTCAGTCTTCAAATTTTGTTTTTTCGGTGAACACCCCTGAGTGCAATAGTAGTTTAGTAATATATATACTTCCTCCATTTTTTTGTTACTACACTTTCCAATAAGGAAATTTCTTACTAGATGCTACACTTTCTTATTTAGCTTTTCCTTCTCTCTATCTCTCTCTTACCACATGGGCCCTCCTCTTTTTTTTCTCTCTATCTCTCTCGCAACAAAAAAATGCATTGGAGTCCATAAAAAAAGTGTTGCATGTAATTTGATACAGAGGAAGTATATCTTCTTTTCATGTCAAAGGTGGTCTAGTTTAAGAGGTGTGATAGGTGATATTACGTATTTATATAGAGTTTTCTCCCCTATTTATGAGCTAATTTCATGCGTCATTTGAGCTCTTCGCATCTATTTTATACTAATTATCGTATATAGTCGTGGTTTTGAGTTTTAGTGTTGAATTGCAGGCTTTAGGGAGTTTTCTCCTTATTTCCGAGCTATTTGGAAGCAACTATGACTTTATAAGTTGTTACGAGGCACGTAAGAATGGTTATGAGCTTTATGGATTGTTTAGGAGGTCTCAAGACCTCTAAACGTGAAGAATTGAAAGTCAAAGAGTCAAAAAGAGCTTCCCTGTACTCTGATCGGGCAAAAAATGGCCCGGTCGGGCGAAGAATTATTGATCGGGTGGTAGGGTTTCGCACCCGATCGGGCGGACATCACCCGAACCAATCGGGTGAAGAAGTGAAGAAATTTAGTTGGGCAACATTAAGCCCAACCCGATCGGGCCAAAAGCCACCCGATCGGGCAGACCCGAAGTTTGTAAAGATTGCTTGCTGCTGCTTTCGTGCATCTAAGGAGAAGAAATGGGGCTGTGTTGCACGCCTCCTGATCGGGCAGACCCAACCTGATCGGGACGACCCAATTTATTGCCAGAGAATTGTTGTTGTTTTCTACATCCAAAAGTGAAGCCCAGCCAATATTTGCCCGTGACCCGATCGGGTGGTGATGGCCCGATCGGGTAGGCCCACTTTTATTTGATGATGAGCTGCGTTTTGAATGCTGGCCAAATAAGACGAAGTTTGATATTTTTTGTGTGGACCCGATGGCATAGGGCAACCTTTGCCCAAGCGGGTCCTACTCGGTTTCCCGAAAATCTATCTTTTATTAATTCGTTTTTAATTAGAATTTGGGTTATTATAAATACCTAACTTCATATTTTCAGAGACAAGTTTTTATTCTAGTTTTATTTCTGTTAGTCTTAATTTAGCTTTTTGAGAGTGTTATTAGATTAAACACTTTAGATTAGTTGAAGGGGTGATTGAACCTTGGATTTATTTCCCTTGACTATCATTGTTAGAGGACTTAGGATTTATCTTTGACTAGGTGATACGATTTTAGCCTGTCAAATTTTGGCGCCGTTGCCGGGGAGACGGGTAGTTTTCTAAGTCTTTGTTTGGTTATTTGGTCTACTTCTCTATGCCTCATTGGAACTTCATTGTTCCAATTGAGGTACGTTTTACTGCTTCTTTTTGTTTCTTTTATATGCCCAGGTCTCAAAGAAACGGTTCTCCCATCCCAGCGGATCCCAATCTTGCAAAGACACTCAGGAAACTTCGAAAGAGAATTCAGAGAGAAAAGCAGTATGTTCAGCTGAACACCTCTGAAGCAGACACTTCGAGTTCAGCTATGGCCAAATCGTTGAATTCATATGGGGTGCCCAATCTCGACGGCATTCCTGCTGACCCACCAATGCCCACCATCGCCGCTAACAATTTCGAGATTAAGCCTGGACTCATCAGCATGGTTCAGCAAAATCAGTTTGGTGGGCATCCTACTGAAGATTCGGCCAATCATTTGCAGAGATTTCAACAACTCTGCCGAACTGTAAAAAATCAAGGAGTCACACCTGAGCAATTGAAGGTCATGTTATTCGAGTTTTTACTCTGAGACAGAGCTCAGAAGTGGTTCAACGACATCAAAGTGTCTGAATGGTCGAAGATTTCTGCTGCGTTCCTAAGAGAGTACTATCCACCCACAAAGACAGCAGAAATCAGAAATAAACTAGCAACGTTTTCCCAAGAGCCTGATGAAACACTTCGGAAGCATGGGCTAAGTTCAGAGATTTGCAGAGAGAGTGTCCACATCACAACATGGACAAATGGTTCTTAACGCAGACATTCTACAATGGTCTGCAGCCTCAAACGAAGAGTATTGTTGACTCGTCTGCGGGAGGAGTTTTTCTGGATAAGGAAGTGGATGTAGGCTATGATTTTATTTCAAACCTTGCAGCCAATGATCATTCCACTTCCCGCAGCCTCACGAAGAAAGTATTGGCGGTAGATGCTATTGCATTGCTAACTTCGCAAATTGCGAAGTTGAGCCAGAATATTGACACCTTGAGATCTTCTACCTCGACACTCCCTCCATTGAGTATTAATGATATGTCTGTCGTGGAACCCATTAGCTCATCTTACTGCGAGGTATGTGGTGTTCAGGGTCACTTTGGGCCTAATTGTCAGTTCAGTCAACACCAGATGGAGCAGGCAAATGCTTTCAACAAAGACCACAAAATTTTCTCCCTCCACATAACTACCAAAATCCACAAAACTTTCAACCCACACCATAAAATCATCCTAAACCTCATACTACCAAACCCCCTTGATTTTCAAAGACCTCCACCACAAAATTTCCATCACCCTAATAACTTTCAAGCCCCACAAAATTTTCAAACCCCACCTCCACAAAACATAAACCCACAAGAGTCTTCCATGTCTTAATTGATGAAGCTGATGTTGGCCATGCAAAAGACCAATGAGGAAATGCAAAAGCATATGCAGGCTCAAGCGGAGGCACAAAGAGCTCAAGAGAAGCACATGGATAAGCACTTTATTGTGCTTAATTGTAGCTCATTTTTAGTGTCCTTGCATGTAGTTATAGAGCATTTAAGCCTAGCATTGCATGGTTTTTATCACCTTTGAGTTATGTTGTCGTTTCATTATCTGTTTAATTGTTTTTGGATGATTTTCAGGCTAATTAGCAGGTTTTTGAAGTCATATGATCATTGGAAGACTAGTTGTGGACTGTTAAACTTCAAATGGACATAACGTTTGATCCATAAATCTGATTAAGGTGATTCTAGTGGCAGGTGTTAGCTCGTTTCGATAGCTTTCAAACGACTGGTCATAAGCCCAATTCCGATAAGAGACGAGGGAGATATGAACGTTTGAAGTTGAGTTGTCCGCTGACCAGCAGTTTCAGGGTGCATTGGCCGATTTGGGTGCGAGTGTGAGCTTGATGCCTATATCCATAGCTAAGCGCCTAAACTTCCCTCCTCTTCCTATGAGGAAGACTATTCAATTGGTGGATCGATCTTGAAGAGCCCCGCATGGCAAGTTGGAGGATGTTCCAATACAAGTTGGGCATGGGTTGGTGCCGTGTGATTTTGTGGTGATGGATATGGCGGAAGATCCGGAGACTCCTCTCATTCTTAGAAGAGAAGCTCTTAAGACATTGGGTGCCGTAATAAATTGCAGAAATGATACAATCACAGTTGAGGTAGCCAATGAGAAGGTTGTGTTTGAGTTCTCTAAAACATTGAAGAGACCCATGATAGAGAGAGTTTGTCGGGTTGGTCATGTGAAGAGTGAAATGGAAGGTTTTGAGAGAGAAGTTCACACTGATGATGAGCCCTATGCTTCTATCACTGAAGCACTAAGTTTAAACATTAATGAGGTGAAGAAAATCTCTATGCTTGCCGGTAAAAGTATCGTCGAGGAGACACATGAGGCGGATTTGAAGGCCCTTGCCACTTAGGGATGTCAGTGGGGCGGGTTTTGTGGAGACCCCCCCGCACCCGCCCTAGTTAGGTGGAGATAGGGGAAGGTTTCAAGGGGGATGGGGCGGGGATGGGGATAAAAATCATCCCCGCCATGGGTAATGGGGCGGGGGTGGATGTTAGTCCATACCCGCCCCATCCCCACCCACCCTGCCCCATCCCCGTCTGCCCTGTCTGAGCCCCACCATAGGTATTCTCCAAAGGACTAAACTCCTAAATGTTATTAGTTGTTTACTGCTTTCATTTGATACTTTTATTTTCCAAAGGTCCAAAGGCTAAAATCCAAAATTACTTTTAAACTTTTGTTTTCCCTCTTCCTTAACCCTAATAGATTGGGGCGGGGATGGGGCAGGTGCAGGAATTCGCGCGGGGATGGGGCTGGGATGGGGCGGGTGCGGAGATTCTCACGGGGATGGGGCGGGGATAGATATTATCTTGTACCCGTTGGGGCAGGGATGGGGACAAGATTTTCCCCGCCATGGGCAATGGGGCGGGGATGGGGATGAATTTTTTAGACAGGGATGGGGATAGGAATGCCAACATCCGCCTCGCCCCGCCCCATTGACATCCCTATTGCTACTTACATTGATAAAGAGGAGAGTTCTAAGCCTCCTCCTAAGGTAGAGTTATAACCCCTTCCCCCCTCTCTTAAGTATGTTTTACTTGATGACGCATGTACTTATCTTGTTATTGTTAACTCGGCTCTTGATGACGTCTCTATACCAGAATTGATTAAGATATTGCAAAAATATAAAGATGTCATTGGGAAGTCTATTGATGACCTTAAGGGGATAAGCTCGATCACGTGGTTCCCGACCCCCACTCCCGAGGGATTTTTCCCCTCTCTTGTTATTGTTATCATTAGACTTTTCTCAGTGAGGACACTATGTGGTTTAGCTTGAGGGAGGATGTATATATTAGTTGCATATAGTTTGCATCAGATGCATATAATTTGCATTAGTTGTATATTAGTGTCATATTTAGTTTTTTAGCATTTAGTATCATGTTTAGGGTGCATATAGATTGCATTTAGGTCTGAACTCCGCTCTTGGTACGTATGTGTTTTTCTTGATGACCTGAAAACCGAAAAAAGAAAATGCTTTGATAGTCTCTAGTAGGCCAAGGAATTGTTGGGTTGTGGTACGATTGGTCTCCCTCTTGTGCGGCTCAACCGATGGTTGTAGCTATACCTTTTGTGAGAGCATGTCTTTATAGCCTTATAGACTGACATCTTTTCAGTCTTATCTGCTTGTTGTGTGATGCTCTTCCTTGACGAATGTTCTCTAGAACTTGCACTGATTCTCCTTGAAATTGCATTGACTGGTTTGATTCTTGAATATGATTGAGGCGTTCATTAGATATATGAACTACATTGCCAAATGCCACCCACATTATCTTATCTCCTTTGTCACCCTCGAGAGCCTAAGCCTGTTTTCTTGTTTAACCGCATTTTTAGCCTATTACTGATTTCCTAAACTAGGGGATTGTGAAGCTAGATTGGTGAGTGGTATATCTTGTGATTCAGTGCTCTGATAATGATTTGAGTTGGTTGTATGATGTGTGTTTTGGTTGAATTCACGTTCTGTGTTGAGTTCACCTCCGCCCTACTTCTTGTTGATCTCTCTCCCTTATTAGTTATAAAAAAAGAGAAAAAAAAGAAGAAAAAAAAATGGGAACATCAAACATCCCAACAAAAAAATTGTGGTTTTGTTCTTAGTGCTTAATAAAGAGAGATTAGGAGATGCTATTGGAGGGGGTATTATTGGTTGGTTGAGTGGTTGTAACGAAGTTATATGGCTTCGGGTTAGCATTTGTCTAGTTGGTGTTGGTTTAGGAAGCTTCACTTTCCCCTATTTAACACCTAATTCCCAAATGTATCCACACCCTTACCTTTTAGCCTTCATTACAACCTCGATAAGTCCTCATGATTCTTGAAAGGAACTTATGTCTCACGCGTTGGAGAGTGAAAAGATATGCAAGTCTATGGTAGGATATAGTCAACAGAATTGAGCCTTGAGCGATCATTGTAACCATATAAACACACGAGAAACTTTGAGCACTACTAAAGTGAGAGCTACCGTCCATATGACTGAGCCAAGCTTGGGGGAGAACTTGTGGTAAGATTGGTTGCTTTTCCTTGTGCTATAAACTTTGAGACTTGATAGTCTTTTGCATTTATTGATGAAAACGTTTGAAAGGTCTTTATTCTCTATCTTGGCATGCGTATTATTGTGAGGAGTCATTGAACTCTTGCCCTTGTATTTGTTTTGCATTGCTTGAGGACAAGCAATTGAACTAGCTTGGGGGAGTTTGATAAGCACTTTATTGTGCTTAATTGTAG
Source organism: Patellifolia procumbens (assembly GCA_947645195.1). Taxonomy (NCBI): domain Eukaryota; kingdom Viridiplantae; phylum Streptophyta; class Magnoliopsida; order Caryophyllales; family Amaranthaceae; genus Patellifolia; species Patellifolia procumbens. The sequence continues at coordinate 4,323,888 of CANSGD010000429.1, forward strand.
GTCATTTTTAGTGTCCTTGCATGTAGTTATAGAGCATTTAAGCCTAGCATTGCATGGTTTTTGTCACCTTTGAGTTATATTGTCGCTTCACTATCTGTTTAGTTGTTTTTGGATGATTTCCAGGCTAACTAGCAGGTTTTTGAAGTCATATGATCATTGGAAGACTAGTTATGGACTGTTGAACTTCAAATGGACATAACGTTTGATCCATAAATCAGATTAAGGTGATTTTAGTGGGAGGTGTTAGCTCGTTTCGATAGCTTTCCAACAGCTGGTCATAAGCCCAATTCAGATAAGAGACGAGAGAGATATGATCGTTTGAAGTTGAGTTGTCCGTTTCGCTTATTTTTCCCACGAGCAGTTTCCAAACTATAATCTGCTGAAATTTGAAGACCAGGTCTACACAGCCGTGTAGATATTAACACGACCGTGTCGATCTATTTCCAAGGAAGCAGTAACTTTTGGGATGCTAAAGAAATCTGAAGAACAGGTCTACACGGCCGTGTCGTTTTGGACACGACCGTGTCGACCTGATTTCGGGCTTTTGCCCCGTTTTTTCGTCTTTATTTATTGGACCATATAAATAGTTTTTAGCGTTTTGTTTGAGGATTATCTCATTACTTAGACTTTAATTACATAGTTAAACTCTAAAAACACTTTCAAACTCTTAGTTCTTGTCATATTGCAACTTTGAAGATTCAATTGTTAATTCAATCCAAGTAATTTTCTTTCAATCTCTCTTCTTTATTTTCATTGCTTTATTAATCATGTCTAATTTTATTGATCTCTTTTGCTTTGAATCCATGATTAGTGAGTAGTTGCTTATCAAGGGTTTGGGTGAAAGCATGGATTAGGGCTAATTAAGATGTTCATGTAATTACTTTATTCATGTCTACTATGCATTGATCTTGGTGTTTTGATACCTTAGGGTAGATTATTATGTTGATATTTTGTTACATTTCGACCCCCATTTCATTATCAAAACGATACATTTCATACATGGTTCCGCTGTATTCCGCTAGATTTTACTCTTGTTTGTAGTTTTGTGTCTTTTGAGTTATTTCAGGGACATTAGAGCTATTTGGAGGTGGAATGAACCATTCTGGAGCATGGACATGATCGTTAGAGTTTTAGGATCGCATTCGAGTTCATTTGGGTGCATTTGGATGCTTATTTGGACTCGTATGACTTGAACTCGATCAGGTTCATACCTGACCCAATCGGATTGATATTCGAAGATTGCAGTTTTGGTGATTTGTGCCAGGACCCGATCGGGTTTGATTTTGGGCCGTTCGGGTTTGACCCGATATGACGGATTTCTATCTTTTTACGGACTTTTTCTTTAGTTATTTTTGTAGAGTATAAATATGTTTTGATTAGCAATTGTAACCTATTCCTAATTACTCAGTTTTAGACTCTTATATATTATTCATAGTTTAGACTAAACACTCTTAGTTTCCATCTCAATTACTTTGTTATTATTTACTTTTGAAGATTGAAGACTTCGGATTCATCAATTAAATTCAAGTTTGATTTCCTCTTTCTATTTCTTGATTATGTCTTTGATTATGCTGATCGTTTCTATCGCCATGATTAGTGAGTAGTTCTAATTCTAGGATTGAGTTGAGCCCTAGTATGAATTGATTGCTTTATTTCTATTAATTCCATGTTATTGAATCGTTTGATTAGGGTTTGATAGGTTTGTTTTCATCTTCATTTTGCATCATTGTTTTGCCCTAGTTTTTATTATCAATGAAATTTGGAATTGAAATTGGGATTTCATTGTAGCAATTTGTTATCTTGTCGATTGAATTCATCAACGAAAGTCGGGATTCAATCTAGTTTAACTTGTCATTGGTTGAGATTCGCACACGAAAATAGTGAGAATCAAGATTGAGATATTCATCGACATTGATTCTTAATGCATCTAATTTTGTATGTTAGCCATGAAAATAGGAAGCATGCATATTAGTTAGGCCTTTTGTAGTCACGAAAGTGGTCTTAAGGTAGTTCTTATTCGAAAGAATGTCATCTCGCCTAAGGTTCGATTCATTAACTGGAATGTAAGTTGTGTTGGATCAATTCATTTTAGTGGTGACGCTCAATCTTAATACTTTATCATCATAATATTTATCATCATTTTATTCTACTTATTAGTTTAGAAATTAGTTTAATAGACCTTACCATCGATATAGAATTGTGTAGCTATTTCATAGTCTAGAGTCAGCTAGTGTTTAATCTCGCACCTCCCTGAGTTCGACCCGTTAGTGCTACAACACCGTTCACTTGCGGTATTAAAATAAAACCCTACCAAATTTTTGGCGCCGTCGCCGGGGAGGTTACGGATTAGAATTAGTTTGATTTTAGATTTAGTAGACTACACCTTTTCCCTTTGTTTTTCTTTTCCTTTTGCTGTTTAACTTTTCTCTTCTAGTAGTTGTTTCTGAATGCACAGGCGCTCGAGATCAGTAGATAATCTATACTTCGACCCTAAAATCGAAGCCACTGCAAGAAGGCGCAACGCATAAAGAAGAATAAAATAGTTAGAGGACAATCAAGGAGAGACAATGGCTCATCCTCTCAGAGACTATAATATGCCCGGTGTTACATCAACATCTAGCATTGTCAGGCTTGCTGTACAGGCCAATAATTTATTAGGGGTTTTCCAAGCAAATTGAATCTACTAATCAATTGGCTAAAGACCATTCGAGAGAGGATTTAGTTGATTGATTAATTGATTACTCTTGAGGACCATTCGAGAGAGGACTCAAGTACTTTAGAGGGAAACTTAACCTTGCATGTTATTCTTTGTAGTTTCGTAGTTGCATTAGTGTCGTGTCTTGCCCAAGTTCATACGAGTAGCCCAAACTCTAGTGTTTTCCTTATTATATTCATTTCTCCACTTGATTATTAGTTGTCATTCTTTAGTTAGTTGTTAATTGATAAGTATTCATTCCTTACACCCCCAAATACCCTTCACTTAGGTTATTTTAGACTTAATAGACCTTAGTCAATCCCTATTTCCTTGTGGTTCGACCCTTGACTTTCCATTACTACGTTCATAGTAGTTGCTCGTTTGGATTATAAGTATTGTTTGCTAAGTGGTTCTTAGTGTCTTAACGACACACTAAAAACCTCTTTTCACACATCAAACTTCTCGAGACTTAGATTGCACAATTGGCAGGCAACAATGCTCAGAGGCAGCAGGGAAAATTGTCTGGGCAGCCCATTCAGAGGGAGCACGTTAACGCCATTACTCTTCGTAGTGGCGCTTCTTATGATGCTCCTCCATTGCCCGTTGATGAGGGTGCCCCGACTACAAGGAAAAAGAAGGTGGTAGAGGAAGGAAAAGGGAAGAGTTCAACGTCTGAAGTCGACTTATATTAGGAAGCTGAACAGACAGGGAAGAAAAAGGTGAAGGTTTCTGAAGCGCCTTTTACACCAAGGCTACCTTTTCCTCACATGATGCAGTAATCAAAGGTCGATCAACAGTTTGGTAAGTTCTTGGCTCTGGTCAAGAACCTTGAGGTAACGATTCCATTCACAGATTTAATTACCAAGTCCCTATGTATGCCAAATTTCTGAAAGACATGATCACCAAGAAAAGAGACTTTGGTGGGGGTAGAACGTCGACTTACTGAAGAGTGCAGTGCTTTTATTCAGAATAAAACCCCACCTAAGTTCAAAAATCCTGGTAGTTTTTCTATTCCCTGTCATCTACCTATTTTTATTGATAAAGTTTTGTGTGATTTAGGTGCTTCTGTTTCTGTTATGCCATTATCTGTTTATAAGAAACTTAACATGGGAGCACTTAAATGCATACAAATCACTTTACAGATGGCTGATCGTTCTATAAAATACCCCCTAGATGTTTTAGAGGACGTTCCTGTTAGGGTCGGGAAATTCTACATCCCTGTTGATTTTATGGTGTTAGATATGGATGAGGATGCCCAGATTTCCATTATTCTGGGTAGACCGTTTTTGTGTACTGCTGGTGCTGTTATTGATGTTAAGTCTGGGTCTTTAATTATGAGTGTTGGTGATGATAAAATGATGTTAAAACTAAACCAATGTTGTTAAGGCACCTATGCTTGAACAATCTTGTTCCAGGGCTGAGATTTTGGATGAGGTAGGTGTAGAGAAGGTTCAAAATGCACCTAAGGTTGCCTCACCGGCTAGAGGTATTATCAAAAACATTTGGAGAAGAAAGATGTTGATGAGGGTGGCTTTCACTGCCAAGCTCCTCCAATCAGAGGAGTGGAGGTATTATGATCGTGCGGGACCTTTATAAACCAGCGCTGTGCGAGAGGCAACTCGTATTTTTCCTCTTTTTCCTTTTATAGTGAGAGAGAGTGAGGGCACTAACATTGTTTTTTCCTCTTAGCATCGTCCTTTGTTCACCTTTTGGCATTGAGGACACTGCTAAGTTCAGCTTGGGGGAGAATTTCTGTTTGTATTCCCTATCTCTTTTACTGCTTTTTAGGATAGATTTATTACTTTCAAAATAACTGAAAAATTCAAAAAAATATGGTTCCCGTGACTGGTTTAGTTGCCTCCCTGTGCCCCTTGTTGTGCTCTAATTGAAAATGATTTAACTCTGTTTTCTGGATAGCTGGGCATTTGTGATCTTGAGGCTATGATTTGATGTTTGATTGCTATGATTTCGAGCGAGTTTTGATTATATTACACTACATTGTGTTGCATGCCTGAATTGGTTAGACTGTGAGGCCTCTTTGTAAGACTATTGGATTCATATGATTATCCATTCTTTTTTTGTGTGTTAGTTCCTCTTTAGTGGATTGATCTTGACTTTGACTTCGTACTTGTTTGATATTCGATGACTTGTAGCATTTGCTGTGATAGAGGCGTTCATTTGTCTGATTCTTGAGCCTCGAAGTGAATTTTTTATATACTTTTATCCTCCTTAGCCCCCTGAGCCTAATGACTTGTTTCGTGTTACTAAAATCCTTATTATGAGCCCATGACCTTTATTTTAATATTATTTCCAAGCCTAGCTTGGGGGAGCTTTTGTATGGGTTGAGTTTGAGATTGGTTTCATGGTTTGGTTTGGTTGTTGAGGAATTAAAAGTGTATTTGTTGTGGTTTGAGTGTGAGAAAAATAAAAGAAAAGGCAAAGTTTGATTGCATGGATGATTAGTTCGTAAAACGAAAGAAAAAAAGAAATAAAAGCTCAAAAGAATTCAAAGTTCCTTCATTCACGTATGTTTATAAAGAAAATTTTGTTACATTGCTTGAAAATTGGATTTGTTGTGAGTTTTCATTGATTCATAAGAGTTGGGATGTATTTTGTGGTTATATGGTGTTGTTGGCAGTTGTTTCGGCCATCTTAGGCCTTGTTTGAGTGATTCATGCTCCCTCTTTCTCGGTTTTTCCACCACATTTCCTAAAAATATCTCCTACCTCTTGCCTAAGCCCCATTACAACCCTATAAAGTCCTCTTCAGCTCGTGTTTGCATTGTGTATTGGATTGATTTCGAGTCAGTTTGTCAAATTTAAAGAGTATGTCTGCTAGTTGAGTCGACTTGGCTAGGATGAGCGTTATTTAACCTTCTTAAACACATGAGAGTGTGAGTGCGAAGGACATTTATGGTCGGGTTGGTGAGTGTTCGGGCATATTATCTGCCTGCCACAAAATTGAGATGAGTGAGACATTTGTAAGAGCCTTTTCAGGATTTGTATGCCTTGTGGATGCTTGAATTTGATGAATTGCTTGGATGATTGGTGGTTGGATGGATTTGATTAGCCGAACTTGAATTTTACCTGCTTGAACGATTCTTAGTCTTGAAAACGTTTTTGAGCTTTGATTGTTTTTAGGGAAATTTCCTGAGGTGCCCTCGTGGTTAGGGCTAATTCCTCGGATACCCTCGTGGTATTTGAGCTAGCTGAAATGCCACTGGGTCACCATCTCTGGCTTAAATGCCCTTAATGCTAATGGAAGTTAAGTTTTCCGTTAACATTTTATAATTAACCTTAATCCTAACTTTAATTTCCCTAAAAAAATAAAAAAAAACAAAAAAATTAAATCCCCCACCCCTGCCCCTCTCTCTCCTCCCCCTCCCCTCCCACTACTCAACCACTCAACCACCACCCAAACTCTACAACCACCAACCAATACTTTTGCCCCGCAACAACCACAAGCGCAATCATAGAACACCGCACCTTGAACGCCGGCCACCTAGCACCACGCCCCACCTTTGTCCTCTATTTCCCGTCCCCGTGTTCGCTGCTGTAGAGCCGAATCGTCGACCTAGACGCAGCGACGAAGTGTGAGTCCGACCACCCCCACTCAGACGACCACCCCACCGCAACTAGAAGACAGCCCCACCCCACCCAGACGACCACACCACCCACTCTCCCCTCCCCTGCGCAAATCGACCACCAACACTCTCTCCCGCCCCCAAATGCGACCACCCAGAATGAGATGTGGTGGTGGGGGTTTGCCTTCGCTCGTCGTCTAGGTGGGGTGGTCGTATGGTGGGGAATGACGGCTGCGGTATTATGTCAGATCAGGGGATGAGGGGGGAGGGGAGGGTGGGGGAGGAGAGTGAGTGGAGGGAGGCGAACCCTTATTATATTAATAAAACTCGTTTGAGGGGAAATCAACGAGGGTTCGACTCGGACGGAGCGTTACCGCCGCACTCAACTCCTTGGAATTAAGTGCAAGGCTAAGTAACAAAAACATATTCATTCCAAACTAAATTAAAAATCCTTACAACCAAATTAAACTTGTTCGTTAAGTACTAAATACTACGAGTTTCAGAGTTCCAGCGGAAGCAAAATATTAAACTAGGTGGATGACAACTTCTAGATGATCTCTCATAATTCCCTCGATCACCCACCTGCAAATAAACATTGAAAAAGATAAGAGAGACAAGCTCCCAAAAATCAGATAAACTGAGTAATTCCAACTCCATCCCGTAAAGTATTTAAGTTTAAAATACTTTGAAAATAATATATAAGTCGAGTTGAAAAGCATAGCACATAAATACATACAGTTAATAGGTCACATTAACATAACAATATTTTATTTTATTTACGGAAGGGAAGGAGAACGTTAGCAAGCCGGTGATGCACCACATAAACCACTTGCTTAAATAATGTGAGCCGGTGAAACACCATGTAAACCACTCACATAGTAGGCCGGTGATACACCACGTAAGCCACCCACTAAAATAAAATTGGCCATAAAACAGAGTTTCTAGTGTGCGCACCCCTTCTAACTTGGAAACACATCAAGATAGAAGGAAGACAAATAACAGAAAAATCAGCATAGTAACAAAAGAACCTGTAGGTGGCCGCTGAACCTCCCATACAGGGCAACCTGTTCATCATTTCCCTCCGATATTCCACTTTAAGTGATTAATAGTTTTTACTACAAGTTATCACATATCACATATTCACTTATGCATCGTTCATTTAACTGAGAGTGAAAACCGTTACTCCAATTCCATAACTCATTTCATACATAGCTAATTCCGATAGAATAACCATATTCTCAACCATCACTTGGTTACATTAACTCATAATCATTTCCATTACCACAATGTTAAAGTTCCGTTGATAACTTCCATATTAATAATAACGATTATAATAACCATGTTAAATAATAACGATAATAATAATAATAACAATAATAATAATAGTAATAACAAAGTTATGTTGAGTTTAATTACTATGTTAAACAACATTATAAGAGTCATTGTCATAGTCCATTATCTAACTCCCATATTCACGGTTCATGATAAAGATCCATTCTTGTTATCCATACTTAAATTGATAATCATAACCCATAATCAATCCAAAATCAAAACCCACATGTCAACTTTACTATCACATAATCACATCATTAATTCACATAATCTCAAGGTTAAATCGTTTTATTTTACGGAATCTACTTGTAGATGAACATTGGTAATTACGTAATCCATACTTTAATTAAAATAGTCACATAATTAAATCTTTTTATTTCTAACGGGACCTATGTTTAGATGGACATTGAAAATTACCTCTTGAAGCGTGTCCAAAGTTAATCCACGAGTTGATCGCACTCTTGATAAACTTCTTCTACTAGATCGGAGTCTTAATCGCTCAATCCATAATACCGTAATAACTCCAAAAATGAAATCCTTAGCCCTTTCGAATTCCCACATTCCATTTATCGCTCCATAAACATTAATAAAATAATCGATTAGAAACAACCCAACTTATAATTATAAAACGACTTTTTCTTAATGACTCGTCTTCGGAAATCTTTATAAAAAAACTTTATTTTTAAAACTCGGTATATATTTAAAATGCAATATCATAAAATAGCAAGATAACTATATTAATAATAAAATGCTTTTAAAATAATTACTATACTAATTGGGCTATATTAAAAGAGAAAATGAGTTTATATACCTCATTAAAGTCAACTTTGACTTTGGGCAATTTAATGAATCAAATTCAAGGAACCAGGAAGTTGGTTCCTGTTTTGAACAAGAACGAAGAGGCAAAGAGCAGAGGGAGCAGAGGAATGAGGGCGGAGCTGGGTTGCCGGAATCTGTCGGAGTGAGGTAGCCGGAGCGCCGGCGATCAAGGGAATGCGAAGGCCGGACTGGGTTCTGGTGGTGCTGCGGTGCTGCCGCTGGCGCCTGGTGGCAGCTGCGAATCAGGGGAAGGGGGGCAGAGGAGCAACAAAGGAGGCAGAGGAGGGGTTGTCGTGGTTGGGCGGTGCTGGGTGACGGGAAGACGGCGGCGAGAAAGGTAGGTGGCGGTCCAGGCGTCGGTAATGGTGGTGGAGGCCTGATGTTTGACGCGGTGGTGCCGCGGTGGTGTCGGGAAGAGCAGGAAAGAGTTTTGTTTTTTGTTTTTAGATTTGTTTTTGCTAGCTCAAGGATAATGTAGTTGGATTAGAAGCTTATGGAAAATGATTATGGTGCTAAGGGAGGGCAGACATGGGAGAAGAGAAGAGTGAAGCTAACTTTAATGGAGGAAAATCAGAAAAGGGAAGAGGAGGAAGAAAAGAGTTTGTTGTTGTGGTTTTGATTTTTGTTCTAATGGTGGTTCAAGGTTTAATGGAAAGCAGAAATTTAAATAGAAGGAGGAGGAAGAAGTGAAGCAAATTTGAATGGTGTTTGCTTGATTAATTGAGTGGGTTGAGTTGGGTATTTATAGAAGGGGAAAATCTGATTTTGGGGTACCTTAAATCGGCTATTAATACGGTTAGCCCCTCGGGAAGAACCCAGAGAAAATAGCTATACAAGAGACATTGTCCATACAAAGACTTGGTTCTTTGGTCAAGCTCCATTGATGGGGAAGATTTGGTCATTGAAGATGAAGATTGGATTTGACTAGAGAGTTGGTCTTGGTCAGATTTTTGAGTGGAAAAATCTGATTTTGCAAGTGGGAAGTGTTAAGAATTGGAGTGTTTAGGAGTAAACGGCTTGTCTTCATTGAATCAAGAAAAGAGGATTATATACAACCCTAAAAGATATAATTAACCCCTAAAAGATATACTTACAAAGATATTAAATATACACAAGATAAACAACTTTCCTAAAAGATAGGAAAGCAATATGGCATAATATAACAATATAACGCCTAATACTCCCCCTCAAGTTGGAGCATGTAAGTCTCGGATGCCCAACTTGCTGAGTAGAAAACTGAACTGTCGTCTGCCAAGCGCCTTGGTGAGAATATCAGCTAACTGATGACCAGTAGGCACGTAGGCTGTAGAAAGACAACCAGCTAACAACTCATCTCGAACAAAATGACAGTCTGTTTCTATGTGCTTCGTACGATCATGGAAAACGGGATTCTTAGCAATATGAAGAGCAGACTGACTATCACAAAACAGACGCATATCAGAAGTATGCATAACACCAAGTGAAGCTAATAAGGACTTCAACCATTTCAACTCGCAAGTAGTCACGGCCATGGAACGATACTCAGCCTCTGCAGATGAACGAGAAACAGTAGGTTGTTTCTTGGTTTTCCAAGAGACAAGAGAACATCCTAAAAACACCAAATAACCAGACAAAGACCTCCTTGTGTTTGGACAAGCAGCCCAATCACTATCACAATAAGCCGTCAAAGACAAAACATTTTTGGAACGTAACAATATACCCTGTCCAGGACTACCTTTGAGATAACGAAGTACACGAAGAGCGGCATCTCAATGTGCTACCTGTGGATCACTGAGAAATTGTGCTAAAGTATGAACAACATAGCTCAGTTCTGGGCGTGTAACAGAGAGATAGACAAGACGTCCTACAAGACGTCGATAGGCATCAGGATCAGCCATAGGGGAACCCTCAACAAGAGCCAAACGATGGTTTTGTTCCATTGGTGTATCAATAGGCTTACAACCCAACATTCCTGCTTCAGTCAACACATCCAAAGCATATTTTCGCTGAGAAAGAAAAATACCATCCAGGTTTCGCGCAACTTCAATGCCCAAAAAATATTTCAGCAGACCCAAATCTTTCATATGAAAACAGGAGTTCAAATAACTTTTGAACTTAGAGATAACAGCAGAAGGTGAGCCAACAATAATCAAATCATCCACATAAACCAAAACATGAAGACAAACATCTCCCTGAATATAGCTGAATAAAGAATAATCAGCATAGGACTGAGAAAAACCATAAGTTCTTAAAGCAGCAGAAAGCTTGGCAAACCATTGCCGTGGTGCCTGCTTCAAACCATACAACGACTTTCGAAGCCGACATACTTTACCTGGTTTAGAACAAGTATAACCAGGAGGAAGTTTCATATAAACCTCCTCAGACAACTCACCATGAAGAAAAGCATTGTGAACATCCATCTGGTGAAGTTCCCAATTCCTGACAGCAGCAACAGCAAGAAGAGTACGTACAGTACCCATTTTCGCCACAGGAGCGAAAGTCTCATTATAATCAATACCAGCTACTTGCCGATTTCCATGCACGACAAGACGTCCCTTAAGACGTTCAATCTCGCCAGTAGATGTATATTTGATTTTGTACACCCAACCACTACTGATAGCACGTTTACCAGGGGGTAAATCTTCCAGTGTCCACGTGCCATTACGCTCCAAGGCATCAATTTCACATGTCATGGCCTTACGCCACCCAGGTTGAGAAGCAGCTTCTCGATAAGACTTAGGTTCCGCACCTTTTGTAACAGCTGCTAGAAAAGAACGATGCTTGACAGAAAAATTATTATAATCAACACAACAAGCTATATCAAAAGGCTTACCAGAAGAACTAGATGAAGAAGGAGAAGCAGTTGATGAAGCGGGGTCTATATTTTGAAGAATAATAGTGTTGGACACATATGGTGGTCGAAGCTTGACGGAAGGCACCTTCACACGATGTCCACGACCCAAATTTTCAGCATCACCATCACTACTAACCACATGATCTGAAGAACTCCCCCTCAAATTAGGAGGAGAGGCATCACACAAGATGTCGCCCACTCGGACGACACTAGCAGGCGACTGCCCAGCAGCCCGCGTCGAGCGGGTACCATGCTGCCGAGAAGGTGAAGGCGTAGCAACACCGTCCTCACCATGCCCAACACCCCCTTCCTCAACATCAACATCAACGACCCCATAAACATCATCATCCCATACACTAGGTTGTGCCAAATATGCATCCCATTGTTGTCGATCATCATCACAAAGAGCATCACAGAAACGAGGACTCAAAAAATTGAACATCACGGCTCACAAAGAATTCACGTGTCTCCAAGTCAAACAATCTCCACCCTTTTTACCAAAAGGATAACCAACAAGAATGCAACGTCGAGACTTAGAATCAAACTTGTCCTTAACCCGAGGACGATTAGTAGCATAACAAAGACAACCAAAAACTCTAATGCTATCGTAGGAAGGAGGGACACCATACAAACACTTATACGGACTTTTTCCATGTAAAACCAACGTGGGTGTAAGAATAATAAGATGTGCAGCAGCCATAACACATTCACCCCAAAAAGACTTTGGCAAACGAGCTTGAAAACGCAAAGCACGCGCCACATTAAGAAGGTGACGATGCTTACGTTCCACACGCCCATTCTGTTGAGCCGTATCAACACAACTAGTTTGATGTATGATTCCTTTTTTAGCAAAAAAACCTTTCAAACTAAAAAATTCTTGTCCGTTATCACTACGCAACACCTTTATTTTCTTTTGGAACTGGGTTTTCACCATGGCGTAAAAATTTTGAACAAGTTGAGGAACCTCAGATTTGTGAGTCATCAAAAATAACCAAGTAGCACGAGAACAATCATCGACAATAGTCAAGAAAAATCTAGCATCGCAAGTGGTCGGAATTTTGTTTGGACCCCATATATCACAATGAATCAAGTCAAAAACATCACCTGCTTTATTTGAACTTAACGGGAACGAGTTTCGAGGTTGTTTACCCATAAAACAAATAGTGCAATCCAAAGGACACTGCAAATTACGACTACCAGCGACTCCGGGCAACAAAGAAAGAGCTTTAAGAGATGGGTGACCTAGACGACGATACCACAACATACTTGCATTATCAACCTTAGTCACTTTGTTTGCTTGAAAATAACGAAGTTGCACCGGCTTGAAAATATAGACCCCGTCACACTGCACTCCCACTCCAATCAGGTTCTTCAAAGTGAGGTCCTGTATAATACATAGCTTATTTGTGAAGAAAATAACAAACTTTTGTTGCTCCAACAGTTGAGAAACAGACAATAGACTATAAGTAAGAGCGGGAACATAAAGAACATGTTCGAGGATCAAACCATCACTCAAAATAATAGTGCCTTCTTTAGTAGCAACAGTACTTTTGCCATTAGGCAAACCAACAGTAGAATAAATACTGCGCAAATTAGTAAAACCGGACATATGATTTGAAGCACCAGAATCAATGAGCCAGCTAATAGGACCATACATACCACTAGATTTGTCAGCGGAAGCGGAGTTAGAGTCCTTCAAAGCAGCGATAAGTTGTGACCATTGATCATTAGTGAGTGTGGGAGTTCGACTACGATCATCCGGACCGACATCTAACACAAAATTGTGACGAGTACCACTAACATTACCAGCAAAAACGAGTCCATTGCGGCCACAACCACGTTTAACCATGCTATATACACAGTGGACAACGAAGATGTATAGCAAAAACAACAATACCAAAACCGAGGCAAATAACCATCTCTCGTATCGGCTAATCAAATAACGGAAACTCCTTGGCACAAGTACTTTGGCCACAAAACCAAATTACAAATGTCTTGATAATAATGAACAAGTCCATATGACAAATGCAATAGTAACCAACAAAAAAGAAATACAAAGCAACACTCACCACCAACATAGCACCGTTGGTTGGTTTGTTATTTTTTTTAATTTTTTTTTTTTAATAATAATCAAAGGGCACTAAGAATAAGCCACAATTAGCAACTACAATGAATTGACGGAAAAAGCAAAGCAGAAGCCAATCAACATCATCAATGATTGATCAAATCACACGAACCCAATTATGAACTTCCCAAAGACAACAACGAGAACACCAGGCGGCAACCAAACAAAACAAAACCGAGCACTCACCACCACCGGATGATGAGATCGATAACAGAGGTAAGTAAAACAAGGCAGTGAACAACGGCCACAACACCTCCGGCCGACGAAGAACACGCAGTTTTGGTTCTTTTATGTTTAGGGCCACCAGTAGAAAAAAACAACACCGGAAGACAACTACGGCAAAAATTTGGGAAACAGAGTCAAAGATAGAAAAAATATTCTCAAAATTAGAGAAAGCCTGATACCATGTTAACAATTGGAGTGTTTAGGAGTAAACGGCTTGTCTTCATTGAATCAAGAAAAGAGGATTATATACAACCCTAAAAGATATAATTAACCCCTAAAAGATATACTTACAAAGATATTAAATATACAACTTTCCTAAAAGATAGGAAAGCAATATAGCATAATATAACAATATAACGCCTAATAGGAACTTATGGGTTTGCTTGAGGTTTTGGAGAAACCATTACTATGGTTGTTGGGTGAAGGAGGAAGATGATGATGGAGGGTGATAAGTGCTTATGATAAGCTATGGGAGTGATAAGGGCATAAGTTGTAAATTTAGCAAACTTGTTTAAATAAAATTTGTACATCAAAATGTTTAGGAAAATTTGTCAGGAATAAGTCAACCTTTGCGTTGACCGCTTTTAACAAGTCTACCTTCATTTATTCCATTAACAAGTCAACCTTGTAGTCACTCCGCTTTTAACAAGTTTTTTTACTGGTTACCTAGTATTAACTTGTTAGTTTAAGTAGCTTGTTCATGTGTCTTGTTCTCATTAATTTAAAATAATTAATTAAATTTTTTAAAAATAATTTCTCTCTTCTCTCCCATCCTTTCTCTATGTCATCTTTCTTCCCTCAGCAATGGCCACTCCACATTTTACCTGAAACGCCACCCCACAGCAATGGCCACTCCACATCCTCTAGTTCCAACTCAATTAACTTGTTTAGAACTTCCACAACAATGTTCATCTTTTACATCTCCATTACTTCATAACTCTCTGTAACAACTTTCTCTCTCTTCTCCACTTCTTTCACCCTCTCACACACTGCTATCTCCTCAAATTCCAGATTCTTTTGCCTCAACTCAACCTCTCTAACGACATCAGTGATTCCTCTCTCCTTTTTCTCTAGTTCCTCCGCACGGCTCGTTGATGAAGCTTCAAACATGGCAAATGAACTCTGCAACATCCTCCATTGTTCGGAAAGAGAGAGAATGTAGGATGCTTGTGACTGGAAATTCTCAACGGTTTCATCAAGTTTGTTGATCAGTAACCTTGAAACCTTCATGCTGCTTGAAGGTGAAGTTTAAGTTGAAGTTGCTTGCTCCACCATTGTTGACAAATGTGAAGGAATTTCAGGAAAATGGAACCCTACAATGAATTGATTGTGACCCAACAACCCAACAACTCAAAGAAGAAGATAGTTGTGAAAGCCACCACAATTGTAAGAGGGGTTTTGAGAAGAGGGAAAGGATTTTGGATTTAGAATTAACAGACATAGAAGCAGAAGATGGAGAGTTTGAAGATGATAAAGATTTGATTTCGAAAGGGTGAGAAAAGTGGGTTTTGAAGGAGATTGAAGAGATTGGTGTTGTGAAAGATGGGCGTTGGTTGCAAGTCGGTGAAGAAAATGGAAGGGGAGAGAGATCTTGTGGTGGAAGAGAGGGAGGAGGGTGGTTTTCGTGGGTTTTAGGGGTGTGAGTGGGGTGGGGTGATGGGTGATGACTGATTTTGGGGTGGGTGATGGGTGGGTGGGGGTTTTGTTTGTTTTGTTTTTTATTTTTTGAAATATATATTTTAAAACTTAAAACATTCAATAATAGAGTGACATGTGTCACTTTAACCTGTTCAAAAGGTTAATAAGAGTTGATAGCCGGTTTTAACTTGTTAAAAGCGGAGGGGCTACAAGGTTGACTTGTTAATAGAATAAATGAAGGTAGACTTGTTAAAAGCGGTCAACGCAAAGGTTGACTTATTCTTGACAAATTTTCCAAATGTTTATACTAGTACATGAAATAACATTTTAATGAAATAAATATTTAAAGTAGTTGTTTAAAATATTTTAATACTAACTAATTAAATTAATAATGAAAATAATATTATATAAAAATAATTAGCGTGTTTAAAATAATTGGAAATAAAATCGTAATAAAAATTAATACTTTAATAAAACTCAAAATTTTTAATTAACACGTATTTCTGCTAATAATATAATTTATAACGTAATTAATACGTTTTAAAGCTAATAATATAGTTTAGAACTTCGGGGTATTACAAGGAGAAAGAGTGGGAGGGGTTTTAATTTTTTATTTTCTTTTTCTTTATTTTTTCTGTTGTTTTAAGCAAAATTAAGTATAATTGATATAAGTTAACTGAAAACTTAACTTCCGTTAGCATTAAGAGCATTTAAGCTACACATAATGACCCTAGTGGCATTTCAGCTAGCTCAAATACCACGAGGGTACCCGAGGATTTAGCTCTAACCACGGGGACACCTCAGGACATAACCCTTGTTTTTATCTATAGGGTGAGGCAATCTATTCCATGTTCATTTTTTGTTTGCTTGAGATCAAGCAAAGGTTTAGCTTGGGGGAGTTTGATAACACATATTTATATAGAGTTTTCTCCCCTATTTATGAGCTAATTTCATGCGTCATTTGAGCTCTTCGCATCTATTTTATACTAATTATTGTGTATAGTCGTGGTTTTGAGTTTTAGTGTTGAATTCAAGGTTTAGGGAGTTTTCTCCTTATTTCCGAGTTATTTGGAAGCAACCACGGCTTTACAAGTTGTTACGAGGCACGTAGGAATGGTTATGAGCTTTATGGATTGTTTAGGAGGTCCCAAGACCTCTAAACGTGAAGAATTGAAAGTCAAAGAGGCAGAAAATGGCCCGATCGGGCGAAGAATTATTGATCGGGTGGTAGAGTTTCGCACACGATCGGGCAGACATCACCCGACCCAATCGGGTGAATAAATGAAGAAATTTAGTTTGGGTAACATTAAGCCCAACCCGATCGGGCCAAAAGCCACCCGATCGGGCAGACCCGAAGTTTGTCAAGATTGCTTGCTGCTGCTTTCGTGCATCCAAGGAGAAGAAATGGGGCTGTGTTGCACGCTGATAAGAGGATTTTAGTGTGTCGTTAAGGCACTAAGAACCGCTTAGCAAATACAATTTATAAACCTAACGAGCAACTACTAAGTACATAGTAATTGCAAGTCAAGGGTCGAACCACAAGAAAATCGGGATTGACTATAGTCTACTAA
The DNA here is from genome assembly GCA_947645195.1 of Patellifolia procumbens. NCBI lineage: Eukaryota > Viridiplantae > Streptophyta > Magnoliopsida > Caryophyllales > Amaranthaceae > Patellifolia > Patellifolia procumbens. Next base: position 4,340,709 of record CANSGD010000429.1, read on the forward strand.
GTCCAAAATTACCTAAGTGAAATGTTTTTGGGGGGTTTAAGAATGAATAGATTACCAACTAATTAACTAGGTAATGAATACCGACTAATAATTAAATAGAAGAATTAATATGATAGAGAAAACACTAGAACTTGGGTTACTCGCATGAACTCGGGCAAGACACGACATAAATGCAACTACGAGGCTGTTGAGAATAACGTGCAAGGTTAAGTTTCCCTCTAAAGTCCTTGAGTCCTCTCTCGAATGGTCCTCAAGAGTAATCAATTAATCAATTCACTAAATCCTCTCTCGAATGGTCTTTAGCCAATTGATTAATGGATTCAATTTGATTGGAAAACCCCTAAATAGGATCCTCTTAATTTCTACCCAATCTCTTGGTCTAGAAATTAAGTTGATTCATGGGAATGACTTGACAACATCAATCAATTAAGCGTAATTGAAATTTAAGCCCTAACATAAACTTGATCAAGGTCTACCCTAAGGTGTCAAAACACCAAGAACAATGCATATTAGACATGAATAAAAGCAATTACAAGAACATCTACATTAAGCCCCTAATTCATGCTTTCACCCAAACCCTAGATTAGGAACTACTCACTAACCATGGATTCTAAGAAATTAAGATTAAATAAATTAAACATCATAAACAAAGCAATAAAATTAAAGGAAAGAGATTGAAGATAAATTACTTGAATTAATTAACGAATTCGATCTTCAAAGGTGAAACAATTAAGAAACCAAGTGTTTAGAGAGAGTTTAGGGCTAAGAGAGAGTAATTAGAAACTAAGAGTATGAGATCATCACGAGTCTAAGCTAAGAAAACTAATTAATAGCCTCATTAATGTTTGACGACAAAACGGGTCAAAGCCCGAAAGTAGGTCCACACGGTCGTGTCAAAAACGACACGACCATGTAGACCTGTTTCACAAATTTCTCAGTGCTCTTTCAAAGTTACTGCTTCAGAGTAGAAACTGCTACACTGTCGTGTCCAGAATGACACGACCGTGTAGCCTTGGCGTCCAAAATGTTCACAAAGTCTTCACAGCTACTGTTTGTGTGCTCAAAACACTACACGGTCGTGTCCAATGTGACACGACCGTGTAGACCTGATGCTCAATACTCTTCTTAGAATGACCAAACCCACTGCCTTCGTACCCAAATGACTACACGGTCGTGTCCAAAGTGACACGACCGTGTAGACCTGACGTTCAACATTCTTTGCTTGGCAATTGCAAGCTTTTTCCCCAAGTGAGAAGCTACACGGTCGTGGCCAATTCCACACGACCGTGTAGAGCTGCTTCAATTCCTTCCAAGCTCTAGCTTCCATCCAAAGGTCTCTAAATACCCAAAGTGCTCCAAATACCTGTTAGTTAGTCTGAAAATCATCCAAAACAACTAAACGAGTAGTGAATCAATCATTAAGCTCAAAGTAACCAAAACCATGCGATGCAAGACTAAAATGCTCTAAATCTATATGTATCGACACTAAAAATGCAGCATGGATAAGCACAATAAAGTTCTTATCAAACTCCCCCAAGCTAGTCCAATTGCTTGTCCTCAAGCGAACAAACGATAGACATAGGAAAGAGTTCTATGACCCCCTAACAATGATACGCATGCCAAGATGTATAATATAGACCTTCAAACGTTTCCAACATCAAATGCAAAACACTATCAAGCCTCAAAGTTTATGGCACAAGGAAAAGCAACCAATCTTACCACAAGTTCTCCCCCAAGCTTGGCTCAGTCATATAGATAGTAGCTCTCACTTTAGCCGTACTCACTTCTCTCGAGTGTTTAAATAGGTCAAATGAACGCTCAACGCTCAATTCCATCGACTACATCCTACCATAAGCTTGCATATTATCTCACTCTCCATCGCATAAGGACCAAAGTTTGCATCAAGAATCAAGAGGACTTAGTCAAAGTTGTAATGTAGGCTTAAGGTGAGGGTGTGGTAGCATTTGGGATCGTGGTGTTAAAGAGGGGAAAGTGAAACTTCCAACTCGGCACCTTTCTAAAAGAATAAAACCAACCCTACTCAATTGTAGACACTCAACACAACCTATTTCAAGCACTCCTTCAATTATAGCATCCCAATTTCCCTTATTGCAAATTTTGAACACACCACAAATCCTTTTTCTTTGATTTTTCAATTTCTTTTGCATCAAGAAAAATGGGAACTCCAATAGTATGGGAAGGAGGCGAACTCAAACAGCACATGAGTTCTAGCTAAAACAAAGCTGAACACCAACACCAAGTCATCTCTCATAACACCCATCAACAAATATTACCTCATCTAAGTAGCTTCACAATCCCCTAGGTAAGGAAATGAGTAATAGGCTAAAGATGTGGTTAACAAAGAAAACAGGCTTAGGCTCACAGGGGCTTCAAAGAAGGATAAATAGGTGTGGGTGGCCTTTGGCAATGTAGCTCAAGTAACAAGAAAGCCTCAATCACATTCAAGATGCACACAAGTCAAGCGAATTCAAGGAGAATCAATGCAAGTTCTAGAGTATATTCATCAAGGAAGAGCAACACACAACAAGCAGATAAGACTGAAAAGATGTCAGTCTATAAGGCTATAAAAACATGCTCTCACAAAGGGTAAAGCTACCAACATCAGTCGAGCCGCACAAGAGAAAGACCAATCATACCACAACCCGATAATTCCTTGGCCTACTACAGACTATCAAAGCATTTCCTTTTTTTTAATTTTAGTTTTCAGGTCATCAAAAAGAATACATGCGTACCAAGGGCAGGGTCCATCCCTAAATGCAATCTATATGCTCATGCAATGCTAGAGAAATAATCTACATGCACTCTAAACATGATACTAAAAATGCAACTAATGTAAACTATATATACATCCTCCCCCAAGCTAAACGACACAGTGTCCTCACTGTGAAAAGTCTAGTGAAATCATAAGCAAGGGGGAAGAATCCCGACTCACTGGTCGGGAGGGGGTGGGAGCTAGAGCTACCGGGGTACCAACCACTATGCCTACCCCAGTCCTGCAGATCAGAGCGAAGTCCTCAGAACTCCGAGGTCATCGCAGAAACACTGTCCTGCAAGGACCGGTAGTACTGCTGAGTGGTGGTCTGCGACTCCTGTAGAGAATGGACCTCTGACCTGAGGGACTGAAAGTCCGTGCGTAAACCGCCCATCCCCTGTTGGAGGTCAGCCAGCTGCTGCTCCATCGAACCAAACGCCCCTTGTGGGGCCTGAGCACCATGTGCTCTCTCTCCTGCTTCATCTCCTACTTCTCCTCTTCCATCAACTTCCATTTCAGCCTCACCACCCTCTATGCCCCGTGGAGGCCACTCATAGTCAGGCTCAAAAATCCAGTTTGCCTAATCATAGATGGGGTTTTTGGAAGGATCCGGAAGGATAAAATAATTCTGATGATTGACCTTCCAGATATACCCTCCATTCGGGCCCAATGACGAGATCCACCCCATAGTCTGAAATGAACTGAGGTCAAGCAAAGTGGATCCTGGGACAGGCTGAAAACCTGTACAATCAATGCCACGGGAAAGAGCAATCAAAGTAATCATCCCCCCCACCAAGATGTCGCCGTTCCCCCTCCGGGCTACATCCTTAAGGTGCTCCATCAACCAAGCCCTGAGGTTCAGTCTGGTGTCTCCTAGAGTCATGTGGTAGAGGAAGTAAAGCTCACGTCCGGTAACTACACCCATGCTATCCCACTGGCGAAAATGGTGGTGCTAATCACCCTATGGGACACCCTAAACCCCAAACTCACAACATGGGAGGCCTTGGCTGAGCTAGGGATGTAAGGAGAACGGGCAGTCAATTATTGCCAAAAGAACTGCTCATTGTAGGAGGACACCCACACATTCTTGGGCCCTATGACCCCACCCTTTGGCCACCCAAATGCGTCATTCACCGCCCCTATGTTCATGGTATAGGTCCGGCCAAGGAGGTTGAATGTCATGGTCCTAGGGTTTCGGCTTCCTTCCGCTCTACGAACAGAAATAGTGGAGAGGAATTCTAAGGTGAGATTTTTGTAAGTGTAGGCGTGTAAGTTGAGCCAATTCGTCCACCCAACCCCATAGAAAAGTTGTTGAACGTCACCTTGAACCCATAGGGCCGCGGTGGCGTTCGCATCATAAAACTTGGTTGGGCGAATGTTCCTCCTAGAAAGTCTCATGAAAGCTCTTAGGTGGTCGGGGTTTGTGAAGTTAATCCCAAGGGTGTCAATTTGTGGAGGATAGAGGGGGGTGTAGGTGGTGGTGGTGATTGGTTGCGGAGATTTGATGTACTAGTTTGCCTTGCCGGATTCCTACGGCTGCTAGAGGCCATTATATCAATGAAATGTCAAGCAAATGGTCACACAATCACACAAAGCACAGCAAACCACAACAACTCACAACAAGTCACAACAACAACCCACAATAAGATGAACCTCACCAAAGAACAAACAACACAACCCAATTCAAACGAAATCTAATGTCAACTAGAAACAAACCACAAATTCCGATCAATCTTCAATAAATCTCAAACAAAAAGTAAGAAGTCGAGAGAGAAAAGTGTATACCGATCTAAAGGTAATGGTGGATGATGATGTTGAGTGAAGATTTTCCTCCAATTGTAATGAAACCCCTAACCAAGCACTTTCCCCAAATTGGAGAAGTTAGGGTTTGTGGAAATTTTGGTTTGTGAAGGAGAAAGGGATGAATCGAGGTAAGTGATGAAGGATTGAGAGGCAATGAGTGATTTTAATGGTGGATTGGAGGTGAGTGAGTGAGTAATGAGGGAGATTGGAGTAGAGAGGAGGAGGGTTTAGTGAGAGAGAGAGAGGGGGGGTTCGAAAATAATGTGAGTTTGATATGAAGAACATGCCCTCTCCCCGTGTTTAGTACCCGCAGCATCAGGGCTACACGGTGGTGTAGATATGGACACGACCGTGTTGCTCAATTTTTCACCAGGCAGTAACTATTGAACTGCAGAGCTACACGGTCGTGTCGATTTCGACACGTGTAGACCTGCAGTTCCCATTTCTCTCGTTCATTTTTCTTTTGCTTTGCCTCCCCCCTTTTTTTTGTTTTTCTTTTCTATTTTTTTTCCTTTTTTTTAAAGCAGTAAACTAAAATAAAATAAAATAAAATAAAAGAAAGAAAATAAAATATAATTACCTAGTCCTAAAAAAAATGCTTAGGTTGCCTCCCAAGAAGCGCTTCTTTAAAGTCATTAGCTTGACTAAGAGGACTCACCTCTCAATGATGGTGCTCGGGTGAGCCAAATATCAAACATCCCACGAAACCAATGACATGGTTGTCGTGGTAGAGTTTCAAGCATTGGCCGTTAACCAAAAAGGGCCGCTCATCCCCCACAATCTTATATGCTCCATAGGGGGTAGTCTTCACTATTTCAAATGGCCCCGGCCACTTTGATTTAAGCTTTCCGGGAAAGAGCTTAAGCCTTGAGTTAAACAACAAGACCTTGTCCCCAACCCGAAATTCTCTTTGTTGTATCCTTTGGTCGTGCCACTTTTTTGTTCGCTCCTTGTACAAGCGCGAACTCTCATAAGCATCAAAGCGGAGCTCCTCTAGTTCAACCAACTTCTCCTTTCGAGTCTCCCCCGCCAAAGTAAGATCCATGTTGAGCTCTTTGATTGCCCACCAAGCTCGATGCTCAAGTTCAACGGGAAAGTGACAACCCTTACCATACACAAGACGATAGGGGGTGGTGCCTATAGGCGTTTTGAAAGCGGTGCGAAGAGCCCAAGGTGTATCATCTAGCTTCAAAGACCAATCCTTCCTAGTCTAGTTCACTACTCTCTCAAGCACATTCTTCACCTCACGATTCGAAACCTCAACTTGGCCTTGAGTTTGGGGATGGTATGGAAGTCCCACCTTATTATTGACCCCATATTTCTTCAAAAGAGCTTCCAATTGCTTCTTAGCAAAGTGCAAACCTCCATCACTTATCAACACACGAGGCACTCCAAATCTAGGAAAAATTATCTTCTTCAAGAGCTTCATGATAACCTTGTGATCGTTGGTGGGGGAAGCGATCGCTTCAACCCACTTGGTCACGTAGTCCACCGCCACAAGAATGTACATATTCCCCATAGATGGCACGAAGGGTCCCATAAAGTCAACTCCCCATACATCAAAGGGCTCAACCTCAAGAATATTTTGTTGCGGCACTCGTTTCTCTTGGTGATCCCACCATTTCGTTGACACCTATCACAACTCAAGACAAATCCCCTAGTATCCTTTTGCATGTGAGGCCAAAACAAGCCACTTTGGAGCGCCTTAGCAACAGTTTTACCCGCTCCACCATGTCCTCCACATGCCAAAGTATGACAATGATTCAAAACAGAATGAATCTCATGATTGGGCACACACCTCCTAAAAACCAAGTCAGCACATCTCTTGAACAATAGAGGGTCGTCCCAATAGTATCTACACACCTCCTTGAAGAACCTCTTCCTTTGCTGAGAAGTAAGACCATGAGGTTCAATTCCACAAGCCAAATAGTTCGCAAAATCCGCGAACCATGGGACCTCATTGTTTATGATAGCAAAGAGGTGTTCTTCCTTCAAATCATCATTGATGGGGGCCTCCTTTAGATCCACATCTCTCTCATCAAAGGAGAGGCGAGAGAGATGGTCAGCAACCAAATTTTCCGTCCCCTTCTTCTCCTTCATCTCAAAATCAAATTCCTGAAGAAGTAGGACCCACCTAATGAGCCTTGGCTTTGCATCCTTTTTCCTCATCAAGTATCGGACCGCAGAATGGTCCGTGTAGACGATAGCCTTATTGCAAGTCAAGTATGAACGGAACTTATCAAATGCAAACACTACGGCTAACATTTCCTTTTCCGTAGTGGCATAGTTCCGTTGTGCGTCATCCAAGGTCCTACTTGCATAGGCTATCACATGGAGCTTTCCTTCCCGTTGTTGCCCAAGTACAACTCCCACTGCAAAGTCACTAGCATCACACATTAGTTCAAAAGGCAAGCTCCAGTTAGGAGCTCACACAATAGGAGCAGAAGTAAGGTCTCTTTTTAAAGTTTGAAAAGCCTCAATGCAAGACTCATCAAATCTAAATTCAACTTCCTTTTGAAGTAGATTCGTCAATGGTTTGGCAATTTTAGAAAAATCCTTGATGAAACGCTGGTAAAAACCCGCATGTCCAAGGAAAGCACGAACTCCCTTCACCGAATTTGGTGGCAGTAGTTTCTCTATTACCGAAACCTTTGCTGGATCTACCTCAATGCCCTTACTAGACACTTTATGACCAAACACAATACCATCTTCAACCATGAAATGACACTTTTCCCATTTCAATACTAGGTTCGTCTCTTGACACCTTTTCAACACAAGTTCAAGATTAGCAAGACATGTGTCAAAAGAGGAACCACACACACTAAAGTCATCCATGAAAACCTCAATAGAGTCCTCCAACATGTCGGAAAAGATCGCCGTCATACACCTTTGAAAAGTAGATGGGGCATTACACAAACCGAAAGCCATCTTTCGATAAGCGAATGTCCCATATGGACAAGTAAAGGTGATTTTCTCTTGGTCATCCGGATGAATCGAAATTTGAAAGAATCCGGAATAACCATCAAGAAAACAAAAGTGTGAATGACGGGCAAGCCTTTCCAACATTTGGTCAATAAATGGGAGGGGGAAATGATCTTTTCGGGTGGACTTATTCAATTTTCTGTAATCAATACAAACTCTCCACCCAGTCACAGTTCTAGTAGAAATAGTTTCCCCTTTCTCATTCTCAACAATAGTCATGCCTCCTTTCTTAGGAACCACGTGAATCGGGCTCACCCATTTGCTATCGGAAATAGCATAGATGATTCCCGCGTCACGCAATTTCATAATCTCCTTTTTCACCACCTCTTTGAGGTTGGGATTAAGTCTTCTTTGAGGCTCAATAGAGGAGGCATTACTATCGGTGAGATGGATACGATGCATAGCAAGAGAAGGACTTATCCCCTTAAGGTCATCAATCGAGTACCCAATGACATCCCTATATTTTCTCAATATCTCAATCAGCTTAGATACGGAGATGTCATCAAAAGCCGAATTGACAATAACGGGATAAGCACATTCATCATCAAGGAAAACATATTTAAGGGAGGAGGGAAGGGGTTTGAACTCTACCTTGGGAGGAGGCTTAGAACTCTCCTCCTTAACAACGGAAGTGGCTAAGACCTCAAATCCCGATCCAAGTGTGTCCTCAACGGTAGCACCATCGAGTAGCATAGAGAACTCGTTCACCTCTTCCATATCTAAGATCGGCTCCTCAGTGATAGATGCATAGAGCTCATCCTCAGTGTGAACTTCCCTCTCAAATCCCTCCATCTCACTCTCCACATGACTAACTCGGCAAACCCTCTCAATCACAGGTTTTCTCAATGTCTTGGAGAACTCAAAGACAACCTTCTCATTAGCGACCTTAACAGTGATGGTGTCATTCCTACAATTTATCACGGCGCCCAATGTCTTTAGAGCTTCCCTTCCAAGAATGATAGGAGTTTCGGGATCCTCCTCCATATCCATGACCACAAAATCATAAGGCACAAACACATGCCCAATTTGGATTGGAACATCTTCCAACTCCCCATGCGGGACCCTAACAGTTCGGTCCGCCAATTGAATCGTCTTCCTCGAAGGAAGAAGAGGGAAATGAAGGTGCTTGGCTATGGAGAGAGGCATCAAACTCACACTTGCCCCCAAATCAGCCAACGCACCCTTAGGCTCAAAGTCTCCTATCTTCACGGGCAATGTAAAACTTCCCGGATCTCTTTGCTTCTTGGGCATAGCACGTTGCACAAGAGCACTCACTTGGTATGGCAATGTAATGAGCTCATCCTCTAGCTTTCGCTTGTTGGAGAAGATCTCCTTCAAGAACTTTGCATAGGCCGGCATTTGAGACATGGCCTCAAGGAATGGGATGTTGATTTGAAGGCTCTTCATGACGTTGAGGAACTTAGTGAACTTGTCGCTCAACTTCCTCTCCACTAACCTTTAAGGATATGGGACCGGTGGCACATAGGTCTTAGGTGGAGGAGGTGTTGCCAATGGAGCTTTGTCAACATCTTGCTCATGAGTCTCCTCCGTTTCCTTCTCCTCTTCTCTTCTTTCTACATCAACTTCTCTCTCAATTTCATCCCCTTGAGCAACATTCTCAACCTCCTCAACTTCACTTCTCTCACACTTATCGGGCATCTTGGGGCCCTCATAGTTCGTCCCCGACCTCAAATGGATGGCTTTGGCTTGATGAAGGTTAGGGTTGGGAATGGTTTGGCTTGGAAGTTGATGTGTGGGCCCTCATTCTTCTCGGCCACTTGAGCTAATTGGGTTTCAAGCATTTTGTTGTGAGCTTGTAACTCTTGAAACCTTTGATCATGGCTTTGAAAAGTTTGGGTGATGGTTTTGAGTTGTTGGAGAATTAGGCAGGTAGGGTCGGAGGATGTAGTAGGTTCGGGATTTGGCGCCATTTTGATAAGAGGATTTTAGTGTGTCGTTAAGGCACTAAGAACCGCTTAGCAAACACTATTTATAAACCTAACGAGCAACTACTAAGTACGTAGTAATGGCAAGTCAAGGGTTGAACCACAAGGAAATCGGGATTGACTATAGTCTACTAAGTCCAAAATTACCTAAGTGAAAGGTTTTTGGGGGGTTTAAGATTGAATAGATTACCAACTAATTAACTAGGTAATGAATACCGACTAATAATTAAATAGAAGAATTAATATGATAGAGAAAACACTAGAGCTTGGGTTACTCGCATGAACTCGGGCAAGACATGACATAAATGCAACTACGAGGCTATTGAGAATAATGTGCAAGGTTAAGTTTGCCTCTAAAGTCCTTGAGTCTTCTCTCGAATGGTCCTCAAGAGTAATCAATTAATCAATCCACTAAATCCTCTCTCGAATGGTCTTTAGCCAATTGATTAATGGATTCAATTTGATTGGAAAACCCCTAAATAGGATCCTCTTAATTTCTACCCAATCTCTTGGTCTAGAAATGAAGTTGATTTATGGGAATGACTAGACAACATCAATCAATTAAGAGTAATTGAAATCTAAGCCCTAGCATAAACTTGATCAAGGTCTACCCTAAGGTGTCAAAACACCAAGAACAATGCATATTAGACATGAATAAAGCAATTGCAAGAACATCTACATTAAGCCCCTAATTCATGCTTTCACCCAAAACCTAGATTAGGAATACTCACTAACCATGGATTCTAAGCAATTAAGATTCAATAAATTAAACATCATAAACAAAGCAATAAAATCAAAGGAAAGTGATTGAAGAGAAATTACTTGAATTAATTAACGAATTCGATCTTCAAAGGTGAAACAATTAAGAAACCAAGTGTTTAGAGAGAGTTTAGGGCTAAGAGAGAGTAATTAGAAACTAAGAGTATGAGATCATCACGAGTCTAAGCTACGAAAACTAATTAATAGCCTCATTAATGTTTGACGGACAAAACTGGTCAAAGCCCGAAAGTAGGTCCACACGGTCGTGTCAAAAACGACACGACTGTGTAGACCTGTTACACAAATTTCTCAATGCTCTTTCAAAGTTACTGCTTTAGTGTAGAAACTACTACACGGTCGTGTCCAGAATGACACGACCGTTGAGCCTTAGCGTCCAAAATGTTCACAAAGTCTTCACAGCTACTGTTTGTGTGCTCAAAACACTACACGGTCGTGTCCAATGTGACACGACCATGTAGACCTGATGCTCAATACTCTTCTCAGAATGACCAAACCTACTGCCTTCGTACCCAAATGACTACACGGTCGTGTCCAAAGTGACACGACCGTGTAGACCTGACGTTCAACATTCTTTGCTTGGCAATTGCAAACTGTTTCCCCAAGTGAGAAGCTACACGGTCGTGGCCAATTCCACACGACCGTGTAGAGCTGCTTCAATGCCTTCCAAGCTCTAGCTTCCATCCAAGGGTCTCTAAATACCCAAAGTGCTCCAAATACCTGTTAGTTAGTCTGAAAATCATCTAAAACAACTAAACGAGTAGTGAAGCAATCATTAAGCTCAAAGTAACCAAAACCATGCGATGCAAGACTAAAATGCTCTAAATCTATATGTATCGACACTAAAAATGCAGCATGGATAAGCACAATAAAGTGCTTATCACACGCCACCTGATTGGGCAGACCTAACCCGATCAGGTCGGCCCAATTTATTGCCAGAGAATTGCTGATGTTTTCTACGTCCAAAAGAGAAGCCCAACCAATATTTGCCTGTGACCCGATCGGGTGGTGATGGCCTGATCGGGTAGGCCCACTTTTATTTGATGATGAGCTGCGTTTTGAATACTGGCCAAATAAGATGAAGTTTGATACTTTTTGTGTGGACCCGATGGCATAGGGCAACCTTTGCCCGATCGAGTCCCGCACTCGGTTTCCAAAAAATCTATCTTTTATTAATTCGCTTTTAATTAGAATTTGGGCTATTATAAATAGCTAACTTCGTATTTTCAGAGACAAGTTTTTATTCTAGTTTTATTTCTATTACTCTTACTTTAGCTTTTTAGAGAGTTTTATTAGATTAAATATTTTAGCTTAGTTGAAGGGGTGATTGAACCTCGAATTTATTTCAATAAAGGTTATTGCTTTCCGTCATTCGGTATTGTTCTTCTTTCTTAATCTCTTAAATTACTTTTGATTGCTTAGTTAAATTATTGATTTGATTCATGATGTTAGAATTAGGGTTTCATAATAGTTATATCATTGTTGATTCAATTATGTCTAAGTAGTCTAATTTCTAGGGATTTAGGAAGGAAAGCCATGTTTATACCATGAATTACTTCTAAATTGTTATTAGTTTCTAGGGTTTGATTAGATTGATTATGGTGTGATTTGTTCTTATTGAGCAATTAATGTTATTGCGCAGTTTCATTGATTGCTTGAGGTTAATAACTATTTGCACAGACCCGTCCTACTAAGCCTAGTACACATCAGTACTTCTGATTATGTTTGTGAACATGCTGCATATGTTGAATTATGGGCGTTGAGACTTAACCAAAGCTTGACACGTGCTCTAATCTATTGAATCTTGACCTAGGTTCTGATAGTTGTTTGATCCCTTGATTGGTATAAGCATGGTGGACCGAACTAATTCCCTAGACATTTATTTCATAGTTTAAATATCATCTTTATATTGCTTTCTTTAGTCTATTTAGTAGTTCAGCTGATTCTTGTCTGATTTTGTCTGAAGTAGCTGTTTAGCTGGATATCAACTTAGAACTCCGTCTCTCTGTGGATTCGACCGTACTTCCCTTGACTATCATTGTTAGAGGACTTAGGATTTATCTTTCATTAGGTGATACTTTAGCCTGTCAATAGGTTACACGTAGCTTTATGTAAATAACAATATTAGTGTGTAAGATAATGTTAATTTATTTTCATATTAATTTTGAAAATATTACTCTATTTATCATTCTCAACTTGCTATTTTAGCACAAGATTATAAGAGAATGTGTGATATTTGAGACCACGACTTTATTAGTATGTGAAAAAAAATAATTGAATAGGTAGAAATAATATGGACAAATGCATAAAGGAGACATAGGTATAAATCATATAGAAGCCCACATGCCAAAAAGTTAATGTACCAAATAATTTTGAGATGGTCTATGATCTCAGGATCACTCGAAGGATGGGATCAAGAAGGCACAAATCCAGATCATGCACCACATCTGGGGAACGTCGATCGATTCGAATCTGGCTCGAGCTTTATTTGATAACTGCCATCAAGATAGAATGACTCTTTGTAAGATTTCGCAGTTATTCTATCGACATTAGTCCTAGAGGGAGAAATTTGCACTAACAGTAGTTTGTCGATCGATTCGAATCCGGCTCGAGCTTTATTTAATAGCTCCATCAAGACAAACTAACTCTTTGCACGATTCTGTAGTTATTCTATCGACATTAGTCCTAGAGGGAGAAATTTGCACTAAAGATAGTTTTGATATAAATTTCGTAGGAAGTATAAACAGACATCAAGAATATATATGTAGTATTTTACTTTATTCATAATACAAAAATAAAGATGTTGGCAATCAATGATATACACTAATTTGGTGAAGCATGGAGAGGAAAGTTAACTACGATAATTGATAGTCTTGTGCTTAAATTTACCCAGATAACCTAATTTCGTAACAATGAGATCTCTCTAGGATTATTATATAAGAAAAATTACTTGTTACATCGAGCGATGTCCCAGGTCATTACATAAATTTATGGTTAAGTTAAAAATAGTGAAATATAAATTTATCAAATAGTTTGAAATTAAATACTTCCTTCGTTTCGCAATACTCACAACGTTTCTCGTTTGCACACTATCCAATGCAATACTTTGAACTTTAATATCTCATTATTGATAAGTAAAAATTATACAAATTTAATATTATAATAGTATGCATTAAGATGAATCAAACAAGACTCCACTTGGCTATATTTTTTCTTATACACTTGGGAAAAATTTAACATAATGTTGCAAGTATTGAGAAACGGCGGATGTATTGTGTAGAGTATGATTCTGGAATTTGTGATAAATTTAATTAAAAATAAGCATAAAAGTTAGTTACTAACACTCACAATTTTACAATCACTCTTTTCCACTTCCCCCCAAAATTCGCCTGCCACCAAACTCCCAAAACACCCCTCTTTTAGCAACATTCTCCTTCACATCTGATTTTCACCCCCCTCAAAAATGGATGACTACTACTACTTAGATGAGTTGTTTAATGAACAAGCCAATAATGTCAACAACAACCTCGTGGCTGATGTCAACTCTCGGAACTAACCGCTTCTATTTCCCTTCCTTCCCTTTTATGGACCCATTCATTCCTTTTGGGTCCATCAACTATGAGGAAGTGAGCTTCTTGATGGGTAGCACGTGGGGACAATATCAGGTACCACCACTTTTTACTCCCTTTTTTGACCTGTGTCCCCCACTAGGAGATTCAAGCCCCACCTTACCCCCTGAGGTTGATGAACTCAGCAAAATATTTGCTGACTGTTCTACTCGACAGCCACCTTTTAATAATGAAGCCCCTCTTGAAACTAACCCTCCACTCGAAGCTCCAATGAAACTGACCGAAACCCAAGATCAACCTACTTTCCCTCCACCACCAGCTTTAAGCTCCTTAAACCCCCCTAACTCGCCGGAATCTTCGAGTTCCTTTTCTTCGGCTCACTCGGGGTTCCTCACCCAAGACCTCCTTCCGTCCTTGGATGAGATGGCAGTTATGAAAACTAAAGAGAATCATGAAATTCTAAACCCGATCATGGTGGAAGAGATAGAGAGACAAATCCGCCAAAACATGACTTTGGAGGCGGAGTTACAGGGAAACAAGGGAGAGAAAAAAAAGGGAAGGAGGAAAAAGACGAGAAAGAGAAGAAAGGAGGGACTGACAAAAATAAACCCAAGAGAAAACACAAATGCCCCGTGTGCACGTGCTTCAAGGGAAGGAAAACAGACAAAGATGCCCTGGACATCAAGGGGAAAGCAGTGGATGTACCTGATCTGAATGAAACTCCTAAACATGATGACATGAATGTGTGCGAGGCTGATCAGTCTCCAACGAAGAGAAGGAAGAGACAACGAAAGTACAAGGGTAAAGGAAAGTTGAAGTTCGGACTCAGCAATGATGATGTTTGCTATTTTGAAGAGGAGACGGAAAAGTGGATCAATGTTCCTGTCAACCTGGCGATTGACCTCACACCTAGGAAAAGGAATCTTCAGGCATCTACTTCAGGCACCAAGCCCGGTGTAGGAGCGGCTGGCCGACAGCCTTCCAAAGCAGGATGATGACAACCCTAGCTGGAACTGCCGGGGGCTGGCTGATCTAAACTCCCCGTCAGTTCACTTTCTAAAATATGTAATAGCTAGTAGTAATGTAGATTTTCTTTTCCTAGCAGAAACTAGATGTATGGTTGATCACCTCGAACCAATTTTCAAAAAAATGGGCTTCGAGGGTGTAGTAGGTACGGATGTTGTTGGTTGTTGTGGCGGTCTTTTGTTGTGGTGGACCAAAAGAGTCCAGGTGGATTTCCTGCATGTGTGCCCTAACTATATTATATGTAAGGCTTCTAGCAAGCCGACTTTTCACTATTATATTGCGTTTGTTTATGGTTTCCCCTACTATTCAGACAAACAAAAAATTTGGATGGAGTTACAATCCATTCTTTCAAGCCTACAAGGAGGCATAATGTTGATCGGGTATTTTAACCAAGTGGAGAATCAACAACAAAATCTAGGAGGAACAAAATACCTCCTCGGAGCAAGAGAGTTTCAGGCATGGAGGCTGTCCAATAACCTTCACCAAATCCCCTCCAAGGGAGTAAAATTTACGTGGACAAACAATCGACAAGGTCAAGATGCCATTTATGAAGAACTTGACAAGGCAATGGCGAATGATGAGTGGAGCTCCTTATTTCCATAAGCAAGAGTATACAAACTCCCTATCATGCTTTCAGATCACAGCCCAATCCTCCTTCAACTGGATGCGGTGTGTGCGGGGAAAAGAAGACCGTACAAGCTTGAAGCATGGTGCATCCCTCATAAAGATGTAAGAGAAATCGTGAACTTTGAATGGGGAAAGCAGTACGATAGCCCGGCCATCAAACGTGTCCAAAAGAAATCATATGCGGTGCTCATGGCTTTGAAGAATTGGTGTTTGGATTTCAAAAAGGAGAAAAGACTGCTATGGGATGACTTCCATACTAAACTTGAGGCTAACCAGCAGCAACTGAGCTCCATCGAACAAGCCAAAGATGAAAAAGCTCTGCGCATGAAATGTCTAGATGAGGCCCAAATTCAATGGTGGTACTGGAAACAAAGATCTAAGTCAAGATGGGACTTATTAGGAGACCAAACCACATCGTTTTTCTTCAAAAGCGTCAGGAAGGCCATCAATGAAGTTAGATACCTGAAGGATGGGGATGATTGGATTACGGGGAAAGAAGCCATCAGAGACAAATTCCGAGATCATTACTTCCAACTTTTCAACCAACATCAATCTCAACCGTCCCTTGAAGAAATTGAGAACTTCATCACTAATATCCCTACTCTCTCTCATGGCCAGCTCGAATGGTTAAGCAAGCCCTTCACGGAGGAAGAAATCAAAAAACCGCGTTCGATTCAAAACCGCTCAAGTCCCCAAGCCCAGATGGTATCCCCCCGGTCTTCTTCCGTTCCTTCTGGGAAATAGTAAAGCAGGACACCATTGCGGGAGTCAATTCCTTCTTCGCAAGCGGAACACTGCCAAAAAGCCTAAATAAAACCTACATCACCCTCATCCCAAAAAGACAGCGCACAAGAGGTCAGTGATTTTCGTCCAATCAGCTTATGCAACACACTCTACAAGGTCATTGCAAAAGTTATGGTGAATAGGCTTAAGTCCATAATGAGAGATGTGGTGGGTGACTTCCAAAAGGCCTTCGTCCCGGGAAGAGCCATGGCGGATAACTGCTTCATTGCCCACGAACTGCTTGGAAAAATCAAAAAAAGGAAAAAGGGCAGAAAATTTGAAGGAATTTTAAAGGTGGACCTTAGTAAAGCCTATGATAGGGTCAGTTGGATATTCCTAGAGCAAGTTCTGAGGAAGTTTGGTTTTCCCCAAATCTGGATTCATTGGATCATGCAGTGTGTCTCTACAGTGTCCTATTCCATCCTCGTTAATGGTGAGCCGACTGCAATGTTCTCCCCGACATCAGGCCTAAGACAAGGAGACCCCTTGTCTCCCTATATATTCATTCTATGCATGGAAACTCTGTCGAGGCACCTTCTAAAAAAAGAGGAGGAAAGGAAAATACGGGGAATCAAACTTACGAGGTCTGCTCCTCCAATCTCCCACTTGTTCTTTGCGGATGACCCTCTTTTCTTCCTTGAAGCATCTCCTAAGAACTGATGGGAACTCAAGGACAGCTTACAATGCTTCTGCAAGGTTTCGGGAGAAATGATAAATTATGACAAATCTCATATCATTTTCAGCCCCAATACCCCTTCCAGATTCATCCGTATCCTCAGAAAACCACTAGGAGTCAAGAGCAAAGATGTGCTTGGGTCTTATCTCGGATGCCCTATGGAAGTACATGGCAGGCATACAACAAAGTTCAAGGACATCGAGGAAAAAATCTTTAATAAAATCCAATCCTGGAAATTCTCCAACCTGTCACTGGCTGGTAAACTCCTCCTCCTAAATGCAGTTCTGGCAATGCTAGCATCACATATCCTTTCCATTTATCTCCTACCCCAAAAAAGCTCTAAAAACATTACCTCACTCTTCCTCAAATTCTTCTGGTCTGCCGACATGGGGAGAAGGCCGGTCTACTGGAAGAGAAAGGAGATACTTCAAAGCCACAAATTCGATGGGGGTCTAGGACTCAGAAACATTTCAGCTATCAATCCTGGTGAGCCAAGCTTGGAGAATCTATAACCGCCCTAATTCCCTTATAGCTAAACTCATCAAAGCTAAGTACAAAGCCGACCCCATTACAAGCGTCGTTAAGGAGGGCAGAAGATCTATCCCAAAAAATTCCTCATACGCCTTCAGGAGCATCTTTAAAGCAACACTAAAACTGAAGGATGGATGGAGAAAGCAGCTGGGGAAAGGTGATAACATCCATGTCTGGGACGATATCTTGGCGGGGAAAGCTAAGCTCAGAGGAAAGGAGTCTCTTGAAAACATAAGCGAGCCGCCTCCTCTAAAAGTAGCTGATCTACTAACAGAGGATAGGCAGTGGAACGTCCAAAAGGTTTGGAAGTTTTTTGACAAGGAAAAGGCCCACCGAATCCTCTCGTATCATGTGCCAGAAGAAGAAAACGAGGATGGAGTTCAATGGAATCTCACGGGGAATGGGGCCTTTACTGTCAGATCAGGTTACTGGTGGGCCCTGGGGGAGCATGGGCGCAAACCGGATAACAGCCACTTATGGAAGGCCCTCTGGAAATCCTCTATCCCTAATAAGTGGAAAATGCTGATTTGGAGAATAGTTAACAGGGCGGTTCCCACAAAGGAAAATTTAAAGAGAAGACAAGTAGGAGAGGGGGGCGATTGTGAACTTTGTGGAATAAGAGAGGAGAGTTCCTGCCACCTCTTCAGGGACTGTAACATAACTCAACACGTGTGGAAAGGGGGCGATTTGGGAATAAGAGCCTGCAACTTGCCAACCACTACCATAGAGGACAGGGTCAGAAATCTTTGGAGCTACCTAGGAACCAGGGACGAAGTAAGCATGGTCAAGTTCTCTGCCACCATTTGGGCAATCTGGATTCACAGGAACGAGGTGATCTTTCGGAAGGAAAAACCACACCCACAAAAGATCATGGAAATCCAAAAAGAAGCTTTCAGGAGATGGAGTGGAAATCACAGCCATCACATAAGGGAAACTCAGGACCTGACAAACAACAGACAAGCCATCCGGCAGTGCGGCAGCTACAAAATAGGGCGTGCTACCCAAGGCAACACTTTGGTAATCCAAGTAGATGGAGCTTGGGTCCGCGAAGGAAAAAGGAAGAGAGGGCAATGGGGAGCAGCCATCGGATGGGTAAGTGAAGACCAACGAAACACCCTTAAAGGAGCTAGGAGAATCTTCGCCACCTCTCCAACACAGGCGGAGGAAAAGGCCATGTTGGCGGCCATCAAAGAAGGGCTCCTACACACAAGAAACTTACACCTCAAAAAGGACTGTGCGGTCCTAGTAACCGCACTTTTGTGTCCAGTTAAAACACCATGGGAGATTGAAACAATCATGCGAGACTGCTGGTTTTTAATCCAAAATTATGATTACTTTGAATGTACTAAGGTTAGTAGAGTTAGTGTAGCCATGGCCCATGATCTGGCCAAGAAGGCCAGGAAAGGGGTCCTTATTTTGTAAGTTGCCTTTCAGCTGCCAAAAAAAAAAACACTCACAATTTTAGAAGTAGTCAATTAGTTTAAAACTAGATAATTAAAGTTTACGAAACTATTTAATTTCCAGCTCAGGTTGAAGATCGGGGTGAATTATATGTAACTGTACATGAAATTATAGTAATATTTTTGTTTAATAAGTTTGGTGAGGAAGTTGATTAAAAAAAATTAATAATTATATTTCTATTCCTTTAAGTTCTTGAAAATAATTGTAAGTAATAATATCAACAACTTGAGGTATACTTAGTATTACAGGAGAATGAACTTGAAAAGTTGAGTAACGAAATCAAAACCGAGCACGAACCTGACTTTTCTTCTCTTTTATTACTTTATTATTAATATGGGCTGGTTGAGTCAAATGCACACGATGCAGGCGAAAATAGTTAAAAATTTAGGATTTTTTTCTTTTTCTTTGTGTCCTCTTTTTGTTCCCCTATGTAATAGATATGAAGTTGTGAGTTCAAACATTTATGCTTATATTTGTTTATTTTGTTTTTATGAGGAACTAATATACATTTGCTTACAGATTATGACATGGCGGTATACCATTTGTGGAGAACAATGACACGTTGTGTGATACTGTTTCTTGGCCATGATCTTTAATAACAATATCGATAGGTGGGATATTTTCAAATATATATTGGGATAATTATGGAGACTATCCGACAAGTAAGAGTTATTTAGAAAATTCGTGATGTGAATCCAAAATGATAAAGTAAAGGGGCAATTAATGGTGTAATTACTTTAGAAAATAATCTATAGTTAGTGGGTTCTTCTTGCTTTGCTTCTTTATTGTTTCATACTCTACTCAAAATGACTATTGAGAGCCACCAATCTACTCTCACGTTCAATTTACTGGTCCGACAATTGCAGAAGACATGGAATACCTTGGGAGAACCCGAGGAGCAGTTATATTACTTGCTAAAGTACACCTCAACTACCAAGTACGGCTTGGTCTAGTGGAAAGGAGTGAACCTTCCAACCTTGAGGTTGGGGGTTCAATCCCCACTAGGGGCACTTTGAAAGTAGGATTTCCCTTATCATTCTCCCTCTTTCAAAAGTTCCTAGTACAATAGGACCCGAGCAGGATTCGGACCACTTCTACTTACCAAGAAAAAAAGTACGCTTCAACCTCACATTGGGGTCAGCCAGTTGGGGAGCCTGGATGGGGTGACAAGTTAGAGCATCATCCCAGGAAAGGCTTTTGTGGATATTTTTGCTTGTAAAGCTATGGTGGAACAAAAAAGTACGTGAAGGTACAATCCTAAAAAGTGAGATAGGTTATAGCTTTACTAGCCTAATATGCGTGCGATGCATGCGAAAACATGTAAAGAGTTGAATAAGTTGCGTAGTTGCATCGAATAACCTTAATAATATGTAGGAAAAAATATTCACAAAGTTCTTTAAAAGAAAGGATCTTAAGAGTACAACAATGTAAAAACAAAGAAAGTAAATAAACTCATATTTATGGCCATATGAAAAAATTCAACAAAAATCCGAACAAAAGAGAACACATGATTCTTCGGATTTCTCGCAATTAAAGCTTTCAATATAATGAAATCAACATTACCAAGTCAGTTTCAAGTTGAAAGGTAAAAATATCACAAGTGATTAGAACCAAATGGTTTTAGAAATGTATGTGGGAATTGAGAAAAATATAATTTTCTTTTCTTAAAAAAAGAAGCAAAAGTCATATAATATATTTACAACTATTAGAATGTATTATTGTATAAAATGGAACCAATATTACCAATCCCGTTTGTTGTATGAAAGGTATGAAAAAATACTATAAATGAATCCTAATTTTTAGAAAAACGAATCAGCCAATTTAAGAAAAAAAACTTAAGATCATAACTTTCAACATCATAATAACCATAAAAAACAAATTACTGATCTTACATTTGTAAACTTTAGAATAAATCTTGAGTGCTAGGCATATCATCTAAGAGTGCATAACTGCAAACTTCACACTAAATACTAATTATGAAACATGATACTAAATCTACAATACTTCTAGAAAATAGAAAAAATGTGAAGTAGAAGAATAGCAGTAAGCAAGCAGATTGTATGAAGAGAAAAGGGTGAAGAAGGTTACTTGAAGATATGGAGGAAGGATGAAAGAAGGAAAAAAGACCTATATTTTTTGGATTTTTCTATGTGGTAGTCCTGGGGTATAAGTTTTTCTAAGTGGTACCACTCCAAAATGAAAGGTCCACATTGTACCCTTGAAGTGCAAAAACTGTCTGAACAGTACCCTTTAATCTTGTAATTAGTGATGGTGATTAACGAATGTTAACCATGATTAACTTAATACAACAACCAACCTTTAATAGCTTTAAAAAAGAAGAAAATTAAATTCTAAAACCACCAAACCCCTTAAATGATCAGTTCATTCAACTTCCATCATCTCTGTTTCGAAAAACCCCAAAAATAAACTGGAAAATTAAACCCTAAAATCATCAAGCTCTCTATCATCATCTGGATTCATTATACACACTCAACGGTTTCTTCAATGCCCCTTGTGTCAGTTTCTTCAATCCATTTGAAGAACGAACAATCGTCGCACTTAAAAAAACCCTTCCTCAGATTGCGTTGAGTAGAGGAAATTTTCAATTTTGCAGGTTTAGGTACTCTACAATCGCACATGAGTCTACAAAACTCTAACTTGCAAGGTAAAATTGGCGAGTACGATTTTCCAGAAGATTTGGACATTTTCGCAGAGAAAAAAAAGTGTGAAGAAGGAAGAAGATGATGAATGAAGAAGATGATTTAATACTCCTAAATCGTAGACAATTGGGGGGGAATTTCCCACCAAAAACTAAAATTATCATAACCTAACCTAAGCTAACTACAGCTAACGGAATTTTTTAACTTAAGTTAACGGTCAGTTAACGACAATGGCATGGCTGAGACAATTATTGCACTTCAAGGGTACAATGTGGACCTTTCATTTTGGAGGGGTACCACTTGGAAAAACTGATACCCCAGGGGTACCGCATAGAAAAACCCATATTTTTTTAGTCAGTTTTGATTTTTTTTTTAAACGAATTTAGTCAGTTTTGAGTAGAACTTACCATAATTTTATATCTTTTTCCCGATTATTTAGTGAAGTTAGTTGAGATATTAGTTTCTTTTTTTTCTCTTTTTTTTCCTTTTTCAATTTTTATTCATAAACCGTTTTGGATACAGTGAATTTTGGGAGAGTAATTATCTTTTGATTTTCAAAAAAATTTTAAAAAAGCACAAACAACCTTAATGATAGGAGGGATACATTTTAGGATATCAGTTTGTTGGAGTGACTTCGAATTTTTTTTTATTTTTGATTTATTAATTATAGGAGGGATACGTTTTAGGATATCAGTTTCTAGGAGTGAGTTTGAATTTTTTATTTTTGATTTATTTTTGAGGTATGTTTGGTGTCTCTTCCCTTATTGAATAGAGATACGGATATCTTTTTCTCTTTTTCGCTTATATCAACGACAGCTCTGACCTTCTTGATCTGGTAATTGGTTTCTCCCCTCATCAGCTTGGGTTGAATCTACTTCGGGTTCAATCAAATTCATTGATACAAGTGAACTTATTTGAACACAAGTTTTATTTTTCAAAAAACAAAACAAAAAAGATGAGGTTAAGAGCTTGCTCGCATAATTCTCACGAGAATGGAAGATAGTAGTGATTTTGGTCGCGTCCATGAGGTCAATTTCCTTTTCTATGGGAACAAATTCAAATTCGTTATAACGCATTTTAGTGAATAAATCTTACAGCATGTTGGGACTTTAATGCTAGTTTTTTTTTACATAAGCGAGAGGCTAGACTACTAGAGTTAACTAAATCTAATACTAACTAACATGCGAGTCAAATTGTGTTTTATCACTACTGAGTTAATCGAGTTAACTAAGAAGATAATATCAATTATATACTCAACAAGATGTTTCTTTTGCCCTTTCCAGGCGATCCTATCCAAAACCTAACCCAGTTTGCCAATCGACACTTAATATATAAATATTACATAATATTTTTGAAGACTTGACTTAAGTCGTAGTCAAATGAGATGCTTATTTATTTGAATTTCTTATTTAACTTATTTATTTGATTAAAAGTTATGAATAGAAAATAATTATTTTGTTAAAAATAACGTCGATTTGAGTTAAAGATGATAAATTATTATTTAATTTAACTAAATTTAGAAAAAATAAACATAACTTAATGCACTTGGATTTACGTTCATGTTAAGCCTCTCTGATTTAGTCACTTTAGAGTCAATATGGTGAACCGAATTAAATATACATAATCAACTAATTGAAGGATTTTTTTTAAGGAAAATAAAAAATGATAGTCTTTCGACATTTATAAAACTGATGCAATCTTCTAGCATTTTCTTAAAAATTATATTACACATATTTTTTCACTTTACTTTCTCAATTAACATTGCAAACGAAAGAAATTGAAGGTAAACCTAATTTTTTTAACAACCCCCAAAATCAGCAAATAACAACATAGTTTTTCTAAAGTTATAAAACAGTTCATATTTCATCTATTAATTATATGGCCAAAGTATCACATTGAAATATATTGAGGTCGGCTCGAGTTAATAAGGTACAAAAAAGTTCATCGAATCTAATTTAAGTTCAATTAAGTTTAGGTAAAATAAATATACTACCATGCTCGAATTCACATTAAGTTCAATTGAATTTGATCGCTTTCGAGTAATTAAAGTTAGTTGTAAATATTGTATTAAAATAATAACACATCTCCCATGCATTGTCCGGGTTGGAAACTAGTAGCAATATAAAACCGCATAATCCACTCATTAACGCCTTCATCTAGATCTGCATCGCTTATAGCAGTAGCACTAATATTTTCGGGTTCTTCAGTATCTTAATCAGTCTCCATTACATCTTCGGCTTCCTCTTCACTTTCATCTTTGTCCTCGTAATGACCGGAGGAGTAAACTCATCTCATCAAACCCTTCTTTCTCAACCTTTTTTTCAAGTTTCTCTCACTAAATGATTCATTTATTAACTTTTTCGGAACTTTGATTATTTTAATCATTTTCTAAATGAGTGAAAATTACATTAAAAAGTTTATTAAATTAATATACCTAAGGACACTTTCATTTCTCACAAATTAGAATCTATTTTAATATAAAAAAAAAATTATTCTAAATTAAAATTTTGAGTTAATGCACAAGACATGAGAAAAACATGCCTCAACATAGAAAACATGCCTCCATCCAGGTTGAGGTGCGTGAACAAATACCCCTATCTAGGCCGAGGCGTGTTTTCTTACATGTCTCAAATTTGTTTGTTGTTCTTAGCAATATTGTCAATTTGTCAGTTCGACAATTTTTTTAACCATCAACTTATCGTATAACAAATATTGCTTAACATTTACACAAACTCCATTATTTTCGTCAAACTAACTTTGACGATTCTACAAATCATTTCTTTACCAACAAGAATGCAACTAGAAAATAGACAAAATAGAGCAAAAGTTGGAAAACCATTATAATCAACATATCTTATTGCTACTTTTTCCTTACGTACAATTTTTTTCTTACAAGTATGTTGAGAAATTAATACCACCACCAGCTCGTACTTGCTGTTAAGTATAGTCTATCGAGACTACTGTATTGTAAATTTCGCCATCATATCTTTCCCAAGAAAATGTTTGAATTCTTTTCCTATAAAGTGCTTAAGTTGTTGTCTCTGCATTTGATTTAGATCTTGTGGAATACTCAGCAACGAGTTTAGCAAACGAGGACGACTTGTTTTCCAGCAAACTCAAAGGAGAATCACATTCCTCAACAAGTCCATGACTTAAAAGCACTACCATATCGCTATCAATAACAGAAGTAATCCGATGGGCGATGATTATAACCGTTGAATCTGAGAAATGTTCCCTGAGTGTTTGCTGGATCAAATTATCTGTTGCTGTGTCAACTGATGCAGTTGCTTCATCTAGAATCAATACTTTGCTTCTTTTAAGAAGCACGCGTCCTAGACATACAAGTTGCCTTTGCCCCATGCTCCAATTCTCTCCGTTCTCGGAAACTGAGATTTTGAAAAATGAATCTCCCTTGAGTCAGAAATGGAAAAAAGAGAACATGTCAAGAAAAACTTTTTGAGTAGATGAAGGAACAAACCTATTGAGTCGAGCTTCCCTTCTTTCTTTCTAACTTCATCTCCAAGTTGGCATTTATCAAGGGCCTGAAAACATTAGAAAGTGCATTGTGCATTAGTTAAGGGGAGAAAAGACGGTGTTTTATATTCTTTTCTAGACGGTGTTTTATATTCTTTTCTAGAGCGTGGCCAAACGAGGATATATGGTGCTTTCTCTTCACTTTAAAAAAAAGATTAAGGGCTAAGGGATGATCGGGTCTATCGACAGGTATAATAAGTGTAATTCTGATAAGTTCATGCCAAATAAACGCACATGTTATAGAGAAAAATTTATGCACAAAAATGTGGAATTTACCTCCCAAATCTGTTCATCAGAGTGTTCTTCAAGGGGATCCAAGTTGCTCCGAACAGTTCCTTCAAACATGGTGGGGTCTTGTGGGATAATACTTAATCTGGATCGTAAATCATGCAACCCAATGGTTGATATGTTGATACCATCTAATATTATGTTCCCAGCTGTAGGTTCAACAATGCGGAAGAGTGCCTGGATAAGGGTTGATTTACCACTTCCTGTCCTCCCCACAATGCCCGTCTTCTTTCCACCTTGAAAAACGCATGTAATACCCCGCAACACAAGTGGCATATGTGGAGCATAACGGATCTGCGTACATTTATCACAATGCATAAGGAAACTGTTATTTCAGTTTTTGATTTTATGAATTGAAAGCAAGTAAATTGAGAAGCTAAGACTACCTGAAGGTCTTGTACATTGACTTCTCCGTGAGACGGCCAAGAGGGGTCTGGCCTATTTTCTTCAATAACAAGGGGAGGTTCACTTGGAATACAAGTATACTGAAGGATCCTCTCAACTGAGATGATTTTATTCTCCATATTACATAAGTTCCATATCAGCCAGCCTTGTAGCATGTTCAGATTTAACCCATATGTAACAGATAAACCAGCAATTCCTTGGAAAAGAGAGATTTAAATCATGTGAGACGATTTAAGTTATAGGCAGGAGGGTACCAAGATAACAAAGTAGGGTATTAAATGATGATCACATACCAGGATCAATTAATCCTACAGGAATTGAGACCAGAAAGATCAAGGAAGCAGCAAATGTAATTGAAGATAACATGTCCAAGCGAATGCAAAGCCATTCCATTGCAGCAGCGTTGTAAAACTTTGGTCTTGAATATCCATTTACTAACTTCACGCTTGTTTCAACAAATCTTGATCCTTGATCAAAGCTCCTAATAGTTGTTGCTCCAGATATAGTCTCGGCAAAATGTTGTATCACTGGAGCTTTAGTTACTCCAACTAATCGACAAAGTTCTCGTGCTGAGGGTATGTAAAATTGCTGCAAAATAATGAAGAAAACAAGGTGTACAATGATGGCAATAGCATGAAAGACCTCATGGTTCTTTACACACGATTAAAGAACTTGTGAAAATACCTAATGGTAAGTTCATCTCATGGTTCTTTACACTAGGAATCATCTTTTCAATATTAAGCTATGATAGATGGCAAACTTTACTTAGCACAAAAGTAAGTTCCAATCTAGTAGAATGACAAGAGTCCAACGCTAGTTAATATACCTGATACCATAGCGAAATTGCAATAACAGGGATGAAAATCACGAAAACCTGCCATGCAACTTGCGACATCACCACAATAATTCCCAGAAGTTGTATCAACGAGAATGCAAAAGCACCAACTTGATATGGAATATTCATATCCACAGCACTCTGATCTGTAGATGCCTGAATCAAGAAGCACATAGTTCCGGAAGTTAATTCATGCCACTCTCAACTTAATTAATATCTCAAAATAGTTATTCACCTCGCTAGTTTTCGATTCTGCTTATACCATCCTTATTTCAAAAACTTCTCTCGAAAATTTATGAAATGACAAAGGACAATTAGTGAAAGGATGGGTACCCGATTTAAAATCCGCCCGCTTGGGGTAGAGTCAAAAAATGACATTGGAGCACGGAAAATGCAAGAGTGCATCTTACTGAAAAGTGAAGTAGCTGTCTTGTATGCAGCCGTCATTAGGAGAGTTGCCCTAGCTAGGATACAAAAGGCACTTCCAATGGCCAAAGCAACATAGACAACGATTAAAGTTTTCCCATCAACTGCAGGTTTAGCATCGGAAGAGACAGGAGTTGCCCAAGCCATCCAATAATTGCTCAAGATTTGAAGAGTTTGGAAAAGAATTTGAGCAAGCAATATAAAGGGTATCAAAGCTCCCCCATATGCTGTTGTGATATATTTCCAATAGACTGAAAGTCCAACTCTGCCTTTTTCTCTTTCTTCTTCTTGAACAAGTTGTCCCTTAGTCATTGTATCATCGACTTCTCCAACCTTACCAGCATTGCTCTCCTCTTCTAAGGCTTTCTTATCACTGTATTCTTCATCAACCATCGGCTTTGTCACTCCAGGCTTAATCAAGTCAAGTGCGGATAAGGCTTCTTCGTGTGCTCCTACAAGTTCCATAAAGTCTGTTCCTGAAGCAAGGATATCATTGTATTTTCCTGCTTGTAATATACTCCCATCTTTCATGACCTATAAAGAGTGCATGGAAAAAAAGTGTCAGAAGTAATTTAAAGTACAACAGCATTGATTGGAGAAATAAACAAATTTGTGAAGTTTTCTCACCAAAATTAAATCTGCAGCTGGCAAGAACTCCACTTGATGTGTGACATAAATCACAGTCTTAGACTCTAAAAGGCCAAGCAGACATTCCTGCAAGAATATCCATGCAAATGCAAACACACATTAATTAGCCACATATGTTGTAACAGGTAATATCTAAGAAAATATGATCCCAAGAACCAGAAAGTAACCAGAGATTCTTACAGAAAGGAAAAATAGCAATATATAATCAACAAGATGAATCTAAAGACCAAGAGATTCTAAACAAGAAGATGTATGCTAAGACAAGTAGACAGCCCACTGAAAGTCATGGCTCAATACTCGTATCACAGCAGACAACACACTGCAACTACAAACTTGGATCTCGGATCTTAGAACTTGACACGTACATTTGAAACAAGAGTTCGAACATCCAATATATGACGAGATGAAGCAGCAGAATGAACTTGCAGAAGAGATGATAGTCAATAACATACAAGATAGAGCACTAGACTGTAGCTATAACTGATTAACTATTGTACCCTCATATATTTTGTATGAATGATTACTACAGCTATGACTGGTGTACCCTCATATATTTTGTATAGAATGATTACTACAACTGTAAAAGGATCAAAACATATGCATGATATGGATAAGAAAAAGAGATGATACCTTGAAGAGATGACTACCAGTGTGAGCATCAACAGCACTAAAAGGATCATCAAATAGATATATGTCAGCATCTTGGTATAAAGCACGAGCTATTTGTATCCTTTGCTTCTGACCACCACTTAAATTGATCCCCCTCTCACCAATAACCGTCTGGTCTCCAAAAGACAATATCTCGAGATCCTTCTTTAAGGAACATGCCTCTAGGACCCTATCATACTTTTCATGATCCATTTCCTGGCCAAACAAAATGTTATCAACTATCTTGCCACTCTGGATCCAAGGGGATTGTGGAACATAAGCCTTGGAGCCACTCAATCTTAAAGTTCCAGAGATCTTCGGTACTTCACCCAAAATGCAAGAAAGTAGAGTTGACTTGCCCGAACCAACTGTACCACAAACTGCCACCCTCATACCGTGTTGAACTCTAAGATTAATGTCCTTTAATGTAGGGCTCGGGGCTGATGAATCCCAGCTGAAGTTTCCTTCATTTATATCTACTGCAACTTCAGAAGTAGCTCTAGGAAGTCTCTCTACTGTATCCGGCTCTAAGTCATCAAGGCAAAGGAAAGAGGAAATTCTATCAAGGGAAACTTTGGTTTGAATTATCATAGATATTGTATCCGGCAGATTGTAAATGGGTTCCTGAAGAATCCTAAACGTTGCGAGTGCAGAAAGAATCTTTCCTGATTCAAGAGGGATACCCATTATCATACATGTCCCAAAAGTAATAACGGACACAAATGTTGGGGCACCCCAGAACACAAAGGTTGTTATAGCTGTAGTGTAAAGGAACTTTTTCAACCAATTATTCTCATTATCTCTCAATTCGACAATCTTGGACAAGAATTTCATCTCCCATGCTTGAAGCTTCAAGATTCTCATGTTCTTCAGTATCTCAGATGTAGCCTTCATTCGTTTATCTTTGGCTTTCATTAGCTTTTCTTGATACTTCTCAAGCAGGGTAGACAAAGGAAAATTGGCTAGCATGATCATCACGGTTGCAACAAGTGCTGCAATTGATGCAAGCCCTAGACTTTTATACAATATCATCAAGGCCAATACAACTTGCAATATAACCATCCAAGGATCATGCATATACCAACTAAAATCGCCAACTCTCTCCGCATCAACAGACATAAAGTTGATAATCTCCCCACTCGTATGACCTTGCTTGGATCGACAAGAGAGGGTCAATGCCTTATTATAGATGCTCTCTATAAGCACAGCCTTCGCTCTAATCCCAACAACTTGAAGCCTAAAGAACCAATGTCTCTGAGCAAGGCATTCCACAAGCTTTGCAACGAAGAATGCACAAACTAGAAACAACCCTTGATTTTTGAATAACCTTCTCCCATTAAGGTACTGAACAAAGGTATCAATAAGATAGGGACCTACATAAGATGCTAATGTATTAATAATGCAAAGGAGAGCTGTCAATAGGATATCTACCCGTGTAGTGAAGATCAAAGATTTCACAAGCTGCATAGTAGTCACCTTCTTATCACCACCATCTCTAACAGAATCCATATGATCACTAAAAACCTTATGAGATTCACTAACATTATCTTTACCCGAAAGCGAAGGAACATCCTCAAGGTCCAAAGTTTTCTTATACCCTTTGGAAATCAAACTACCTACCCAAGTGAAAGTTAGGGTACTAAACAAACCAGCATTCAAATAAGGACTAATAGTTTCACTCTCTTCAATCTTACTCGAATCGACTCGACCAATTCCAATCAAAAAGGGCTCTTGAAGATTGCTACCATCACTTGTAAACATCCCAAAAATCCCAACACAGCAAAGAATAATTCCGGATATAACATAAACAATATCTGATACCAAAATATGGAAGTACTGGTTTCTCTTGAACTGAACAATGTCAATCATAAGGCAATAACAAGAGACAGCAAGATAAAACCCCCACCAAATTCTCAATAACAATGGTAGAATCACACCATTAGAATGGAGATGAAATCTAGTATGCAAGTAAATAGAAATTAGCAACCAAACAAGCACTCTAAGTGCAACATCCAAAAGGGTAGCTAATTTATCATCTGACCAACCATGTCTATACCAATAAAAGCAATTCAAGCAAAACAATACTAGATTATATAAGGAAAGAGCTAAAGAAGGGATTATAACAGGTTTATAATACCAAAAGATTATATCTTTAGGGTGTTCATTGTTTACTCTTCGAAACAATTTGAATACCCATGAAAGAATAAGACCAAATAACAGAATTAAGTGTATGAAAACAGAGGATTCTCGCAAAAAGATTGGATTTTGAATGAAATTAAGAGGTGGGTATTTCATAGAAGTGAATGAAAAAGAGATTCCTGAAATACCCAGGTCCATTTTTGATGATTGGTTAAGAGTTCTGAATTCTGAATTCTGAGTGAATGGAGAAGTTGGTGTTTTTATAGTAGTAATGAATGTTGGAAAAAGGAGGAAAGAGCGGGGCAATGAGAAAAAGAGGAAAAGGGTTTATGACTTTATGGTTTACCCTCAAGAACAAATATACACATAAGTGACATACCAAAAAAACAAAGGAAAAAAGTAAATAAATCCAGTGGCAGAGGTGGAGTTGTCAGTACTCAGTAGTCAGTACTTGACTCAGGAATGAGGATCTCAATGGGATGCCGAAACAGGAAATCCGTTTGCCCACGTAACAATCTCAACCATAGATACTCCCCTCTCTTTGAGAGAGTGTTGGTTTAAAAACCGGTCTGGACCTCTAAAAATATGGGGATCAATCTAGTATAAATTTTTATTTAGGTGTAACGCGCTTAAATGGTTAACTTTTTCTTTTTCGAACTCAATTTTGCCCTTAGTTTTAGGGGTATTCATAAAAATCCGATCCGCGATCCGGTCAATCCGATCCGAAATTTTGTATTTCGGATAATTCGGATCACTCTTTTGGCCTTTTCGGATATCCGAAATATCCGTAATTTTTTCCATTAATTAAATTTGATTTTAAACTTTTTTCCCCATAAAAATAGGATCGGATAATCCGGGTAT
This sequence comes from Patellifolia procumbens, assembly GCA_947645195.1. NCBI lineage: Eukaryota > Viridiplantae > Streptophyta > Magnoliopsida > Caryophyllales > Amaranthaceae > Patellifolia > Patellifolia procumbens. Next base: position 4,372,107 of record CANSGD010000429.1, read on the forward strand.
CCGATCCGAAAAAATGGGTATCCGAAATTTCCGGATCGGATTCGGATCGCACTTCTCCCGATCCAAAAAATTCGGGTATCCGAAATTTCGGATCGGATAATCCGAAATGAACACCCCTACTTAGTTTAGTACGCGACTCTTAGGCTATGTTCTTTTCAGCTTATTTAAGTACTCTAGTGCTTATTTCAGAAATGATCAGATCAGACAAGAAAAAATTAGATCAGATTAGATCAGAAAAGTTCAGATCAGATCAGATTCGGAAAGTTCAGATCAGATCAGAAAATAATAAGAACAAAAAACAATTATAATAAGAAAAATTCAGATCAGATCACAAAAATTCAGATCAGATCAGATAAGAAAGGATCAGACGAAAAGAACGGACCCTTATAGTCATAAGTTTTGATATTTTTGCATATTCATTATAATATTATATAGCGATATGCTATTTAGCGTTCAAAAAATTTCGATTTTTGGTGAATACCTCTAAGTGCAACAATAGTTTAGTAATATATATCTTCTTTTCATGTCAAATTTCACACAATTGGTCTATTTTAAGAGGCGTGATAGGTTAATTATAAATTTATGTAAATTAAATAACAATATTAGTGAGTACAATAATGTTAATTTATTTTCAAGTTAATTTTGAAAATATTACTCTCTTTATCCTTCGCAACTTGTTATTTTAGCACAAGATATAAGAGAATGTGAGAGAGTCGGGACCACGACTTTATTAGTATGTGATAAAAATAATAGTTGAATAGGTAGAAATAATATGGATAAATAATTGTTGGTGCAAAAAGTATTTTGCAAACAAGCAACGATGCCCCGTCGCAAGATGGTCCAGAGCACCAGGGATGTGATTCACTCTTTTAATGGTCACTGGTTCTTAGCAATAAGGGAATGTCCTTAAAACTAAGGGATCCTCGCAAACTCAAATAGGCACTAACTACCAATGACTAGGAAATAGCGTGCAATACAACAATAATAGAAATATAGTGAGACAAGTAGCAAATAATAGAAATAGAACAACTTGGGAAATGCTAATTCATGGATGGTAGTATCAATTCCAGTCTTTTACACAAACTTTTATAGGAAACGAAAGTAACAAACAAGCTTAATTGAGGAAGAAAGAGAGGTTACCTTCATCCTCCTTGCACTCAATGAAATGAAATAACAAAATGAGGCTCAGAACATGAAGTGTTCCTGCCAAGAACTATCTAAGGCTACACTACGAATAAATCTAAAGTCTAGAGATAAAGTTGTGTTGTATTTGATTAATGATGTCCTTTCTTCTGATAAAGCCCTCTATTTATAGTCAAATGGAGTAGCGGTTTGCCCTTGATTTCAGGTGATCAAACTGTCATTCCCTTAACTTCCCAACTGTTGGGAAATATTTGAATTTGGCGCCTACATTCGCACACTCCTCGATGCTTCTAGAAGTCTCTGGTTTTCCGGAGTTTCTTGCTTGCTCTTGGACTTCATTAAATACTAGTGGATCCTTTGACTTGGTCAACAAGGTCTTGATTGGCTGAGTTAGGTTGGGCTTTCATAATTTATATGCCTAAAAGCCCAAAAACTAAAAATGTTAGTAACAATAATATAAAGGAGAATACATATAGGTATAAATCATATAAAGACCCACATGCCAAAAAGTTAATGTACCAAATAATTTTGAGATAGCGTTTGATCTCACAATCAATATTAGTCCTACGGGGAAAATTTTGCACTAAAAATAGTTTCATATAAGGCTCTGTTTGGCAACATTAGCTAAAATGGAGCTGAATTTGATAAGTTACCTGAAACTGAAAAGGTACCTACTGAAATTAATAAGGTGCTGAAACTAATAAGGAACCTGAAAGTTTCGGTCGTTTGGTAGAATTAACTTTAAAAGGTAGATGAAATTCCACATTGGAGTTCAAAAGTGAAAATTTAAGTCACCTTATTTAGAAAAGGTAGTTTTTTTAACGTTTCAATTTAAGTCACCTTATTTGGAAAAGGTTATATTTCAGGTAGTTGCTAAACAATGCTAATCATTTAAGTTGGCTTAAATAATATGCTCCTTATCATTTAAGTCAGCTTATTTGTGTTGCCAAACACACTCTAAATGTTGTAGCAAGTATAGTTTCATATAAATGCCTTAGCTACTTTTACTTTATTCATAATACAAAAAACAAAGATGTTGGGAAAGTTAACTGCAACAATTGATAGTCTTGTGCTTAAATTTACCCACACGACCTAATTTCGTAACAATGAGATCTCTCTAGGATTATTATGTAGAAAAAATACTAGTCGTTATATCAAGCGATGTACCAGGTCATTATATATATAAATTTATGGTTAAGTTACATATAGTGAAATATAAATTTATCATATAAAGTTTGATATTAAATTTTGTTTAGAGCATGATTTTGGGAACTGTGATAAAATTAATAAAAATTATGCATAAAAGTTACTACCTCCGTGGCTCCATCCCAAATCATAGAGGTTTGACACAAAGATTTAGGTAGAGCAAGTGAAAAGGTCGGGACGACTTTCTATTTGTTAAAGTAACTTATAAAGTACGAGTATTGGTTTTGGTGGGTCTAGTGATGAATTGTAGGAAGAAGACAAAAATAACAGTAATGAAGTGACAAGTATAATGGGGACCAAAAGCCAAAATAGAAAATTATAGCAAATAAAGTGGGACACCCATTTATGGTATATGTAGCAAATAATTGGGATGGAGGCAGTAGTTACTAACACTCAAATAAAATAATTTTAGAAGTAGTTTACTTGATTAGCCAATTAGTCTAAACTAGGTAATTAGTTCTTCAAGTTAACGAAACTATTAAATTTTCACCTCAGCCCGAAGACCGCGGGGAAATTAATGTAATTGTACATGAAATTTTTAAGTCGTATTTTTGTTGAATAAGTTTCGCGAAAAAGTTGATCTTAAAAATTTATGCAACTTTTATATTCCTTTAAGTTCTTGAAAATATTTAGGTATAAGTAATAAGATCAACAACTTGAGGCATACTTAGGCTATGTTCTTTTCAACTTATTTAAGCAGTCTAGTGCTTATTTCTAAAATGATCAGATCAGATCAAAAAAATTCCGATCAGTTCAGATCAGAGCAGAAAAAATCAGATCAGGTCAGAAAAGTTCAGATCAGATCAGAAAAGTTCAGATCATATCATAAAATAATAAGAACAAAAAACAACTATAATAAGTTCAGATAAGATCAGATCAGAAAAATTCAGATCAGATCAGATCAAAAAATTCAGACCAGATAAGAAAAGTTCATATCAGATCAGACCAGATCAGAAAAATTCAGACGAAGAGAACATAGCCATAGTATTACAAGAGAATTAACTTGATAAGTTGAGTAACGAAGTCAAAAATTGAGCATGAACATGATTTTTCTTCTCTTTTATCACTTTATTTATTATTAAAATAGGTCGGCAGAGTGTAGTGGCGAATCTCAGATGCACACGATGCAGGCGAAAGTAGTTAAAAATTTAGGATTTTTTTCTTTTTCTTTGTGTCTTCCTTTTATTCCCTTATATAACACTCCCTCTATTTTTTTAATAAGCACCTAAGGCTTTGCACTAGAACCAAGGAAAAAGTGCAAAAGTAAGAGAGAAGATTAGTAAAAATAAGGAAAAAGTGAAAAGATAGAGAGAAGGAAAGAAAAGTAGGAGAGAAGTGTAATAATTAGGTAGGCCAACCTTCCATTTATAGCAAAAGGTAGAAAGGTACCAATTAAAAAAACACCCCAAAATGGAGAAATGGTCATATTAAAAAAAACGGAGGGAGTAGAACTTTTTCCTTAAATAATGCTTAAAGATTATAAAATTTTCTCTATTCGTCGTTTTTAAACTTATTTACCATCATACCGTCCACATAGGCTTGGTACGACATTCGTTTTTTTTTCGCGGAAAAAGGTTAAAATCGCTACTCCAAGTAGCGGTTTTACCCTTACAAAAATCCAACCGCCACTTACACTAAGCAAGTCCCGAAACTTCAAAAAAAAAAAAAACAAACGCTTCCCTCCTCTATAAAACAGCTACTTGAAGTAGCGATTTATAGAGCAAAACCGCTACTCCAAATAGCGATGTAGTGCTGAAGCTAAAAAAAATAGGTTTGTTCTTACCCATTCCTACGTGGACGGTATGAGGGTAAATAAGTTTTAAAATGACGTATAAAGGGAATTTTACAATCTTTAAGCATTATCTAAGAAAAAAATTCTATATAATAGAGATGAAGTTGTGAGTTCAAATATTTATGCTTATATTTGTTATTTTGTTTTTATGAGGAAATAAAGTATACAATTGCTTACAGATGATGACATGGCACTATACCATTTGTGAAGAACAATGTTGTATTGATGTTTCTTCGCCATGATCTTTAATAACAATATCGATAGGTAGGGTATTTTTCAAACAAGTAAGGATTGCTTAGAAAATTCGTGATATGAATCCAAAATGATAAAGAAAAGGGGAATTAACGGTGTAATCACTTAGAAAATAATATATAGTTACTGGGTTTTTCTTGCTTTGCTTCTTTATTGTTTCATAATTCTACTCAAAATGACTATTGAGGTCCACCATCTACTATCACGTTCAATATACTTGGTCCGACAATTGTAGAAGACATGGGTTACCTAGGGAGGACCCGAGCGGCAGTTATATTACCTACTAAAGTACACTCCAACCTCACACTGGGGTCAGCCAGTTGGGGAGCCCTCTGGATGGGGCGACAAGTCAGAGCATCATCCTAGCGGATATTTTTGCTTCTAATGCTTTGTGGTGGAACAAAGGAGTGCTCGAAGGTACAATCCTAAAAAAAGAGACTGGTTATAGGGATATCTTTTTGTTTTACATATCAACGACAACTCCGACCTTCGTGATCCGGTAATTGGTATTTTCCCTTATCAACTAGAGAGAATCTACTACGGGTTCAATTGGATTTATTGAAACAACTAAACTTATTTGAACACAAGTTTTTTTTTTCTTAAAAAAAGATGAAGATAAGAGCTTGCTCGCATTATTCTCATGAGAATGGAAGATAGTAGTAATTTTGGTCGCGTCTATGAGATCAATTTCCTTTTCCCTTGAAATATATAAATTCCAATTCGTTATAACGCATTTTAGTGAATCAATCTTTCACCTTGATGGGACTTTATTTCTAGTTCTATATGTGCACTAAAAGAAAAAACTTTCGTCGATTTTGATTTTTGGATTTTTCAATTGCATTTGATGAACTATAGTTCAATTTTCAATTTGTGTGCTTAAAGCTTGCTATATACCCATTAAGTTTTTCAAATTTTATGTTGCAAATTAACACAAGTTAACAAGAGCTAATAGTGAAAATTTTAGTATTGCTAATATTTAAATCTATTTGCATAGACACAACGCTTAGATAATCTCATGAGTAGCATGTGTCGTATACTTCATGTTCAACACAATTATTTACAAAACATAGAATATCAATCTAATATATGCATTAATAGGTTTTACTCAATATAAAGACAAGAAACTGCATATTTATGCATGTATCAATCGAACTCCAAAACGCAAACAAATTTTTTCACTTCTTGTAAGATCCTGACTCTGCACTGGTTTTCTTCAATCACATTAGTATATATTATTGTTGTCGCGTTGTTCCCCTTCTCCTTCTCCTCCATCTCAATCTTAAGCTCTCCTGTAACTTTCTTTTCATTAGGTCAACCCTTACTTGTAGCATTCTTAGCAACTTTGTCAATATCAACTTTATCCGAAGTATTACCGTCTAAAACGGACGAATTTATTTATATATGCTTAATAGATCATTTTATTAAAAAAATGTGATCGAGGTATTGGAATAAAATATAATTGTGAAACATATATGTTTTTATGAATATACATATATCAAAATTTTCATAATAGTAATTCGATTTTTGTCGTAGCCATCTTTTGAGTTATTTTGCCTACACGAGTTTTAAAAATTGAAAGAACTCCCCTCATTAAGTTTTTGAAAGGAAAATGAGTAAACCATATTGGATCGATTCAAACGAAGGAACAAAACTATAAATAGTGATGATTCTTGATTTTTTTTTTGGTTGGACACATTATTTGAATATGTAATCCAAGATTATAGCTACAAATATGCAATTTGGAGAAAAGGTTAAAGAGGACAAAGCAATGATAATTCAATAAGAAACATAATAGAGTTATTATATAAAAAGATAACTAAACAAATAAACAACAAGTGTCTTAATCTCATCCTTACCAAATAATTTGATTTTATATTATGAAGTAATCTTCTTATATTCTAACTTTTATCTCTCGAGGTAGTTTCAAAGGAATAGAGAGATAAAAGTTAGAAAATCAGTTAATTAATTAATGTTGTACTATCTCATAATAGAGATATTTGTACTTTTTACGCTTGTCAATACTTACCTTTGATCACGAATATTTCTAATTACGCATGAGTAAAAATTATAAAAAGTTGGTATTTAAAAACTACGATAAATCAAACAAGATCACACTTAACTATAGTTTTCCTCATTTATAAACAACATATGATTGTAAAAGAACAGAGTGTGAATAGTAACAAAAGTCAAACCATCCCTATTAAATATAAACGGAAGGAGTATTAGACCTAAATACAAGTTAATGGTGGCATTAGGTAACATAAACCATACAACAAGATCACTTAGATTTTTTTCGTTTCCACCACATAAAATTTACAAATTAATAGGCTATCATGTAAAATTTCCCTTCCTTTTTATTTTTTCTTAGGGTGCAGAAAGGTCAAATTTTCTATTTGTAGACTCGTAGCACTAGGGGTGAGAACAATTGGGTGCCCAATCATATTGCTCGGAACCGGTTGGACCGGGTACCCAGAAACTGGAACCGGAACCTTTTGAAACGGTTCCTTAATTTTTGGAATTGGAACCGGAACTGATCGGCATCGATTCCTTGACCTGGTAGCCAGTCCTGCAAAACTGATTATTATTTGGTCTATATGCATGGTCGATTCTAATACCGAGTACCCGCTACTCAGTTACATTCAAAAGCTATATTTTTCTTGTTTAGCTAAAAATAAACATCACACATAATATAAATTGATACTTCCATTGACAAGTTCGTCTTAAAAACCTTCAAGTCTTAAACATAGATTACACACGCGTTCATCGCACAAAAAAATCCACAAACAATAAAGTTTTTGAAGTTGAATCGGGTACCCAATGGGTACCGGATCTATAATTTCACCAACCAGAATTGAAACCACTTCCAACTGGTTCCTAATATTTGGATCGAGACCCAATTCAACAGTTCCAATTTCAGTCCGAAACTGCCGATTAAAACCGGTTACAGGTCTTGAACTGAGTATCCGACTTTTCCTGGTCACCTCTACCTAGCACCACAAAATGATTCCTTGAAAGAGTAGAATATGCTCTTCTTGTAATCTTGTTCCTCAAGTACAAGACTATACAACTAGGGGTGAGCACAACCGGTACCCGATCATATTGCTCGTAACCGCAACCGGTTGGACCGGGTACCTATGAACTGGGACCGGAATCGAAATAGGTTGGACCGGTTCCTTAATTTTTGGAATTGGAACCGAAACCGATCGGGACTGGTTCCTTGATCGGGTACCCAATCTCGCAAAACTGATTGCTATTGATCTATTTGGTCGGTTCCAATATCGGGTACCCGCTACCCAATTGCATTAAAAAGCTAAATTTTCCTGTTTAACTAAAAATAAGCATCATACATAATGTTATTTAAGCCTTCCATTAACTAGTTTATTTTGAAAACCTTCAAGTGTTAAGCATACAATACACACGCATTCATTGCACAAAAATATCTGGTCATGGAACTGGTTGAACCAGGTACCCAGTGGGTATCGGATCTATAATTTCACTATTCAGAATTGGACCCACTCCCATCGATTCCTAATATTTAGACCCAGACCTAGTCCCAACAATTCTAGTTCCAGTTCCGAAACCACGATTCCAACCAATTCTGAGTTTGGGATCGAATACCTAACTTTTCTGCTCACTCCTATATACAACACCTTCCACTCAAGGAGTCATACATACTTGGGGAACAAGTCAAATAATAATTGACCAAAATGACGCCCAACTTTTGGGGGTTTGGCCAAAAGAATGACGTCCCAATTTACTTGGGGAACAAGGATATATACTAAGAAAGGGATGGCCTTTGACATTATTTGGACCATTCACCATTGAATAAGGATAGCTACATTACTTTTGTGGAATCTGCCAAAGGCCAGGCCAGAAACCGTGCCGCAACTCGCAAGCATCATCAACGTCTTCTTTGACTTACTTTTTAGTTATTCAATTCAAAACTATTTAGAGGTCGTTTGATTTGTTATTTTTTAACCTAAGAAATAGAATTAATTATCGATTTTCGTATTTTCTGTTTGGTTTACCTTCTTCTCAATTCATTACCAAATTTGGTGGTCATAGATTTCTCCAATTTGTTACTTTTCCCACCCCCTTAAGTAACAAAACCCATTACATGGCAGTAATGGTTACTATTCCCTTTTTATTCATAACTTGAACCAAACACTCTATAAATGTTCACCATTTATGTTATTATATTCTCCTCTTCTATTTGATTCCATTTCATTTACGTTCTATAACTTGAACCAACGATCCCTTAATTCAATCGATTTACATTGATAGATATAATAGACTATATAATTTAGTTCAAATTCATTCAATTTAAAAGAATATATCCTAGTTTAAGCTAGAGTTGTATAAAACTTTATTAAATGTTTGAGTTCAAAACTTTAACTTGAGCTATTTGATAAACCTTTAAACCTTTTCATTGTCAAACGATTCAAACGAATAAGAGGGAAGAAAAATAATCATTATTGTCAAGATGTTAGATAGTAGAATAATCTAAGAGATTGTCAAGGATTTTATAAATATATAACTAGTATTTAGCCCGGCGATACTCCGGGATTTTTGTATGTTAAATTTAATGATAGTAATTAAAATAATTGATGTCATGTAGTGTGAGAAATTATCAAAAAAAAGAAAAGTCATCTCATTTACAATATGCATTTAAAAAGTTTGCAATTAACTCTTGGTTTCTATTCCTACATCATTATTGATTTTGATAGAAGAAAAACTAATAATATCTTGGAGTAGTGGTTGAAACTCCTTATTACATACTCAAGGTCACGAGTTCGACTCTTCACGTAGACTTTTTTTATTATATGAGAATGAAGTGGATAGAGTGTCATTCAAAGAGGGATGGTGACACGTGGCGGATGTCAATGCTTGCTTATGCTTTTTTATATATATATAGATTATTACCCTAGAGTATGAACATGAGATTTATGTTTTCTAGTGCTCTGTATTTGCATTGAATGTTATTTACAATTACAATGAACACACTTCTTTTTTAAACGGCAAGAAGAAGGCACGTTTAAGGAAGGGAGGATAAGGAAATCCTTCTATGAGCTTGGTGAGATTTTATCCTTGACATCTCGTTTAAAGTCGGAGAGCTAGTCAATTGTTCTAACCTCCTATCTCGATGAGCATGCGCCTTATCTAAGATGACTTTTTTATAGCCTAATATGAATTTATTGTCTATGTTGTAGTTGATGAGCTTCAACAAAGAAGACCGTGTCTTTCTTCAATCTAACTTCTCTCTCCTACCCATTTCAGAGGTGGTAAAAACTGACACAACACACTAACTCAACACAAAGTGACCTATTATAAGTGGGTTTTGGTCAAGAGTGTTGACCCGTTTGTTGGCACAACACGTTCATTTAACGGGTCGGTTAGCGTTGGAGATGTTCAACTCGTTAAAGTAAGCGGATTGACACAACAAAATCCGATTCCATTCAATTTTCAACTTTATTATGCTCAAAAGGACATGCAGGACATGCCAACACGTCCCAAAATATTCGGTTGGGTCAAAGTTTTCGACATGTTTAAGTAAAGGAGTCGCCACGACATTAGAGTTGAGGGGTTCAACCCGATTATGTAAGCGGGTTGAAACGAATGATACTTTTGCCGGTTCTACCATTTCCTCCGTATACTTCTCAAGCATATATAATAAAAGAAAATTCTTAGATCAACGTCATCCATCAATATAAAAGAACTTAAACTTCTTCATTTAGCTAGATACTTCAGAAATTTAGGACACCAATCTCCAAAAAAAAAAATTTACGTTAAGTGGCCATATATCTCTACTAGCCTTATATGCACGCGATGCGTGTCTCGTATGAAAGAGTAATATGTAAAAATTTGAAATAAAGTACATTGTAATTCCTCCCGTGAATTAAGTGTATAAATATATAGTTTTCATACTATTAAAAATAATTATTAAATTTTAGTTATTTTATATTTTAAAGGGTTTAATTGTAATCTCAAAAGAGTTTAAATAGTTAAATAATTTTAATACGTAAAAAAATGTAATGAATATTAAGGAGTAGAACAACAATAGTGATTTAAAAAATAAAACGCCAAAGAAGAGGATAATCTTACAAAATATTCATGGAAGATGTCATTAGCATCATCACTCATGAGTTAAAAAAATAAATCATCCCTCTCCCTCTAACACTTTCTAAATCATCCTAAAATTTTTTATCATGTTTCGTGATCCATTTGATCAAATGCACCCTCACTCATGAGCAATCGATCAATTATTCATGTATTTTAAAAAAAATCAAAAGTATATAAAAATATACTTCCTCCGTTTCATTTTAAATGCAAAGATTTGACATAAAGTAGAGAAAAAAATGTCAAATCGTTGCATTTAAAATGGAACGGAGGAAGTAGTAAAGTGGGTGTCTATTTGTTGATATCAAGAAAATATAACCATTGAAAATTTTAAAAATTATTTTTGTTTTGTAGTTTTTTATATATTTTAGTTTGATGTTTTAAACATATGTTGCTAAAAATCTGATGGCTAAGATAGGAAATAAAACTTAATTCCTTAATAACTTTCTTGATTTTTTTTTTTAATTTTGGTGTCCACCCCCACCTCTTCACTTATATAATAGAGATCATATAAATATAGGAAAAATGGGGATCCACACCAAAACTAAAAAAAGAAAAAAATATTTTAATCAATAACAATAGAGCCTTATTCCCAAAATGATTTGAGATCGGCTAACATGAATCGTTATATGAAACCATTGAAAAAAAGATGGCATCGACAAGCGTGAATTTTTTTGAAAATAAAGCAAACACAATGACAAAAAGACACAATGAAAATATACAGATAAATAAGGTGATTACCCTCTTCCTCCATGTGAATCCTTTTTCTCCCCTCAACCTAGAGGTGTTAAATGTTGACACGACCTGACAACCCGACACAAACCCGACTCGAGAGTAGCGGGTTTGGGTAAAGACTTTTGACACGTTTAAGTAAATGGGTTGACTCGACACGACACGTTTATTAAACAGGTTGGGTTAGGGTCGAACTATTTGACACGAAAACGACACAACAACCCGTTTATCTACACATAATTTTAAGTTTTTCCTTATTACATCTTACATTCATTCATTTGTTTGCGAATTTAGTTTATTTAGTGTTACTTATATACACTATTAGATGTTATTTTAACTACCTCATGAAATTTAATAAGTTTCAAACCAAAAATATACGAATTTGAGAACATCAAATATATATCAAAAGTTAAACGGGTCAACCCGAACTCGACACGTTTAATTAACGTGCCGGGTTAGAGTCAAGATCTTGCCACGTTTAAGTAAATGTGCCAGGTTAGGGTTAGGTGAAGACAACCAGCCAACTCGTGAACCCGACACGAACTTGACACGACAAGACTCGTTTACCACCTCTACCTCAACCCTCTCAAACACTATGCTCTAATTGATCCCAAATAAACATATCACTTTCAATTATCTTCATCCAACTCATCTTAAGTCTTCCCCTACCCCTTACAATTTGATTACTCATCCAATCTTCAAATCTTCTAATCGACGATTCACTTAGTCTCGGTCTTATATAACTGAGCCATCTTAAGTGATTTTCCCTCTACTTTTCTTCGATAGATGCAACTCCAAGTTACTCCCTGATCACCTCGTTTCTTAATTGGTTCTTTCCTGTGTGGCCTCATATCCAACGTAACATACACATCTCCGCCACAATCATCTTATGAACGTGACATTATCTCACCGCTCAACCTTGCCGCCATACAACAATGCAAGCCTAATTAAGGAATTCGGTGGCACTTTTCCACTTTAACCAACCTGTGTTAATTCGAGTCACATCTCCATCGAGTTCTCCATCCTTTTGGAGAATAAATCCACGGTAGCGGAAGACGTCTGATCCTTGAACCACTTTGCCATCCTATGTGAACCCTGCCTCACAGCTCCTAACCCCACTGAAATTACACTCCAAATACTCAGTCCTTCTTCTACTCAATCTAAAACCACGGGATTCCAAGGTGTGTCTCCACAATTCTAACTTACTTTCAACACCTTTTTTTATCTCATCAATCAACATAATATCATCTACAAGCATCATACCCCATGGTATTTCATCTTGAATTGGCCTTGTTAATTCGCTTATGGCTAGAGCAAAGAGAGAGAGACAAAGTACTAAAACTTGATGCACTCCAATTATAATAAGGAATTCTGTTGTCTTTTCCATGGTAGTTCGCTCACTCGTACTATACATGTCCTTTATGATATTTACATATTTTTGTGACTATATAATTAATCAGGAATAACTTATAGTTGGGATTATTCTTGACGTAACAACCATAGTTTGGATTATTCTAGTCAATTTTTCCTTAATCATTTTAGTAATTAAATTTTTAACTGTTTCGTACCCATCGCGTGCATATGAGACTAGTAACTAATGAAGGGAAGTGATTTATGGAAATATAAAAGTTATATTCAATTCTAGCAAAAAAGTTCAAGACTCATTCTCCAAACACTATTTTATCAGCAATTCCAACAAAATTTTCCTATAACATGAAGAAGAAATTAAATATAGCACTATAAAACCGCATAATTCACTCACTAACGCCTTCACCTTGATCAGCATCGCTTATACCACTGATATTTTCGGGTTCTTCAGTCTCTTCATCAGTCTCCATTGCATCTTCTTCGGATTCTTCCTCTTCACTTTCATCTTTGTCGTCGAATATGACCGGAGGAGTAAACTCATTATCACCAACCCCTTCGTTCTCAACCTGATAGAATAGCATACAGGGGATATAAGGAACTTATAGTCCAACATATTCTACTAGTAACTCATTCAGTAATCAGCACTTACCCCAGCATACAATAGGTCCAAACTGCTAGCCAACTGGACTGCAGGATTCAAATTTGCAACCCTAGATTCTATAAGCTGCCAAGAACCAAGAAAGGTCAACAACAACAAATTCAAGACAGCTTCTCATTCCAAACAAAATACTAAGAAAACACTATTTTGCTAAACGGTTTGGTAACAAACAAGCGACTCTAATACTATTTACTCTTATTGCCTCGAGCTAGACAGAATACGTCCTGTCTGTCAGAAGAGCTATGTTTTTGGACGAAGAATCATACACCCAAAGCAAATAGAAATGATTTTAAAGTCTATAGACTATACTCTCATCTTTCTTTCTTTTTTCTTTTTTTTTTGAGAAGATAAAGTGTGTGGTAGGAGAACGTCAGGAAACCCTCCGCACGAGGGCTTCTCCTGACGCATCAGACATGAGGATAGAGTAGAGACTAGATATAGGGTCTAAAGTAATGTTGTGAGAATCTAGAATTAGGTGGCCTACATTAGCCACCCAATCTGCTGCTCGATTTCCTTCTCTGAAGACGTATCGTACTTCGCAATTTTGAAAGGTGCTGATGATTTGTTGTGAGTCCTTGATGTTGTGAGCTATCTGCCAAGGGGGGGGGGACCAAATGTTTTTGAGGGCGTTGATGACTAGGAGGTTGTCGCCTTCGATGATGACTGAAGTGGGAGACAAGATGATGAGTTGCTGGAGACCTTTGTGGAGTGTTGTTGCTTCCGCTACCATGATGTTGGTGTTGCCGAGGTTGAAAGCTTGTGCTGCTTGAAGGTTGGCTTGATGGTCGCGAATGACGTAGCCAGCTGCCGCAGAGTTTGATTTGACGGAGCCATCGAAGTTGAGTTTGAGGGACCCCTCGGGGGGTGGGGACCAGCTGGCTTGGATGGTGTTGAGGTTAGAATTAGAACGGGGGAAAAGGGGAGGGGGGAATCCCCCTGAGGGGAGGTCCGGAACAAGGTGTTATCCAGAGATCTTCTACATTTCCATTCTTGCTGGTGAAAACTAGCTAGGTGGCTAGCTTTGTACTCGTTGAAGGTTGTGCTTTGGAAAATGGCAGAATTTCTTTCTTTCCAAATATGCCATAGTAGAAAAATGTAATTGATGAGATTACTTCCTTTTTGTTTGAGGTAGAGAATGGTGTCAATAGTGGGTAGGGGTGGCGTGGTGATAGATTGTGGAAGATTCCAAACTTTGTTGGTCTTAGGGCATTGGGAAAAGAGGTGGTCAATGGTCTCGGGGAGTGTTCCGCAGAGTGGACAAACATTTGATGGGGCAATGTGTCTTTGGTGTAGGGTGTTGTTTACAAGCAAACATCTTATGAACAATACTTCTCATGTACTGCATGGGAAAGGGGCTCTTTTTCTTATGATCGAAACAAAAATTGAAAAGGAAGTATAGATAGCTTCAGTGTCTGCAAAATGCAAAATAGCTTCAGTGTCTTGGGATATAATACTGCTTGATTGCTGGAGAAGTAAACTCCTTAGCCAAGGACGCACACTTATCACAGCTGCACCCCTGTAGCATAATGTCAAGATAGACAAATACCGTTAGACATGATCATTCTTTAGCCGACACCATGGTATAGTCTCCAGACAGATGGAATATACATTCAGAAAAAATGCAGCAATAAACCAATGGATTTCCAACTGTGGTGCTTGGTGGTAGAGATTTTGTTACCTTCGCTCCCCCCCCCCACCTACTTCCAAGTGCCCGACCCTTAAATGTTGGCCAAGCTACAATAACGGTTGAAGATTGGACCGAATCTTTCTTTTACCAAATTAAATAGAATCATCTAGAACAATATCTTAGGCCTCTACATGAAGCTACTTACCGCAATGGGAAAAAACTCATCCAAGCTCTTTACAAGTATCACAAATGTAGCCATCACTAGCATTCAACTAGCTTCTAAACATATCATGACATCACCTTCAAATATGTTATGGCTGGCTAAATCCTCTATCAAGATGAGAGAGAAAGTACAAAATCCTTGCATCTAAGTATGCAACCAAATCATATAGGAGATCGAACATCCTAAAGACCTAAGTATGCATCACCAAATCATATTTGGAGATCAAATATCCCAAGTAGGGAATGAATATTTTCTTCGATGGCATTCAAACAAATTCGGTAATAACCTGAGGCCAAATAAACCACTCCCGTCCAATTGACAATCAAATGTCTAGAGCAGCAGACTCTCTTACAATGCAAGTGGTAAGAACTAGACAAATCAAGCTTCACACACACTGAAAAGATACTAAGATAGTTGATTATGAGCTAAAACTAGAAGTATTAGCTATAATCCCTCATTCATTCGAGAAGATGAGGAATTCTCCCAATTTCAGTCTCCACTATTTCATTCATATTTCATTCAGCTTTCATCATCCTTATTTATACACAAAATAGGAGACTAGATTCCCTGCATCCCTCACACAGAGTAACAGAATTCTGTTGAGGAAAACTGACAGGGCTTAAGAGAATAAAAGGAAATACAGCACAATTAAGAAAGGACTAACTTGCCCTTAAACTAACACAGCTAATTAAACTAACACAGTTAACTAGGCTAGTGAGTTACTGCTGATGTGCTTCTGTGATTGCTGCTGGCACCTTCCTCCTTCTTGCATAGGTGGCTACAGTTGGAGGCCTCTCCCAGCTTGTTGCATTACCCCCCACCCAAACTTTCACCTTGTCCTCAAGGTGGAAGGAGGGAAATTGAGAATTCAACAATGCAAACTCCTCCCAAGTGGCCTCCTGCACAGGTAGGTGCTGCCATTGAATCAACACTTCAGTCACACTTGCCTCCCCCTGGGGAACTTGTCTCACTCCCAAGACAGCTTGAGGAAACACATCCAAGATGAGCTCAGAAGAGAGATCAGTAGGAATAGTAGGTTGAATGAGCTGCCCTCCTAGAGCCTTTTTAAGTTGAGACACATGGAACACATGGTGGATTTTGGCCTGTTCTGGGAGAGAGAGTTTGTAAGCTACTTGACCCACCTTACTCCCTATAGTAAAAGGCCCATAGAATTTAGCAGCTAACTTCTCAAATGGTCTCTTTGCAAGAGATTTATGTCTATAAGGTCTCAGTTTAAGGTAGACTCTATCCCCAACTTCAAAGTGCACCTCCCTTCTATGAGCATCAGCCTGCAGCTTCATGGAAATTTGAGCCTTTAACAGTTGAAATTTTAATTCATCCAAGATAGCATCTCTCTCTATCAATTGCTCCTCCAAGGTAGCCACTATAGTAGTACCTCTTTCATACTTGAAGAGATGAGGAGAGTCCCTCCCATACAAGGCTTTGAAAGGTGTGCAATGAATGAAGGTGTGCTAGGAGGTATTATACCAAAATTCAGCCCAAGGAACCCATTGAGCCCAAGTTTTAGGTTGGCCATTAATGAAACACCTGAGATATCCCTCTAAGCATTTGTTGACTACCTCACTCTGTCCATTTTTCTGAGAGTGATAAGCTGTGCTTTTGCTGCGGGTTGTGCCATGGAGCTTAAAAATCTCTTTCTAAAACAGACTCATAAACACCCTATCTCTGTCAGAGATAATGGATTTAGGAAATCCATGTAGCTTGACTATTTCCTTCACAAAAGTTGCAGCCACACCACAGGCAGTAAAGGGATGTTTGAGAAGAAGGAAATCGTTGTACTTGGAGAGCCTGTCCATCACCACCCGAACAGTGTCATAGCCTCCTAATTTGGGCAGTCCCTCAATGAAGTCCATAGTGATGTCATCCCAAACCTGATTGGGAATAGGTAAGGGTTGTAACAAGCCTGCAGGCTTTAAGGTAGAAGTCTTTTGTTGCTGACATGTTGCACATGCTTGCACATATTTGGTTACTCCTTTCCTCATTCCTTGCCAGTACCAGTCAGAAGCAATTCTCTGATATGTTTTAAATTCTCCTGAGACCCCCCATGGGAGAGTCATGGTAAGCTTTTAGAATCTGCTCAATTATAGGAGATTGAGCTGGTAACACCATTCTTCCTTTGTATTTCAGCAGCCCTTCCTCTATTGTATAATTGGCTGGAGTTAAAGCCCCTGTAGTTATTGCCGCAGTCAGTTGCTGTAGTTGCTCATTTCCCTTGATAGCCTCTTGTATGCTATCCCATTTTAAGAAACAAGTGGTCATCAAGCTGTTAGGCTCTACTGTTGAAGTATCTCTTCTTGATAAGGCATCTGCCACTTTATTTGAGGGCCCTGGCTTGTAGGAGATTTCAAAATCAAACCCCATCAATTTGCTCATCCACCTTTGGTAGTCTGTCCCTACTTCCCTCTGCTCCATGAGGTATCTCAAGCTCTGTTGATCAGAGTGTATGAAGAAATGTCTCCCCATTAAGTAGTGCTTCCACTTTTGAACTGCCAACACTACGGCCATGAGTTCTTTCTCATAGATAGGTTTGGCCCTAGCTCTTGGCCCCAAGGTCTTGCTATAGTAAGCAATTGGATGCCCAAGTTGTAACAAGAATGCTCCCAACCCAACTCCAGAAGCATCTGCTTCCAATACAAAAGGAAGTGCAAAGTTGGGCATGCTCAAAACTGGAGCTGTAGCTAAGGCTTGCTTGAGCCTTTGTAAGGCAATAGTAGCTTCATCTGTCCATCCAAAACTGTCTTTCTTCAATTGCATGGTGGGAGGCTGGCTATGTTAGCATAGCCTTTAATGAATTTTCTATGATAACCTGTGAACCCCAGAAATCCCCTCAATTCTCTCAAGGAGGTAGGAATAGGCCAAGTTGAGATGGCTTGAATCTTAGTTTGATCCACAGCCACTCCTTTAGCTGAAATCACATGACCTAAGTAGGCAACTTCTTCTTTCCAAAACTCACATTTCTTTTTATTTGCATATAGCCCATTCTTTTGTAAAAGAGACAACACCACTTCAAGATGTTTCTCATGCTCAGCACTGTCTTTACTGTATATTAGAATATCATCAAAAAACACTAGCACAAATTTTCTCAAATAAGGCTTAAATACATCGTTCATCAAGGCTTGGAAGGTGGCAGGGGCATTTGTCAAGCCAAATGGCATTACAAGAAACTCATAGTGACCCTCATGAGTTCTAAAAGCTGTTTTAGGGATATATTCTTCTTTCATTCTAATTTGGTGGTACCCTGATTTGAGGTCCAACTTAGAAAAAATGGTGGAACAATGTAATTCATCAAGTAATTCATCTATAATAAATATAGGGAATTTATCTGGCACAGTTGCCTTGTTTAGAGCCCTATAATCTACAAAAATCTCCAGGAGCCATCCTTCTTTTACACCAATAACACAGGACTAGAATAGGGACTAGATGAGGCTTGAATAATTCCAGCCTGTAGCATATCTTTAATAAGTTTTTCTATTTCATCTTTTTGGAACTGAGGGTATCTATAAGGTTTACCACTTATAGGATTTTCCCCATGTTTCATTACAATAGCATGCTCATGATTTCTAATAGGAGGGAGGCCCTGAGGCATATTGAATACCTGATCAAAATTGTGCAGGAACTGCTGTAACTCAGGAGGTTCTACTGGACTCTCCTTGTCTCCACTAGCCTCTATTCCTGTTTACATCAACTTCAGCTCTACTAGTACTCCACCTTTCTCTTTTCGAATTGTTTTCATCGTGGCCTTAAGTGAGATGCCTGTTCTTCCCAAGGATGAATCACCTTTTAGTGTTATGTCCTTTCAACCCAATTGGAACTTCAAGGTTTGAGTCTTCCAATTGGTACTCATGGTACCTAATTTCTCCAACCATTGAATACCTAAGATGATGTCAGAGTTTCCTAAGGAAAGTGGCTGGAAATCTTCTATGACAGTGGCCTCTTGTATCTGCAACTCCACTGATTTGCATTCACCCTCTCCATGGACAGTATCACCAGTGCCCAGAGCTACTTCAAATGGTCTGCTTTTGGTAATGGTAAGTGCCAACCTCTCCACAAGCTCAGTTGCAATGAAATTATGTGTTGCTCCAGGGTCAATCATGACTACCACTGGAGTGTTTTTAATTATTCCCCTTAATTTGAGAGTCTTTGGGCTAGTTAACCATATTACTGAATTTAAGGATATCTCAGGTTGACTTTTAAAGTCCACCCCCATCAGTTGTTGGTTCCTGTTCTTCTTCCTCCTCTTCCTCTCCTTCCAAGGTGAGTAGCATACTCAACTCCTTTCCCTTGCATCTATGGTTTAAATTCCACTTTTCATCACACTTAAAACACAATCCCCTTTCTCTCTTCTGCTGCATTTCAGCCTCAGTTAGTCTTCTAACAATTCCCCTGCTTTGTGGAAAGGTTGGATTATAATTGTCATTTCGGTTATTGGATGCAGTGGATTGAAGGGAGCCTTGTGATTGGGTTGAAGAGTGGATGTTTGTGTTTGAGTTTGAGTATTGGTTTGGGTTTGGGGCAAAAGACTGGAAATAGTAAGTTTTGGGTTGATTTTGGGAATAGAAAGTGTGTTGGCCTGCATTAAAGCTCCTAGTGGACCTAAAGTTTGGCCTAGATCTCGTAGCCCACCTTCTAGGTTCAGCATTGATAAGTTTGGTTTCTAATTTATGGGCTAGATCCATTGCATGATCCAAGTCCAAAGGGGCCAAAACTCGGATCTCATCTCGGATCGGGTCCTTGAGCCCGCTTATATATTGGCTTCTTGCCAATTCTTCTGGAACCTCCTTCAATGGAGCCAAGAGCTCAACGAACTTCTTAGTGTACTCCACCACACCACCACACTGGCGGTGCTCCAACCACTGTTCGTGCAAAGAACCGGTGGCCGTCGAACGAAACTTCCTCAGCAGCAAACCCTTAAGCTCCTCCCACCGTTTAATCGGCCGACGACGGTTTTCCCACTGAAACCAGAACAGCGCGTCGCCTTCAAACGCCACCATGGATGCTTCCACCTTCTCATCCTCGTTCAATTTGTAAAAATTGAAAAACCTTTCTGCTCGCATAATCCACCCATCGGGGTTCGCACCATCGAATAAAGGTAAGTCCAGCTTCTTCACCCTCCAACCGCTTCCACCGCCGCCGTTACTCACCGGTGTCTCCGATTGTCTAGATATTCTCTCATTTTCTTGATTTTCGAATCTTACCCCACCGTCATTCTCTTCTTCGAGGTTGACTCGCTGTTGAGAGAGCTCCTCCACTCTTCTTCGATTTTCAACGAACTGTCCTCTCAATCCTTCCTCAAAAATGACCTGATCTCTTCGTAACTGAGCCATGAAAGCTTCTTGATTCTCACGTGAACGGTCGATTCTCCCCTCTAAGCGATTGGCCTGAGCTCCCATCTCTCCGGTCAGTTTGGCTATGGCTTCTAGCATTTTTGCCAAAGCTTCTTACATTGGTTGGTTTTGTCTTTCTACCACCACTGCAATCCTCCTTTCATTTTCCTCTTGGAATTCATTCAATTGCTTCTCTATTTGTTCGATTCTTTGAGAATTTGTTCCTCCAATCACCATTTTCTCTCCAGATTCGTATAGCTCTGATACCAAGTTGGTAAGAACTAGACAAATCAAGCTTCACACACACTGAAAAGATACTAAGATAGTTGATTATGAGCTAAAACTAGAAGTATTAGCTATAATCCCTCATTCATTCGAGAAGATGAGGAATTCTCCCAATTTCAGTCTCCACTATTTCATTCATATTTCATTCAGCTTTCATCATCCTTATTTATACACAAAATAGGAGACTAGATTCCCTGTATCCCTCACACAGAGTAATAGAATTCTGTTGAGGAAAACTAACAGGGCTTAAGAGAATAAAAGGAAATACAGCACAATTAAGAAAGGACTAACTTGCCCTTAAACTAACACAGCTAATTAAACTAACACGGTTAACTAGGCTAGTGTGTTACTGCTGATGTGCTTCTGTGATTGCTTTTGGCACCTTCCTCCTTCTTGCATAAGTGGCTACAGTTGGAGGCCTCTCCCAGCTTGTTGCAGCAAGCTAGCCATTGATCAACTAAACTATTAATATGTCAGACACACACCAAAAGATGATTCACCTAGATTGGATGATAGCTAGAAGGGACTCCAAAAGCTTGAAGATGTCAACTCCATTTAATAGTGAAACAGAATTCACAATGACCTGCCAATATAGATTATTTTGGTTAAGGTACGAAAAGAAAGATGGAACCAAGTCCCTTGTAGATTTTTTCTTTAAGAAAAACAAAGCAATATGAAGATAGCAAACCTTGTCATCTTGATTGTACAAGCAATCCAACAGAAGAGCGCGATCAGCAGCATGCAAAGCTTGTTTTAGCAAAACGTGTATAAAGTCTGCAGCGGGGGGCTGCGCCTCAGGCTTTTCCTGAATAGTATTATCTTTTCTTCCAACATCTAAGGCAGCAAGTTTGTTGGCCATAGAAGGCTCATTATCATCAATCTGAGTCCCATCATCAGCTTCTCCTACATCTGCATGAATGCCAGGCATGATCAGTAAACACATAAAAATCGCAATACTACAAATTAAGAGTAGCCTTGCTCTGACCCGTCACCAGAGTCCCATGCACCAAGCCCCACCCCCATCTTCCTTTACACACACGTAATTTTCGGTTCAAATTTCAAGAGCATGGTAAATTGAAAAATCTTTATATGACTTCAATATCCAAAGACCACAAAAAAAACTGCAAGGGTCAGCACAAACTTTCACCAGCAAGAACAGAAACTTAAATCACTTCAAGCGACTATGGGCTCGCTAGAGATACTAGATTTATCTTGTCAGCTAGTCTTCAGCTTCTGAAGCTATGAAAAAGTGTGAAACAGATCGAAATTGAGCTGCAAACAACCCAAAAACTTTTTATGCAGAAAAACAATAGCATTTCAATTCTCGTAAAATGCATCAAAGAAAAGTAAGATTCAAGAAGAGCTGCATAATAATCCATATCATCAAAGAATATATGAGAATACTTTAGCTTAAAAAAAAGACCATGTACAATGTCAACGCAGCAGCCATCAAACAAGAAGCATTTCTTTCAACCCCCACGAAACAAAAATGGCAAATAAAGTTCCAACTGTCATAGTATATCTCACAATTCAAACTGGTAATTGCAGTAAATCATAGCTTAAATCAAACAGTCCAAAAAATACAAGAAACGCCCCAAACATTAGAAAAACTGAGTAGAGCAACATAAAAAGAAAGACAGTCGTAAAGCCATACAGGCATACACCAATACCAAGAGCTATATTCTGTGTAGTTTGAGCATCATCTTCAGGTGCCCTTCTCTTTTTCCTTGATTTTTCCTTATATAGCTCTTCCTAGCAGATGTTTCCAAAGCTACATCACAATGACCCATAACACAATGCTCAACTGTTACAAAGAGAAAATGGCTATCAACTAACGAGCAATGCCTAGTTCTTACCCGGTAGATATATTGTTCATTGAACAGTATATCTATCATGGGCAAAATATTTTACCTTTCTTTCAAAAATATACTAATTTGTTATTAAATTCATAAATATACTACCTTATTCATTCAAGATACTATCTTATAAAATTCATAAATATACTATCTTATTCGTCAGATATAGTACCTTAATCTGTTCATGTACAACTCATTGAAAGAGATTTTACCACTTTACCCCTGGTAGATTTACTGTTTAATGAACGTAAATCTACCGGGTAGGAACTAGGACTTTCTCCTCAACTAACTTCCTATGCTAAAGTTATGGTTATGTAGAACACAGAAAATGAATGCATTTACCTAACACTTGTTATATACACCTTGGAGTACAGTCGTACAGAGCTACAAAATCTCATTATTTTATACTTCTTCTCCTTGCAGAGCCCACTAATAATTAAATATAAATTGTGCTACATAGCTCTATGTATTCCCGAAAGTACCTTATAAATTGCGGCATTCACCTAGTGGCTAACACCGAGATATTCAATTCAATGTAGCACATATATTAGTGTTGAAGAAGAAATAACTTCCATCACAATCATTCCAAACCAACATAATAACATTATCAAATTACAATAAAATTCGGCAAAAATCAATCAATTGTATCAATAATTACTTCAGTAAAATGTTAATACATCAATAAAAAGAAATGGTTTAGACATGTAGAACTGCAATAAGATTATGAGAACACATAAAAATGCAATTTTTAGAAGCATGTTATTATCATATTACTCCTTTAATTTTGAAGGTGAGTTCAATCACATATGATAACGCAACAACATGGAGAGAAATAATAGAGGGGAATTCAATCGACCTCTGAATGTGATGGTTTTAAGCTTTGCTGCGATTTGCAAACGGGGAGAGATAGACCAACCAAATTCGAAAGGGAAATTCTGAGGAATGCCTAATCAATATCGGATATATGCATATATCCATCGCCTCACTTTTTTGGCAGTACATTGCATGAAAATGGCAATACATTTTATATGTATGGTAGTATATTGTAATATGTATGGTAGTACATTTCTTAATGAAAAATTATATGCCAGATACAAAACTATATAGTTATATAGCTGTGAAAATATCGACTGTTATATAACTTATATACTACCATACGTATGAAATGTATTGCAATTTTCATGGAATGTACTGCCAAAAAAGTAAGGCGATGGATATATGCATATATCCGATATTGATTAGGCATTCCTCGGAAATTCTCAGATGGTATGTGTGTACTATTTAAGTTTTTCATTGGTATGCCTAAGTTTTTAAAATTCCCACTGGTATACCCGATGTTCTTTCATGCTCCCAAGTCCCAATAGTGACTTTTTAAGGGAATTTTCCGTTAAAAAACGAAATATAATTTAATAATTAAAAATAGTTTACCTTGATCTGTGTTTCAAAAAATCGCGATTTGCATGCCTAAAAAATAGCTCGGTCAAGGTTTTGAGGGTCATTTTAGCTCCTACGGGTCAAATTTGAAGTTGAAATTTGCATAAAACGATCACATGGGCCTCGACTTGTGTTTAAATACATCTCAATTTACGTGCAAAAACATCTCATTTTGCGTGCAATGACAACTAACAGGTTTTTTGGCTGAGAAAGATCATGTGTGAGAAGAAGTAAGAACCTCAGGTATACCACTGGAAATTTTAAAATTTTAGGCATACCACTAGGAAACTTAAAAGTATAGGCATACCATTGGGAATTTCCCAATTAGAAAACAAGGGTTCCGAACATTTTCTTTTTTATTTGGAAAGGTTTTTTTTTTTTTTGGAGCTATTTTACGAATAACTATCCTCTTTCAAAAAAATGGAAAATAAGTGCCTATTTTTTGAAAAACTTTTGGTATCACTACCTTGTGGTGTTTTCTGTCAAAAAGTTAACGAAAATGTCGAAAAGTTAACAGAACTATTCAAAAAAAAATTGAAAATAACTACCTAATTTCTTGAAAAACTTTGATATCAGTGCCTTGTTAAACGTTCTCTGTTAGCTTTTTGACGGAAAAACCACAAGGTAGTGATACCAAAAGTTTTTTAAGAAAGTAGGTAGTTATTTTCCTTTTTTGAAACAGGGTATTTATTTGTAAAATAGCTCCAAATGTAGGTAGTTTTCTCCAAATTTTCCATTTGGAAACTAGTATCTCAGTCGAGCAATGTCCCGGGTTTTTTTAAAAATAAAATTAAGGATGTGTTCCATACTTTTATTCATGTAAGCTTGTTTTAATTGAACTTATTAGCAATGATGGGACCTAATCACTTATGATTTTCCTTTGAATGTGCACTTGATCAACTCGAATTAAACCTGATCAAATCTAAAACCTTTTCCTATAAAAGGTGAAGAAAACACATTCTACCTCGTAAAATATAACTAATATATTTGGTGTTGGATAATTTAGAGTATTTGGTTGATCAAATTCATGTGACGTGTAACTTGAATTACTTGGTTATGGTTTCGTTGTTCAAGCTACGTTAAGTATGCACGTAGATTGTTTATGGTATAGTAAACAATGAAATTATCGTAAGATTTGAAGTAAGAAAGAAAACAAGCACAAGGTGAGGTGGCAGTGACGGGTCGCGGCCCGCTACCCACGTCGCCCCCCGCGAAGCCTGTCGCGCCTCGCGACGGGCTACTGCTCACGCGTGCTTCTGTTTTGCCGTTTGTGCTCTATGAGCGGTTTTCGACGGTTTTCTCTTATTTTGCGTGCATAAGAGTGGCATTTCACCACAGATGAATAGACGTTCTGATGATTATTCTCTCTCAAAGCACTCTCTCTCAAGTATATCTTTACATTGTTCATCAAACACAAAATCACACAATACTTGCTCTCATTTGACAAGATTCTACGAGCGTGACTCTTGTTGCTCTTCTTTGTATCTCGAAGGTGAATTCCGTGCAACCCGTGCTTCGTATAGGGTCGGAATATCGCTTTTGGGAAAGTGTTCCCAAACACGCCTACAGGATCGTTTGTTAGTTGTTGTTTTCATTGTGTTCATCTTAGTTTCTCGGTTACGAGTTCTAACATTTGGTAGTTAAAGTTCATGGATTTCCAATTTCCTTTAGAGCTTCAAATATGATCATTAAATTTGGTGAAAGAAGCATTTTTAGAATAGTGCAATGATTGTTAGATCTCTTACTTCTACACTTAAGGTTAAGGATTCAAAATTTCACAATAACAATTTGTGTCCATTACCTTTTGTTTTAGAAGTTTGTTTTTCTTTTATCAAAATACTTCCCATATTTGGACATCAACATGTAAAACAATATTCAAATTGATGGTTATGGAGAGGACAATTAGAGTACTTTTGGAGATTAAACTAACAATTCTAGAGAAGTGAATTCACGATTTGAATTTGGCAATTCAGAAATTCAAATTTTGGAGAACGCAATTACTGGTTTGAGTTGAAGCAAAGGAGGGTTTAACGGCAGCATAACTCCTTTACCCTAATTTTAGAAAGGACAATCTTATTAACTTACTCATCATCTTCTTCTGGCCATAATCTACATTAATAATAGAGCCAATTATAATAGGGGCTTGTAATTTAAGAGTTACCTCAACCAAATGAAAAAACCAAGCAAAAAAACAGAGAGCCACCTATCAGATGTCCTCAATCAACAAAAGCTTTTGAATAATAACGTGAAGGATAAAAACAGTCATTCATTAACAGCATGTTGCCATTTTTCTGTGCAAAAATTGTCAGAAAATACTAAGGTTTTAACACTTTTTCAAAATAAAACCAAAGAGTTGCAAAATGTGAAATAAATACCAACAATTTATGCTTTTCTTAGAAAACCATACCAACTAATAAATATGCATCCATTTTTCCGTCACTTTCTCACCCAAATTTAACTCACCTTAGATTTTTTATTGTTCAGAGATGAAGTTGGATGGATTTCTGTGAGTTGGTATGGATTTTTAAGATGGAAAAATAGACGGATATTTTTTATTTGGTATGGATTTCTAAGAAAAATATAACTGGTTGGTACTTATTCTACACTAGATTTTAAACCTGTGCGATGCACGGATTTGTTTGAATAATTGTAGCATTAAGAGTTAAGTATCATTCGGACACACTCGCATTTTAATTGCTTGTGCACGAATTACTAATTTTTGTGGCTACTGGGATCATGTGCTTAATGAGCATGGTTTACGCTACTAATGTATATACTTTATCTGTTTAATTTCTAATTTCAACGTTTGACCGATAGAACTCTCACATTATGTGGTCAAGTTTAACTAAAAAGACATAGCAAATATGTTGTAGTTATTTATTTTTAAGAGATGTTCACTCCTTAATGTTGGTAAGCCTCTACTTGTATTTTCAAAAGCAAAATCGATTAATTTCACGATTAATTTGTTACTATTATTTACTCTATAGTAAATCTCATAACTCAAAGCCAAATTCCACTATACCACAGTAAATATTAGTTTCTTTTTATTATCTAGATTTAATTAACATAGCAAGCCAAACGTATCATGTATAAATTAAAACATATTAGAAAACTCAATAAATTACTAATTACTTTTGAGAAACAAAATAAAACAAAAAAATAAGGAAACATCTGCAAGTATTTACGGGACAAATACATATGATGGTACAGGGTTTAGATAATACTCCTTGTAGTAGCACATGTTATGTTTCATTATTGTTTTAAATTTTTTTTGGAGAGGTAAAATCGTATCTTTTTTTCATTTCCTTATTTGATAATATCATTTGTTCAATAATAATTTACCCATTGGCATTGAGTATGTTAAATTTTACGCATTGTTATTTATATAAAGAGGTAAATATGACGGGATATAATATGATATAATAATCGTGGAAGAGAAAGTATGAAACCCTAATTGTTAGAATGAGAAGGAATAAATAGTATACTATTGCCACAATTAAGTGTATTACTTGACTTGTGAATATATGTTATAAAAGTCTGCAAGCTCTTATATAATAGACAAAATATGTGTATATTCTTTTACAAAAATATAAATATAACATAATATTACCATTGACATATGCCTTGAATTATTTGGCGCTAAGCACGAGGTTTTTTTGAAGTTTCGGTATATGCGTGCGGTTTAGTAAAACATCTATGTTTTGGGTTCGTGAATAGGTTCATTCGATCTAGGTTAATTAGAGGGGTAATATGTTATCCCTATATTAACCTTTGCCCCCATAATTTGTAATATTGTACTCTCTCTCCTCACGATACTATAAATTGTTTCCCTTTTCCATGTGGACATAGCTCACACATTGTTAGCGAATTGCATTAAATCTTTTTGTTTTTCTTCTCCAATTCTTTTACATAAAAATTAATGAAAAAAATTGTGATATATCTTATTTTCATATTCAAAGAATCACATAACTTTTATTAATCTTTATCTTTTTCGATAATTGATCTTTTTAAATACTTATTACCCGCCAAATAGGTTATCTAGTAATGGGTACCCCTGCGTAATAATAAGTAAAATATGTCAAAACGGTTTTTTTAAATATACTTTTATGTGAGTCCAAAGGTATAAAAATTATAAATTTTTTGAATTGTATAACTAAAGTTATGATTAATTCATAAATTATAATGATTCTTGTAGTATATTCAGACTCAAACTTTATCTTTTATTTATGTAAAAGTCTAATTTATCTTTTTAAAACTCGAACTTTATCTTTTACTCCCTCCGTCTCAGAAAGTTCTATAGACTTTCCTCTTTCATCTGTCTCAGAAAGGTTTATACA
Organism: Patellifolia procumbens; assembly: GCA_947645195.1. NCBI lineage: Eukaryota > Viridiplantae > Streptophyta > Magnoliopsida > Caryophyllales > Amaranthaceae > Patellifolia > Patellifolia procumbens. The sequence goes on from CANSGD010000429.1 coordinate 4,400,482, forward strand.
CTTCTATTTTTAGAAATGACTGACTACTACTTTATTCATTTGACTTTTCAACCATGCATGACCCACTGCTCTATTACATACAGATAAAATAATATCCCACTAACTCCTATCACATTTACCTTTTTAATAAAATACAATTGATCACAAAACAATCATTTATAAACTAAAACTATGTGCCGGATCAAGTGTATAAAGCTTTATGAGACGGAGGGAGTACTATTTATCCAAAGTTTGATTATCGTTTAAAACTGAAACTTTATATTTTGTCTATCCAAAAGTCTAATTATTTTTTAAAAAATATAATATAATTAGGTTACCTAGTAATAGATACCCGTACGTAATAATAAAATAAGTATATTTTAATCTGAGTTCAAAGGTATAAAAATTTAATTTTTTGAGTTGTATAACTAAAGTTACGATTAATTCATAAATTATAATGATTCTTGTAGTTTGTTGAGACTCAAACTTTATCTTTTATACATGCAAAAGTATAATTAAAAGTCTAATTATCTTTTTTAAATTCAAACTTTATCTTTTATCTATCCAAAAGTCTAATTATATTTTTAAAAATATAATACTAAAATTACATTTTTTGACATGGTGCGCTGAATATAATAAGTAAAGTATGTCAAAATGGATCTTATTTTGAAGTATATATTTCGATCTAAGTCTAAAAATATAAAAATTGTAATTTTTTGAGTTGTATAACTAAAGTTTCAATCAATTCATAAATAATAAAATAAGAATATTTTAATTTGAGTTCAAAGGTATAAAATTTTTAATTTGTTGAGTTGTATAACTAAAGTTACGATTAATTCATAAATTATAATGATTCTTGTAGTTTTTTCAGACTCAAACTTTATCTTTTATACATGCAACAGTATAATTAAAAGTTTGATTATCTTTTTAAAAGTTAAACTTTGTCTTTTATCTATCCAAAAGTCTAATTATATTTTTAAAAATATAATACTAAAATTATATTTTGTGACATGGTGCGCTGAATATAATAAGAAAAGTATGTCAAAATGGATCTTATTTTGAAGAATAATTCGATCTTAGTCTAAAGGTATAAAAATTATATTTTTTTGAGTTGTGTAACTAAAGTTTCGATCAATTCATAAATTATAATAATTCTTGTAGTTTATTGACGATCAAACATTATCTTTTATTTATCCAAAAGTCTGATTATCTTTTTAAAGCTCAAACTTTATCTTTTACTATTTATCAAAAGTCCAATTAAAAATCAAACATTATCTTTTATTTATCTAAAAGTATAATTATCTTTTTAAAAATATAATACAAAAAATACTTTGTGATGTGGGAATCCTATGTGGCGCGCCGAATGCTCCCGAAAAAGCTTCTTTTATATTGATATATATAAAGTCTAATTATATTTTTAAAAATATAATACTAAAATTATATTTTGTGACATGGTGCGCTGAATATAATAAGAAAAGTATGTCAAAATGGATCTTATTTTGAAGTATATTTCGATCTTAGTGTAAAGGTATAAAAATTATAATTTTTTGAGTTGTATAACTAAAATTTCGATCAATTCATAAATTATAATAATTCTTATAGTTTATTGACGATCAAACATTATATTTGATTTATCCAAAAGTCTGATTATCTTTTTAAAGCTCAAACTTTAGTACTCCCTCCGTTCCCTATTGTTGTTCCCGCTTTGACTTTGCACGTTTGCCAAAACACTTCTTTGACCATCATTATCTTCAATTGCATATTAGTAAAAATTACAACGATTGAATAATAATAATGTGCTCATTGAGACGAATCAAACAAGACCCCACATGACTATATTTTTTCTTATATATATTGAATAATTTAGAAAATTCTCTCTAATTATAAATAGTACCAAAATTCCAAATGGGAACAACAAATGGAAACGGAGAGAGTACTATTTATCAAAAGTTCGATTAAAAATCAAACATTATCTTTTATTTATCCAAAAGTATAATTATCTTTTTAAAAATATAATACAAAAAATACTTTGTGACGTGGCAATCCTATATGGCGCGCCGAATACTCCCGAAAAAAAGCTTCTTATATATATATATATATATATATATATATATATATATATATTGATTTCGCAACTCCTCGGTATTTATTTTGAAAAAGTGCTAAAACCGAAAAAAAAACAAGGTCCTAGTTTTACTTTGTCATTTTGAACATGCTATAGAAATAATCTGGTATAAATATACTACAGAATTTGTATAATGACAAAGAGAAAATTAAAACAAACGATACTGAACCATTCCTTAATTTAATTGCCAAGAAAAACTATATCTTTACATCCATCCATCGACCATAGTAGCAATAAAGTTACAACAGTACTACAAAAATAGCCTTTATATCATGGATTCTGTAAACCTAAACCTAATTATGTAAAATAACCTACAGTGTAATGTACGCCTGATGAACTATGATAAGCAATTTTGAAGCTCCTCTCATCTTTGCATAATCGCTGCGAGTACAACCAGATCAATTTGGCATTTACATGATAGAAGACATTCGAAACTCAAACAAATAAGACTATAAGCTCCCTCAAGCCAATTCAACAAATGGTTTATGCCAATTCTCCACACAAATGCAACTCTAGGAGTGACACAAACGACGGCTTGGTCCTTAGTCTCATTCCTTCTCATGAATTCCACAAACCCAACAAGTTCCTCCATTAGACAGTGATTTCCACCTAGACGAAGCAAGAGAGTTAGAAGCATATATGGAATTTCCACCACTAACCCTAACTTAGAGCGCACATTTTTGTAACCGATACTTCCACCGCACGTTTTAACATGCAACCAAGCTCTTTGGCACGCACGTTAAAAAGTGTAAGAGACCAGGTAAGTGAATGACTTTTTTCAAAAACTTAGCACCAGTTATTACGTGTTACATTTTATGGCGAAAATAAATCGACTTAGTTTATCACACTCCTAAAAGTACGTTACAACTTACAAGGAGCTCAAACAACGGGTATAAGAACTAGTTAACTTAACAAGGCGTAAGTTTCTCAGCAACTAGCACAATTGCATTCAACCTAAAGGGTTAGAAGTTAGAACCATTTTATACCACCAAATGGAGACAAGCCCAGAGCATAAAAAATAAAGCGCACCTGGGTTCTTGGAGAGCAGCTGGAAGGAGTCTCAAACTAGGACTTAGGAGGAAGAGCAGTGAGATAATTGCTGGTGGAAGTAAAATCGAGAGAAAGAAGCCAAAGTAACTAGTAAGAGAACAGAAAGGAGAGTGACAGTCAGCAGAATTATATCATTGCCAGATCAAACATAATTCTTCAAAGGATGAAAAGGAACTACTGTCTTGAGGCTTGAGGACCAAAAAATGAAAAGAGAGAGAGGAATGTGAAAGCAGGCTGGGGGTGAGGGCTCTAGATTAGTAGGGTAGTTACGGAATTTCCTTCTGATGCTTGACACTAGTTTAGCCATTTACTGATTTACGTTACACAATAATATATCATCGATATCATGGGTCTAGTGGGCAGGACTTCAAGGTGGTATCACTATTTCAGTCATTAAAAAACCCAGCAACTTCAAGAGGATCCTCATCTGCCCAACCCTGAGAGGAAGGAATCGGTTCAATGATAGCATGCTACCCAAGGGAAGGCATGAAATCCAGCACGATGACGGCGCCTAGATACCTCTGTTGATGCAACCCACTTCCCACCCATAACTAGTGATCTGAAAGTCGAACATAATATGTACCAGCAGAAAGGATCTGCAGAACATAGACCTACTCTCAGTACTTCAGACATCTAATAATATATCTAGGAGGAAAATGCAGTCAATCAATTGACGAACAATTTGTTTGGGGTTAACAAATAATCGAAAAAAATAGTGTACTACTATAGTAGAAAGTACAAAATCACATGGAGCATAATATTTTACCATTGATCTCATCCACATCATTTCTTCACACTTGTTGAACACAAATATCTTAGAGTATATTCATTAGAGGAGCACATTTGTGCCAAATCCTGATGCGAAGTAGTAATTGCTTTCTGCAAAGATTTCAGAGCAGGAAGCAAGTTTCTGGAATTCTTTTGGATAGAATGACCATGAGCTTTGCAGATCTCCTGCCAGACAAAAAACAGAAAGCAGCATCAGGTTGTGGCCTACAGAATGGATCAAATCATCGAACACAGTTTGCAGCTCCATAAGACAAACATTATAACAAACCTGACACCATCTAAGAATGAATTCCAAGAAAGGGCAACCCTCCATAAGGTCAGTCAGTGCCTCAATTAATCTTTGCAAATATCTGACAGGGATTGATAAAGCAACAGCTGGTATGTCAGCAGGATTGACCGCAAGAATACATTTTTTCATGAGTGAATCTTCGTTTAATCTAAGACTAAGGATTAAAGCTCTGCTTGGTTGATCTTCCTTGAGTGCTGCATCAACTGCCTGAAATGTGCAGAAAGATATTTGCATTTGAAACTTGCTATAGAAAGCGTGTATTCTCTTTCTCACAAGAATGAAACTGATGAAAAGTATAACTCGATTACATTTGTAAATATAGCATACTAACTAAAACAAATGAAATGAAATACACATTATTTAACCAATGCAAGGTCTATTCCACACAGTCCTTGTTCTACAAAACAAAGGTGATATAGCTACCAAGAATAGGGAAGGGAAAATGAAAGAACATCATTCTTCCAGAGAACGAAAAAGAATGAAAAAGGTAAAGAAACAAAAAGACGCAAAAGGGAATCACTATAATGTTGAAAAATAGAGGAATTAGAGGTGAGTACCTCCGGAGTAACATCTATGTCAAGATCAGTAGGATCAAAAATAAAGGATTCATCCACTGAATAAATCAGAACTCCCTCTGTAGTAGCTGCCACAAAGCTACGTCCAGTAGGGGCAATTCTCAAGCACTTTGTTCGAATAACAGGCCTCCCACGGTTAGGCATAGATCCTGGTAAATCCAACCCCAGCTTTCCCCGTGTTTGTTTATCAATGCCTTCCTCTGTGTCACTATTGTTATCATCAATTAGATCCATCGGACCAGCTTCTGTCATCTTCTTTGAGTTCAAAATGTCGAGGACCCCATCAAGTGAAAGGTTGTGAGTTATTTGAAACCTACGCAACAACACCTGTGAAACAAGAAAAATAAAACATTCACATCCAGTTATACTATATATACAAAGAGCTCAATGTAATCTAGAACATATATGACTAAGATTCCAAAAGAAGACTCAGAAGCAGCCAGGAATATCTTGATCATCGATATTGGAGGATTGACTTTACTACTAAGCTTCATGTATGTTTGTTTGTAGCTCCTTATATCAAGCAGTTCTTTCAAGGCAGAAATTGAAAACAACGAAGAACCTTTTTCCAGCAAGCACCTGATCTATAGTAAAGCTAGATGGCATTTGCACAGTCACCATGCATCGTAGACTTAATTGATGCATAAAATTATCAAGAGTACAACAAAAAATCAAGACCACATATGTGTTGTATAAGTGTCTAGAAAACATGTCAAGACACTCATTTGGCCATATCTAAGTGTTGTACAATTGTAAAACTCAAGAATCAGAACCTTCGATCCCTACTCGAGTAAGACACTCTTTGAAGAGTGAGTAGAAGAGTTTATTATTCTGCATTAAGGTTTCGAAAAAACACTATACATGTTCCTTTTAACCAGGAGAAAACTAGCAGCACAACAGAAGTAAAAAAAAAAAAGCACCACAAGCAAATTATGAAAGCAAGAAAACAAAAGCCGGGGAGTTGAACTGTGGGAGAAACAGAAGAGGACAAACCTGCTCAGCAACATCATACATACAAATATATTTGCTATTCCCACCAGCCAGTATGTAACTCCCATCAGCAGAATAGCACAAGGTTGTAAAGTATTTCCCTGAAGTAGAGTTAGCTGCTGATCTGCGATCAGTCATCAAACGTCCTCCAGCAATATCTCTACGGCCCTCAATAGTATACATTAACGAACCGTCAAAGGGATCCCAGAAATTAATTTGGCCATCTAAAGTGCTGCAAGCCAGTTGTTTACTATCTGGGCGGTAAACAACAGTAAGAACATCATGAACGTGTTGAAATGTCTCCACAGAACCCTTTCCTTCAAAAACATCCCATAGCCGCACGGTTTTGTCCCATGAAGACGAAGCCAAAATAGTCTGCATGTGGAATGTCGCATAAAATTACATGCACAAATATATGATACTGTCAACATATACAAAACAACAAAAGTAAATAAAGAGGTGCAGACACAACATTCCGCAATCAAAATATTCCATTGTTTGTTCATCTCTTCAAAAGTTTTGTCTTCGAGGTTTTGACCTTCATCAATATGCTCATACAATGAAGAAATGAAACGTGATTACCAAAGGCAGCAGCACAACCAACAACCAAACCCTACCTCTAATTTGAGTAACAGAGCTTCAAATGTTGGTGTTCACAAGAACTCCCCCAACACCAACCCCAAGGCAAAGAAAAAGAGATAGGAAAAGCTTGAAAAAATGAGAAAGGACCTTTCAGTGGCATCAGGGGATTTTCGTCTTCTTTGCCTTTGTTTTTTATTTGTTGTGCATTTTGAGTTATCTTTCTCGGTATTCTCTCTTCTCCAGTCTGTTTGTGTTTTGTTTATGATTTTGAGGTTAAGGGTTCATCTAATTAGCTTGAGCAAAATTCAAATGAATTAGCTTGCCTCTGAGTGACTTAGGTGAGGTAATAGAGAAGTTAAGATACAAGAAAAACGAGCTAGGAAGAGGAGAAACGGAGCTTCAAAAGAAAACGAGAGGAATCCAATGCAATATTGGTGGATTTCTTGCTTCTTAACCTTGATTTCTACTACAATTGTTGTCAGTTGGTGACCTTTTTTTCACAAATGGATTGAATGTTGATATCTACCTCAATTATCAGATAAATAGAGTTTACAAATACCGTTTAAATTAATATCCATCCAACTATTCTTGAAAATGCAGGCCAAAGGGCTAACAGCCCCTCGTATTGCTCGTGTCATCCAACTCAAATTTGACGTATGGCTTCCATGATGGAAAATTTCCTTCTTTGATGAGACCTTAAGAGGCAATCATTTACAATGATGCAAATTTTCAAATCTTTCATTTGTTCAAATTCCCCGTGTAGGTGATATTTGGAGAAGCAGTAAGAGTCTTACACAAGCGAAGAGAGGAAATTACTAATGTTGTAGAAAAGAGGACACAAATTCAAACGAACCACAAAGGTTAAGACAAAGGATAATGGAGATGAGAAGAGAAAGAAAGCGCCAATGGAGGTACCAATACATGATTAATGAGTGACGATTTTCTTGGTGTTCAAAGCAAAGTTGGGCCGTGGCAATTCAGTGAATGCATACATACATGAAGAGAAAGTAGAAAAGTTGGAAGCGTATATGGGTCAAAGCAACAAAGCAATAAGTTCTTTATTCTAATGGCTAAGATTAAATTGGATACATAAACAGCTACAGTTTATGTCAAAGTTCTGCCTCAGCCCATAACTAAAAGTTGGCAAGCTGAGTATTGTATGCAGCTAAAAGAAGAAAGAAAGAATACATACATTTGTCGGAGAAAACATTAATCCATGCACAGGACCTTCATGACCACTTAGCACATCAAGCAAGCGTCCTGTTTTCATTGACCAAACAAAGATCTGAACAGAAAAAAGAAATTGTATTAGAATGTTACAAACACAAAACTACCAGAAAGCAAAATCTATTTGATAAATAAGTACCTCAAAAGAATCTAAAGTTCCAGCACATATCACTTCACCACTCAGATCAGCAGTCAAAGAAACAAACTGCTTAGAAGAAGGTGTAGTGAATGTCCTAAAGTTCCGATATCGGAAAAGATCCCATGCACGAACTGTTCCATCCAAAGATGCACTTAAAAGGCTATGATTGTTCGCCATAAAATGGAGGGCTGTGACTGCATTAGTATGCTCAGGAAATGTCACAAAACAAAAGCCAGATGACACATTCCAAACCTGCAAAGCAGAAGGAAAATTGAGCTGTTGAGCATCTAGTGACAAAAACCTGCCAGATGAGTAATGACTGCCAACATGCAGCAAAGCTGCTATATTCGATGCAGGAGAATGAATAAAAGTAAATGCAAAACCAATTATCCATAGTGAACTCTCAAGGATGACTCTAATTTACATAATTATAGCAGTTTAGAAGGATTAGAAAAAAATCGACAAAATATACATCCTAACATGAAACAAAAGGAGGGGGGGCAGCTTAACACAATTCGGATTATGCAGACATTGCAAGGAGTCATTGACAACAATTAGGTGGTCATGAAAAACATTTAACTTTTCTACATTTCCAGAGTTTAAATGACAGAATTGAGTTCGCATATCAGTCAACATAATGTTCTTTTAGGAGCAAAAGGCCATTCATCCTGCTTATAAAGGAAAATAATGAACAGAATTGAGATAGCTGAATATACACACAGTAAATGACTAAAAAATTGCTGCCAGCGATCCAATATTCAGTGATATCTCACACCATTTCCAATCAACAAAGCTTAACATACAAAAAGATTTGGTATAGATATAGCTTCGGAAAGGGTGCACAGTATTCAGTATAGAGGTAGCTTCGGAAGGGTGCAGAGAGTTTGTTCGAGGTGAAAAAAGAATTTGGTGTGTTGTAGATAGAGTATATCAAAGATCAGGAAATCGAAAAGATTTTTTCAGTTCGTTTATATTGCAGTTGAGAGTGTCCAGGGATCCAATAACTCAAAGGCCTGGGATTTTAACACTGGTTGATTAATTAAATGCATCAAATTACACTCAACGATCAATTTTCCCCCAAAGTTCTCTTCTTCCTCTTCGTTTATATATTCCTGAATTTCTGATCTATTAAGTTCCTTGTTTGAACAGTATGTTATAGGCAAGCAACTCTAAGTTCTTCTTATCTGAGCAGAAAAAAGGATTACAAATAACAATGACGACTTTCTACCAATGAGTAGACCAATCATCAAGAGACAGTATAAAGAAGAATTTCAAGCTCAAAAACTCCAGGCGGGTTGGAAGGACCCTTATTACATAGCAAACCAATGATCAGACGAAGAAAAACAGAAACATAGACTGTGACATATTCAACTTAACTCACCTTGATTTTGTTATCATCAGCTCCAGTAGCCAAGAGCTGAGAATCAGGTGAATAAGCAACACAATTCACGTCAAAATAGTGTCCCTGCTGCTTCAAAATATAGCTCTCCGACTTCCACTCCCACACGAGCAGCTGGCCAAGTCTCGCACATCCGAAAGTCAACCAGTTACCCAGCTCATTAAAAACAGCAGTAGTAATCTTCTCTCGCGATATTGACAGCAAATGAATGCAAACAAAATCAGGCATTTGGTACAACCCAAAAACACCACTCGAGAACCCCATAACCACAAGATCAAGCCCCCGATGATAATCACAAGCCGTCACTTTAGCTGGTGCTTGTTTGAAGTAATCTTTCTTCAGCAACTCCCAATTCATCTTATGCAAGAAAACCTCACTCTCTTCATCCTCATCCTCAAATTCCTTTTCTTTCCCATCAAATTCCTTCCTCTTCTTCACATTCTCAACGGCATCAATATCACCACCACCAATCCCACCTTCCTCGTCCATCTTTTCAGGTGTCCCCGGAGAAGGCGGGTCAGCCATTTCCTTATCTCCCTCTCCTACTCCACCCAAATTAGAAAAACCCCAACTAAACAACGAGCCATCACGGGAAACACTATAAACCCGTAAAACCTTCCCCGTCTTTTTATCAACCCCGAAAAACACCCCCACAATAACATCTCTATGACCCAGAAACAAAAAAGGCTTATTCTTCTTACCCTCCTTAAATTTCCTCAAACAAAACAACCTAACAGTCAAATCCCTCGAACCCGCAATCAAATACCTCGAATCCGGGCTCCACCCCAAACAACTAACCCTATCATCAAAATCAGCAAAAGTCCTAACAAGTTCAAAAGGGAAAAACTCCTTCCTAAAACCAGGAGAACGCCAAATTTGAATCAATTTACCAACAGAAACAGCAATAAACTGACCATTAGGGCTAAATTGAAGAGCAGAAACTTTACCCTTAAAAGTAATACGATGGAGCACAATCCTATGATGCACATTGATGAATTGAGACCTGCTGTTTTCGTCGACAGCAAGAATGAAGTTTCCGTCGGGGGATACGGCAATGCGAGAAATGTTGGATGAAGATTGACATGGTAGAGTTATTGTTTCTGATTTGATGAGATCGGTGACGGAAATACGATTTCCGACTGATGAAATTAAGCGATTGTTGCCGGAAATGACGACGTTTCCTCCTCTGTATGGAGCTCCTAAGAGGTTTTGGAATCTGTAGTTCATGGTGGGAATTAGGGTTAGGGTTTTAGAGAGAGGAAGTGTTAAACCCTGGAAATTATGGAGGTGATAGGAGGAGCAGGACGATGGAGTCGTTAAACCCTAAAAATGTTGCAGGGTTTAAAGTTGGTTGTGTGTAGAGGTGTCAATTCGGATAACTGAGTCGGTTTCGGATTGACCCGCAACGGATCGGATGTAGTCGGGTCGGTACAGTTCGGTTATGATTACCCGTCTCGGATCATCATTGGCCGGATCGGATCGGCTCGGTCGCGGATAAAGTCGGGTCATGACCTGGTCGGGTACAAGTCGGGTTCGAGTCGGATTGATATCGAATCGGGTATTAACGGTTCGGGTAATACTGAGTCGGTTAACTGTCGATTTTGTACGGATCAATTCGGGTTCATGTCCTTTGGGTCAAATTAATTTCGGTTCTGGTTATTTTTGGGTCAAGTCGGTTTCTAGTCGAACTTATACGTGATAACGAGTCAGATCGAGTTTTTGCATAACTCAATTTGTCTCGTTAAGATCTAGGATCGAGCTTAGACAATCAAGTTTAGACCTAGTTTTGACCAATTTGAACGAGTTTGACTCGCGTCAATGTTTAGCTATTGCGAGATTTTCGGTCGTCTCTACACCGATAGATACATTGTACCAAAAATTGAATATTTTAAGTTTTTAACCCTTTATTATATCATTTGAGTTTCGCGCGAGTATTCGAGTCGAGTTTTATGAATATTGACTTGGCTTAATTAGCATATCGAGTTGTTCTCGAGTAGCTTACAAGCTGTCTCGCTCGATTAGCACCCTTTGTCAAACGCATTTCATAGCATATTCGATTTTAATTATGTTTGTATTAAGGGTTGTCGGGTCAGTTGGTTATTGCGTGTTTAATATGTCGTCATCGATTTTGCATTGAATCAATGCATTAGATTAAATTAGAATAAGGTGTAATAATACATCTAGTAAACCAATAATTATTATGTGATTTGATTGTTGCTGTTATTGTAATAATAATAATACAAATACCAATTTTATAGTAATAGTAGTAATAAAATTAATACTATGACAGTATATCAACGTTTAAGATAATTAAGATCAGTATACTAGCTCAATCATTTATATATCTGATCAATATATAAGATAGTTAATATCAATGTATTAGATCAATTAATACATTAGAACATTGTATAACTTATAAGATATATAAGATAAATATATTAGATCAATCATCAATATTTTAGATCAATAAATAAGATGGTTAAGATCAATGTACTATATCAATTTACATGTGTTTTAAATAAAACAAATAAGATTAGGGGTGAGAATGAGCCTGTCTAGTTCGCGAACAGTTTGGACTCGACTCGGTCAAACCTCGACTCGTGGTGGCTCGTGTTGAGTTCGAGTTCTAGTGGATACCTTAACAAGCCGAATTGAGTTAGCTCAAGCTCAGCTCAAAAAGCTCGTGAACAAGCTCGAATTTAAATATTATATCAATCATTAATACGTTTATGGTGGTTAAGATTATTGTATGAGACTGATCGTCAATATATATGTGTAAGATAGTTAAGAGATAATATATTATAATATACTAGTATCAATTATAAATGTATTAGATCAATGAATAAGATAATTATGAATTTAAATATTATATCAGCCATTAATACATCAATCATCGATATATTAGACCAATGAGCAAGATTGTTAAGAATAATGTAATAGATCAATCGTTAATATATTAGATCAATCTAATAAGAAAGTTAAGATCAATGTAGTATATCACTTATTGATAATTTTGACATATTAGATTAACGTATAAGATATACGATCTATGTATTAGATAGATCAATCATCAATATATTGATCAATGTGTACAATATTTAAGTGTAGTTACAAATTATCAATGTATTAGATCAATGTATACGATACCTAAGAATAGTGTATTAGATAAGTCATTAATACATTTAATATAGTTAAGATTAGTTATTAGATCAATCATCAATATATTAGATTGGTGAGTAAGATAGTTTAGAATTATATATTATACCAATATAGTAGTTGTAGTTCATCATTAATATATTAGATCAGTGTTGAAGATCGTTTATTTATTACATATAGGACTGCAAAGGAGTCGAGTCAAGCCGGGTTTTGGGTTGTTCGAGTTAAGCTTGATTCTAATTACTAGTGTTCGAGCTATCATAAGACTGAACGAGCTAAGTTTGATTGTAAATACTAGTGTTAAAAGTTATATAGTATTAGTAGTAGTTTAGTAATAGTTATGTATTAGTGACAGTAACATATCTAATAATAGGTACTAACAATATAATTAGCTTAAATAGTAATGGTTAGAGCAACTCCGATTTCAAGATATTTTTTTTGTATATATTAATAAGAAAATTTAATTAATGATTTTAACGTTTGAGTCTAAAAAAGAAAAAAGACTGAAATTATGAGACGAAGGGAGTAGTAATATTTCTTCCTTTTTTTAAAGTGCCACATATCGACTTTGCCACTATTCTTCCATTATAATTTGACCGTCTTTTACGATTTATGTATAAAAAAACTATAATTATATTTGAAAACAAAATTTTGAAAATAAAAACTAATATTGAAATTTGAAAATTCAAAATCAAAATTGAAAAGACGAAACCTTAAATTTTAGCTTTTTCCCCCCTATTTACCTCTAAATTTTCATAACCTACCCCCCTAATATAAAAAGGCAAAACCCTAACCTCCCTCCATCCTCTCCCTCCCTCCCGGCCTCCCTTAGCCCCTTGAGCCAAAATTTCGCCCCCCTTCTTTCTCTTTCTTTCTCTTCCTCATGGTGCAACACTAGAACCCCAAATTTGATCGAATTCTTGAGTTTTTTAGCTTTAGATGGTCGAATTCGACCAAAAAAGTTCTCCATCTAGAGCTTTTATGGTCGAATTCCACCATGGAAGTTTATGTAGTTGAAGTTTTCCTCACCGTGTCAAAGTGATATACTTGTTCATGCCATTTACATCTCCTCATTTTGTTTGCTACTTGGTTTTTCCGTTTTTGGTTCATGTTTTTTTGTAAATTTGTATGATAAATGGAATTTGTTTGATAATTATATTTTTATGCGATTGTTTGATGGAATTTTACATTTCAATGTTTCATTGAAATTAGGGAAAGTTTTTCGAAATTGAGGTTAAAAAGTTTGAAATCTGTCATTGAAATTGGGACAAGTTTGAAGTGGTTTTGACAAGACAGGAACGAAAATTTATCAAACCACTTTTAATGGTTTTGTATATTTCGTTTTCTTGACGAGTTTGAGTATGAAAAGCACATTCTCTAGTATAGCTTAAATTGCTTCAGCTTTATCTAAAGCTCATTTCTGATATAGAATTTGTTGTAATTTATTTATTGAGGGTTTATTTCCAGCAATTCCTCATCTTTGAATTCCTTATCTCTTTTGTTCCTCTGATGTCCCGCTCCAACTCTATTATTTCTAATTTGGGTGGCAGAAAGTTATAACCAGCAAGAAAGGTAGTGAATGTGTGGTCTTTTGCCTCAAGAGAAGACCTAAACTATTTTTTTATATTATTATTAGGAATAATTAGATAAAAGAGATGAATAAGCTTTAGTGCCTTCCTCTTAGGGAATTATGCAGAAATATCTTCTTATTATATACAGTAGAGAAAATTATAAGAAATGACCTTTAAATTTAACCACTTTGCGAGAAAGGACCTTAAGAATTGGAATGAAATGACCTTTAAATTAAATTTGACCACTAAGGCATGGAATGAAATTCGATTCCCATACTTTCCAAACAAGAAGAATTGGAATTGATATTCAAGTCTAAGAATTTGATTTCCATACTTGAAATCCTAAAATGAATTTCAAGGTTAAAAGTTTTCCTGTCATTTGTGTATTAGGTTTTGATACCAATTCCAAGAGTGAATGATGTTGTATACATCATTGGTGTAATGATAAATTAATTTACGTTATTTTTGCAACTTGTATTTGTACCTAAATTTTTATTTTTTTTTGAGGGAAAAGACAAGTATTGTTAAGAACGAGACAATTTGTACCTAACTAAATTGAAAATATTGAATAAATTCATTTTTGTTTAAAGTATTTGTTTGTATATACACATTTGTTTAATGCTTTTTTTTTGTATGGATAAAATTAATTATTTTAAAGTTTAATAAAATTATTTAATAAATAAAAAATTAAGGATGACTCGATGAGTATTTTAATGACAAAAATTAATTTAAAGTTCAATAAAATTAATTAATAAATTAAATAATTTAAAGTTTATTAAATTATTTAATACAAAGTCTATGAGTATTTTTATGAAAAAAATTAATTTAAAGTTTAATAAAATTATAGAATTAGGTGGAATCAAGATTGTATCGAACCAATTCGGATCAAGATCGGATCGGATAAAATCAGGTCGGATCAACTCGGTTAAATGTCGGATTTAACCGGGTATCGGATAGGTTTTGAATCGGGTGTCGGTCGGATACGGATATTAGAATATCGGGTATAGTCGGTTTCGGATAGACTTCGGATCGGTTCTGGTCGGGTTTGAGTCGGATCAAAGCGGGTCAAGTCATTATCGGATGACTGTCGGGTCGGATAGCCGTCGGATTTCGGATACGTTCCAACTCGGATCGAACCAGATCGGGTTATTGTCGAACCAAATAGGATTATCGGATCGGATCAGTTTTTAACACCTCTAGTTGTGTGTGTGTGTGTTTTTTTGTTTGGGCTAGTTTTCAGTTGGTGCTTTTTTAAGTTGCTTGGCAATTAGAGTTTTGGAGTAAAAATAGAGTTTTGAATTATTTTATAAGTTTTTGACTTATTAAAACTCTAATTGTGGTGCTTGGTAAAGAGAGTTTTAATAGAGAGTTTTAGAATGAAAGCTCTCAAAATGAAAAAGCTTCTATTTGGAGCTTTTTCTTTAGAGGATTATGTAAAAGAATTTGTGAATTACTTTTTTGCCCATAACTATAATACTAATATATTAATCAATATGTCCATAAATTTTATTGTACACAAACAAAAGGTAATCAGCTAAACTTTACGAAACACATTTATGTGTTATAGTTTAGCTTTTAGCAATTAACTGGTTTTGAAAAATTATTATGAACGCGGTGCACACTCTGATCCGTATCACGTGACTTGTAATGATTATAGTTTTCACTCAATTTATGTGTGATATATGTGTTCGGCACTAGCTTTTGAAGTAGAGATAGAGGTTAGACTCAATCAAAACACTACTTAATATTTTATTTGTGTGTTCGGTAAAGTAGTGGTTGGAGTAGAGGTTAGAGTTTGAGGTAGAGGTGGGGTATGAATTTGCCAACGCTAATAATATTAACGTTTGTGTTGCAAGGTAGCGTTCCAACTTCAAGCTATCATGCAATTTATTATATTTTTTCTTTTTTTATTATATAAGCTACATCCTACTGACGCAAGCCTGTAACACATCTTGATCTTTTATCTTTTTTCCTCTCTTTTTCATTTTTTCTTTTACATGAGTTTAAGACTTCTTGCTTTGCACCCAAAAAAAATTACTTTTTTCTTTTACAATTATATTTAGATCTCCTTTTCTTTGTGTCCTTAAAGGTATTATTATATGTCACTTTTTTATACCAAATAATATCTAACGTAAGGTTAAATTTTGTATCTCATAATTTAAAGAATTTTTTTCTTGAATAATGCTAAAAGTTAACAAAATTACCTACTTGTGACGTTTTCAAATTTTATTACCTTGATACAAAATTCTTATCTTTTCCTCCCACACTAAAATTTAATGATAAAAATTTACACTAGCTAGTATTAGCTGATTTGACTATTGTAGTTATTTTATTTATACAAAAATTTCATTTATTATTTTCTAGTACTCTAACAGCTATTTTTACCAAACACTAAAACTTTAAACAACCATCTCCACCACTGACAGTTAGCAACTACCACAAGACAGCTACAGCTACCCTGACAGCTGACATCTACCTCTACCTCTATTATTGCCGAACAGGCCCATTGTGTATCTACATGTGATATAGTGTATCTATGTCACTATTTTTTTGGGGAAAGTAATGTGGTAGACCCCTGGCCAGATTTTTGGGAGTAGGGTGAATGGTAAGGGAATCCCCACCCCCAAATGCCCCTAGGGGGATTTGATCACATGACCTTGAAGTCCCTATGTGTGATATAGTATAGTATGTGTTTTGTATCTCTGTCTACGTAATATTTTCACTCACTCAGTCTACGTAATGATTACAACTTTCAGTCACTCACTTACTCTCTTTACGTAATGATCAAAACTTTCACTCACTCACTCACTCTACATAATATATTCTATATATGCTAGTGTGTTTTTGTGTGATATATTGTATCTATTTATGATATAGTGTAATGATTTTTTGTATAGCGTATGTGTGCACTATAGTCCATTTGTGTTTCTTAGTACACATAATTTTTTAAATATTTTACAGTGTCTTTTTGTGTGATATAATGTATCTATTTATGATATTATGTACGTAGTACACTATGTTTTCGTACTTCACATTTTTTATATATGCTATAATGTGTTCAATCTGATATAGTCTATTTATGATATAATGTATGGATTTGTGATATAGACGACTTTGAAGTAATCGTGTTTGTCGTGGGTCACGTGTCTGGCCTGGTGTACACTGTTTTCAAAGTGAATTGGCTCTGCACAAGTCGGATTGTAACTGGTTTGAATAGCTGGTTAAATTAGTTGATTTAATCAACTGTTTGTATTAATTATTTTTGTAAAAGTATTTGGTAAATTAACTGATAGTTTATAGCTGGTTTTTAAAATGACTTATAAGGACACGAGATTAAAAAAAAGATATTTTTGGAAGTGATAATGGGTAAGATGATCTTTCACAATCATTGTTTTACAAAACTCTATGCAACTTTTCCATTTTCACAGTTTTGGAATCTTAACCTCTTTGCAAAACTCTTGTCAAAACACTTAATGGGGTCTAAAACTCTAAATTTCTTTCAAAAATCTATCTACCAAACACAATCATATCTATAGATTTTTTTAGGAAGGTGATATCCAAACTTGGAGAAGTAGCGTGTCGTTTTGTTTGCTTTATAAGTAAAGATGATGGAAATGTTGGAGAAGTTGATGAAAGATTTTTGATGTATGTGACTAGTATTGGGATACTCCATGGAGTATTGACAGTTACTTTAGTTGAGTTGATGAAGACAAGGTTGTCTCCTTCGATGATTAGGTCTTTGGATCCGAAAGAGTGTTTTTGGTTGCAAACTTTAAGGGAATGCCGTTTGGGCAAAAAATGTTTTATTGGAAAAATAGTTTTTCCAGATTTTATTGTTTGGTTTTCAAATGGTGAGAAATAGTTTTGCAATGGTGATAAATTATTTTATATAAGAAGTGAAAATAGTTTCTAATAAAGGAAACACCATTTTATTATCGTTCTTTGCCTTCTTTTCTTTCTCTCATCTATTGTGCTTTCCCCTCTCATGTGAAATTGTTTACATCCAATCAAATGAAACCAATATGAAAGTGCAACTTTTCCGGACTGAAATTTGTTATGCATAAATTGTGTTCCTAAGCCAAATTTGTTGGGAATTAAAGCAAAAGGTGGAAATTTGGTGTGTACTTGATCATAAAATTACTTGAATTTTTAGGTAATATTTTGAGCCACTAAAAGAATTTTCCAAAATTTTTTGCCCTCAGTATAACTTATATGTTTTTTTTGGAATTTTATTGGAGGACAGATCAATTCTACGAAAGTCTTAAGTATTAGGAATAGAAGGCAAAAATAAATGTCTAAGACATAAAAGAAAATTTACTTTTTAGTAGCTCGCGAATTCAGACGAGTTTTAAATTCAATTTGAAATACGTTAACAAAGGTGACAAACTCCAGGCTTGCTAGAACTTGTACATCAACATTAGCGAGCTGAGGTACTCAAAGTTGAGCTCGACTTTACTTTATATGACTCCCACCTTTTACAGCAGCTCTATTCAAAGTCCACACATAAGGTGATTGCTAGAAGCTTCTCGACCCTCCTTTCTATCCCGTGTCGCATCCACTAGAATCAGCCAAAGTTAGCTCGTTTTATAATCGTCTTATAATATTATGTGTACCTCAAGAGTTAAAATGTTACAGAAAATACTAAGAACGCTACTCGTTAAACTTTTAAATCTAGTTTTGACTCTATTCAACTCCTTACACTCTTTATACGAACTCAAATAATTAGAAGGCTAACTTCCATCATCATTCACATTCTTAGATGTAGTTTATGAAGCCCGAGTAAGGTTGGTGAAGGCAATAGAGAGAGAATAAACTAATGTTGACTGGTACTCCCTTTATTTCTTGTTGTTTGTCTCATTTGCTTTTCAAAGGTCAAATTTATATAATTTCAACGAAATATTCACATTGGTAAATTAAGAAAAAGCAATATCATGTGTTTTAGATTCCTTGTAGCTTGTAGATTCCAAATATTGTTTTCTTATGATTTTAATCAATATCTAATTTGAGATATATACTTGTACAGTTGTACTAATAATTAAATATGCGTCTTAGAGATCGTAGAAGAGCAAATGAGACCAACAATTAGGGACGGAGATAGTACAAATCTTGGGGGCAATCGAAATGCCTAAAGAAATAATAATTCTTGTTGCACAAAGAGCTAAAACTGTGTCAAAAGATTTTAAGAAAGATTACTATTTATCATTATAACATTTAGAGATACAGGAGAATACATATATGACAAGAAGCCGCAATACACTAGAATTATGTTAACCATATCATAGAACCACCAATCTCATTAGCTACATTCCTAGAAACAATCCCATAAACTGTTGAAAAAAAAACAAAACCTTTCAAAAATTACATAAACTTATTGGAGAACAGGCTGAAAGCCGAAAACGTATCGTAGAATATCTGCACACCAACCTATATTGTATGCCTTACAAACTATAATCTTCAATCCACCATTCCATATATTCTTGTGTACACAGGTCAGAAAGTCTTTACTTAAGATGCATGAACAGAAATTTGCAAATTAAGCCAGTGCCTTCAGCGGTAACATTCGAGCCCCAACCTCGAAACCAAGAAGCTACAAACTTCATCCATCTCCCTTGGCAATGTGTAATGCCCAAGCCTGCATTTTGGCCAAACACCATTTCTCTTTAGTTAAAAAAATTTCCAAGCCAAAAAAAGCAAGAAAAGGAGGGTCAAGGGAGAAAAATAGGAAACGCGAGCTCATACCCATCATAACTTTTGAATGTGAGATTACGAAAACCAGCGGAAGTCATGGCTTGGGCAGATTTCTCCCCATATTTGTATGCAACTACTTCATCAGCTGCAAGAACAAATTTATAAGATCCCAATTGCTTTTAGCAGAAATGAAGAGTATAAGAGACCAGAGATCAATCAAGGTGCTTACATTTTCCATGACAGAGGAAAATGGGCAAGGATGTCGCCCTCCTTGTAGCATCATGTGAACCTCCTATCTTATTCTTGAGGCTCCTGCATCAGTGGACATCAATTCAGAAGAGAAACATCTATGTAGTTGTAACTAAACCAACATTAGCTTGACCTTGTCTGTTATGTTCCTACTCAGTGCCAACTCGCTGACACATGTTACTTAAGAATTTCTTCTAGTTAGTGTTCTGAATTTCAAAATCCATTTGTATGTGGTTCACCCATTACATATTAGGGTGAATTTCACTTGCATTCATGTCTTGGTTTATATAAGTACATGTATATTGCACAGAAGAGCTTGCAAAAAGACAATTACTACTGCTATACCTTGCACCCGGAAGCCAACCACTGAGTCCGACTATTGCCCTCAAATGGATTGGATAGAAGTTTCCATTTGCATATTTCCCAACAGCAAAACAGGATGCCGAGTATAGTGCAACACCAGCACCCATACTAAATCCTCCAATACCAAGCTTAACTGTTGAAGAGACGGCAAAAGATCATCAAACAACTTAACAACACAATTGTCTAGCAAAATTCATCTTACATTTAGTTGGACAAAGGCTCCTTAAAATCAAGTATGTGCATAAACTGTTATATTGTTAATATAACTAGTAGACAGGTAATTTAGTTCCATCATGTTATAAAAAAAATCAGATAGTTACCATCAGCAGGTTCGGTTGACAACAGATTTGCAATATGTGCTGCTGAGGCATCCAATCCCTCAAGATCGTCTTGGCTATCCTCAGAAATCTCGGTTACATCAAACCCTATTATAGAGTGAAGCACCTTAATGACATGCAATTCTTCACAAAAGAAGCTAACATGAAATGAAAATGTTCAGGAAAGCATGGCTTACATGCTGTGCATGCAAATCCACCAAGTAATGCTACAGAGCGAGTTGGAGCTGTTGGGCATATGAATTTAACCTGCATGCCACATAGAGAAAATGCATATTAGTGGAAGAAATTGATGTATAGCTGTAATGCCGGCTCTCTGTCATAGTAACTATATTAAGGGTGCACTTTTTTCACTTAAACTTTGTTGAAACGAACTAATCAGAACTTTTCTATAACATATTGGAACTTATTAAAACTTATCAAAAATTATTGGAGCAGGTATGAACTTATGTTTCTTAAAACTTTTTCTTTTAAAGTGAAGAGAATACATCCTAAATTGTACTGCGGCAAGCTAGGAACGAGAGAGTATGCTTACATTTGGAAGTGGAAGAGATTCCAAGAGCTGGCATGCACTGCAAGATAACCAATGCCACAAATATGAGAAAATATTATATGTACTTATTTATTTATAAACTAGATTAAAGTGCAGTGATAATGTGATAAGGAATGATCTTCTTTAAGTTGCTATTAGCAAGTACTTCCTCCATATTTCTAATAGTTGTAACATATGCTTTTTCATGGTCAAAGTTTGACCAAGGTGGTCCCCCACTCAAGCAATAGGGTATATCTAAGGATTCTAAAGTGATCAAGCACCTAAAGGAGGCAAGAATAAGGAATGATTAGATATCAAACTCCAATGCTGTTTTAATTTATGGCCCTAGTTTCCCTTAAAAGATCATCAATCATGAGCAACCAATGATATCATGGGAAAACACAGGTCAGCAGTATCTATATTATGCTAGGATTTCTGTTGCCAACTAGCAAGAAATAGAACTATATCATTCATAATTTTATGAAGCCAGAAAGATCAATTGCAAAACACAGTTTTTGGTCTGTTAAGATCATTATATACTCCTATATGTTGTCCTTTGAGCTCAATCTTGTGATAAGTAATAATGTGCCAATGTCATGACTTGGAGCCAAATAATCATTTCCAAGTAGCGTGCCATGACCCACTTTTTTTTTGAGGGGACAACGTGATACAACCTATTTACAACATCGTAGAGACGATGATAGAATTTTGAAAGCCGAAGTATAATAAACCCTTTTTAATATAATAGGGAATTTTGTATATGAATATCAAAAGATACAACATGGAAGAGATATAAATTGATGGATATCAGTGCGGATTCTTATCAATCCACATAGTTCAAATGATGCTCTAAATTTTTCTTTAGTTGGTAGCCTTAGCTAGATACTTTTAGGTGCTTTTATGTCTAGAGTTTTCTAGGTAGTTTTAGCTAGAGTGTAGGCTTATATCTTTTTGTAGATTTTACAAGATTTTTCTAGATTGATATTCTTAACAATCATTTCAAAAAGTCTGAATCAATTCCTTACCTTCATGTCATATGCAACAAATGAAAATACAAAAGATAATAAGGGAGGATGAGAACCACCTTGCACCATTATCACCGAGTCCATGTAGCCAAACAATTGTGGCTAGGTGCCTTCCTTTTGGCCTTACCACATGTGTCCTACCAAACTCAAAGGTCCTCCTTGCACTTCTTGTACCTATTAGTTCAAAGTAATGAGTTCAAGATGAGAAGAAGTTGCAAAAAAAAACTACTTCAAATACATACAACACCAATTATTGCCAAGTCCAATCCTAGAACAAGTCAAGGAAAACCCCGAAAACCCTTATGTATGTCCGGAATATAAGAAATGTCATAGACATATGACATCTTTTAATTATGCCATCTTTGACACGGATTGATCATGCCTCATGTTCTATGAGTAAACCTCGTCTGTGGCAGAGTAAACAAGTTTAGATGTACGCAGTCTTACTCTTACTTATGGACTTGATGTTCGATAAGTAAACCTCGTCTGTGGCAGAGTAAACAAGTTTAGATGTACGCAGTCTTACTCTTACTTATAGACATGGAGCGAGAGACATCTAAACCTACTAAACAACTAAAAACAAAAATCATGCAATATACCCAACGACCCAAGAAAACATTACATCAAACACATAGTGGGCACATCTTTATTGCATGAAGTAGTAGGAATAGTAAAACTAACCAGACCCAGTTGAGTAGCTCATATTGAACTTGCAAAAAAGTGTACTAGTAAAAACCCCAATTTGTAAATACTTATATGTCTTGTAAAATGGAAGGAGAATGCAATGAAATGAAACTAAGAGATTAGAGGACCTATTTATACACAAAAAAAAGGGGGAAGAACAATATGAATATGCATTAAATCACAAGAAGGTGTAAAACCAGCTGAACTTTGCGCCTATAAAGAAGCACAAAAAGTAGAGGTATACATGAAAAGGAGTGGAAAGACAATGACACAAAGCTGGAAATCTTTTATGGAAAGAGAATCAAAACCCCATTACCATTCCAGAGACCACTTTCATATATGTCTCTGCTATAGCTTCAGAAAATAAAAAAACACCTTTTTTTATTTTTCTTTTTCAGAAAGAGGTGGGTTGGATTGCAGTTCTTGCAGCTGGGTGAGAATCTAATACTTCTAGACAGTTGCTATACAATTAAATTAGCCAACAGTAACCAAACCATAGGTGGAGCTTATTCATCTTGTACCCTACCCCGGACGTACCGTTTTTGTTCATTTGGAACTCTCCTACGTGAATTTTACTCATCATTGAACGAGAAAATAGACTCACGAGCTAGGCTGTCAGAATCGGTTCTACCTTAAATCGTAGACTGGTCTTAGAATCGGATCGTAAAATTGAATCGTACAATAACATGCATCATCTAGATATTGCAATTAAATTGGAGATATTGATCGTATATATGTTTATTAATAGCTTTGGTAGCTTGATTAAATTTAATTTATATATATATATATATATATATATATATATATATATATATATATATATATATATATATATATATATATGAAGTTTTCTCTAGTAGACAAAATTTTATAAAATTGTGAATCGTATCATATGACTATTTATGGATTATGAGATCGCACGACTCTGTAATTTGAATAGGAATTTTAACAACTATGCATGTAGGATAGAAATTGTATAATAGATGGAATAATGTTTTGGTGAGTTTTTCTCAGATTAATGAACCAAAAAACGCGTTTTTTTCTTTCTAATTTTCATTTGGAAAAGTGGGAAGCAAAAATTTCAGGAAGATTCTTTAAACTATATGAAATGGGATTAATTTATTTGCGTTATTACTATATGAAGGATTGATGCCCATAAAAGAGGAAAAGACAGAGCAAAGGTTCGATTTTTCAGTTCACAATGGAAATTTTCATATTTAAAACTATAAAAAGAAAAAGGGAAAAAAGGTAGTGAAAATTAGTAAAGACAAGAATAGTTTGATTTTGATAGTACTTTTAATTATCTTTGGTGTTGCAAATTAAAGTACAGATTTACACTTTCCATAAACATGCACATGAGAACACACGTGCGTCTCTGTTACTTTACAACTTTGTAAAGCCATAGGCAATTAGGCATAGGTGATACTTTCCCTTTACCAGAGCAGAGCTGATCAAGTCTAGTTTGGCTTGGGCCTTGATCGGGTCAATTTCAAAAGCTCGCAGTTGGGTAGAGTTTTTCAACTCGGATTATAGGTACTTCCACGACTTTGGTTAAAGATGATAAGTTCATCAATTCCTTGGCTCGGTTCAATTCAACTTTGAATAAAAGCCAGAGTTTAACATAATTTTATGGACATAAAAGAGTATTAGACGTAATTCTTAGTCTCGAAATGAATGTTTAGTCTACATTAATCTAAAGCCTGAAAAGTGTGACGAGCCAGACTCCTGAGTTTGAACACATATTTCTACACAAAAAGTTTAGTAATACTGGACATGATACCTTGGCCCAAAACAATAAATTCTATATGCAAAAACCTTGACGCATAAAATAATAATCACCACTAGTTTTTATTTGTAAAGTTGTAGCTAAAATTTGATAATGGATACAATATTAAGTAGTTGGGTTGCCTTCTAAAAATAATTCTAAGTCATTGATAACTTGTTTAAGTGGCTAATTAGTATTTTTTTCCCTCCCTTTCTTGTGTTTCATTCATAGGTTTCTCTTCTTGATCCACATACTACGATCCTAACATCTTTAATTAGTAACTCATAAAAACACCTCCTTTGAGCATTACTTTGCAACCAAACTTGCCAATTTCACTTTGGC
Organism: Patellifolia procumbens; assembly: GCA_947645195.1. NCBI lineage: Eukaryota > Viridiplantae > Streptophyta > Magnoliopsida > Caryophyllales > Amaranthaceae > Patellifolia > Patellifolia procumbens. The sequence goes on from CANSGD010000429.1 coordinate 4,425,336, forward strand.
TTTCTTCATTTGGACTTAAATATACAAGGCCTTAGTAATATAAAGTTTTTCTTCAACTTCGGGATGAATTCGACATCCTTGTTCTTCAGCAAGTCATCGCTTGCTTGTTATGAATATTTTGTCCCTCGATCAAGTGTAATAATGTAAATATAAATGGACAATTTATAGACGTGATATATTCTATAATATTAGTTGACCGTAATATTTTGCTAGAAGTTAATCACAGTTTAATTTGTTGGACTAATAACGTTGGACCAACTACTAATATTGATTGGGTCCTATGAGGTCACACATTGCAACAGTGATTGACAAGAACTCAAATCCATTTTTAGAATTGGTTTGACCGGTCATATGGATGAATGGAGAATAACCCCATAATGTGTGACATTATGTGACTAATTAAATGTATGACATTACGCAGCTAATTAAGCTTTATTAAACCTCCTTTGTAACAACTCTATATATTAATATAGAGGTTACAAATGAATTACTACATTATCTTTTTGGCCAAAAATTCTGATTTTTGGAGAAGACTTAGACTCCTCTTTTTCCCCCCTTTTTAGTCTAACACCATACAAAGTAAGGAGTGCAAAGTTTCCTCCTTTAATAGCATACATGGTGATCTAAATGTTACTCTTAGACCAACACTAAAGGAACGACATTTGACGTTCGTAAAAGATCTCCCTCGGAAGCTAGTGATTTTGTAGATCCACTCATCAAAGATATATAGTTTTATACTTTTTTGTTCGTTCATATTATACATGATGATCTTACGGTTAGATGTAAAGAATGTGATTCTTGCAATTCCATTATAAGCATCTAATATACTACACGTTGAGCATTAACCTCAATCTTTCCCATGAATTCCAATGGTTAGCATAAAACGCAAGTTATTACCTACACCTTGGAGTACCTAGTTTTAGGTATTCCCAGTGGCAATTATTGTAAATATATGAATGAGCAAGGACACGGAGGTAAATCCGGCAGGGTTCTTCGCCGGAAAACAGGAAGCACCACCGCTTTTCTGTCGCACGCAGTGGCGAGCTTCTCTTCTCCGACAAACTAACAATTGATCTACGGGCCTGTTCTCTTCGGCTAATTCTAGCTGAACTGAACTGAATTGAACTGAATTGAACTTATTGGAGCTGAACTGAACTGAACTGAACTTATTGGAGCTGAACTGAACTGAACTGAACTTATTGGAGCTGAACTGAACTGAACTGAACTTATTGGAGCTGAACTGAACTGAACTGAACTGAACTTATTGGAGCTGAAATGAACTGAACTGAACTTATTGGAGCTGAACTGAACTGAACTGAACTGAACTGAATTGAATTAAATTATAATAAGTATATGAATAATAAGTAAATAATAATTATTATGAATATTAAATAATAAGTAATAATAATTAAATTAATAATTTAGAATAATATCAAATGAATAATGATAATATTATTTTGATGTTATTATGATTTATAAATAAATAAAGAATAATAATAAATTAATTTTAAAAATAATAATTACTGATAATAATAATAATTTATAATAATGAGTAATTATAATTATTAGTATTAAATATATTAATACTTGATGATGATGATATGATATAATGTCTAAGAAGTAAATTAATAGTATTACCATTATAATAATAATTAGCTTAAAACATGGGTTGGTCTATGATAGAAATACACCAAACCGTCAAAGTATATATAATATACAATGTAACGACAATGTTGTATTTTAAATAGTACTGCAGTATTATTAGCAACTTTGTAATTTTTCATATCTTCTAGATTTTTGTAGCTTATTTGTATGATGTAATAGTGAATTTTATTCAGTAAAATAAACCAACAATTGCAAATTAGAATACTCGTATTGACATAAAATTTGGTTAAACCGTGCACCAACCCAAACTTTGTTGAGCCATAATAATAATAATAGTAATAATAATGAGTAAAGATATAATAAAAAAATAATATATATAAATAATAGTTATTATTATTATAGAATAAAAATAATAATAAGTAAAATAAATTAGACCAACAATAATAATATCAAACAAAATGGTTAAATAATGAATGGAGTTGAACTGAACTGAACTGAATTTATTGGAGCTGAACTGAACTTATTAGAGCTGAACTGAACTGAACTGAACTTATTGGAGCTGAACTGAACTGAACTGAACTTATTAGAGTTGAACTGAACTGAACTGAACTGAACTTATTAGAGCTGAACTGAACTGAACTGAACTTATTGGAGCTAAACTGAACTGAACTGAACTTATTAGAGCTGAACTGAACTGAACTGAACTGAACTTATTACAGCTGAACTAACCTGAACTGAATTGAACTGAACTGAAAATAAGCAGAACAGAACATGCTCTACCTTCACTCACCTTTGAAACTTCATAGAAAAGCATATTTCAAAATCGAAATTGAAAGTACTGCTGCTGAAGAAGAGACCCCGACATCGTCAAAATGGTTCTTTGCTTTATTCTCGCCATATAATTCGAAGATTTTTTTGAAGGTTTGTAAGATCATTTTTTTAGGTTTTGCATTGTGGTGAGGAAGAAGATGGATATGGTGAGGAAGACATTCAACACAACCATTCTTTCTTTAGTTGAATTAAAATGTTTACTTTTCATGGAGGTTGGAATTGTACAAATCTGAAATGAATGTAGGTTGGAGAAGAGAGAGAGAAAGGAATGGGTAAAGTTAAAATTGAAATGTGTAGTTTTCCATGTACATTTTAGATGAAATGAGTATACATGCTTTTTAGATATGGTTTCATTGAATATTTTAGATTTGTAAATGAGTATGAAATTATGAAAATGAGTATAATTTTTGGATGCTACATGTTAAAATAAGTATATAAATAAGTATAATTGTACAGATTAAATGTTAGGTTAAGTCATACTCATTTGAAAAAACTCATACTCATTTAACTTCATATTCATTTTAAAATTCTCATTAGGCTAAGCCATACTCATTTGGCTAAGTCATACTCATTTGGAAAACTCGTTCTCATTTTAGAAATTTCTCTTAAGACTAACTCATACTCATTTGACAAAGTCATACTCATTTGGAAAACTCATAGAAAAACTCATACTCATTTGGCTTCATACTCATTTAGTTAATTCATACTCATTTGGCTTTGTACTCATTTTGAATATTTATACTCATTTTGCTTTGTACTCATTTTGACCAACTCATACTCATTTTGCTTCGTACTCATTTTGACCAACTCATACTCATTTGGTGTACATAGAAATACATACACCAAGGTGTATCTTTTACCTTCTGAGCATAAAAAGATTAGCCTTAGCTTTCCTAACCCTCCAAACTAATGAGGAAAGCAGGAAACAACTATTCTTTCACAACGAAGAATGAAAAGAAGCAAATGTAAGATTTACGATCTTGTCGAGTTATCTTCACTAAGAACCAAAGCATTATTGTTAAATTAATCACAAATTCTTAATCTTCTCATTAATGTTTACCACAAATATATATATACACAAGTGTATCAAGCGTATCCTATTCCTACTAGGATACATAATCACATAAGATAAAGATAAAACTAACTCTAAAATCCTATCTCATAATCATCTCTAAAGATATGATAATATTATTATCTCTAATATTATTATTATTATCTCTAATATTATCATTATCTATCTCAACACCCCCCCTCTAGTCGGAGCGTGTAAATCTCGCACGCCCAACTTGCTTAACAAAACTTCAAATTGAGCCTTTCCCAAAGCTTTGGTGAAAATGTCCGCCAACTGAACCTTTGTAGAAACATATGAAGGACAAATAAGACCCTCTTTGATCGCATCACGTACAAAATGACAATCGACTTCGATATGCTTTGTACGCTCATGAAACACAGGATTATTTGCAATGTGCAATGCAGACTGACTGTCACAGAACAAACGCATCCCTTCCTTCTGACTCACGCCCAATTCTTCAAGAAGAGCTTTGAGCCACTTTAGTTCACATGTAATAGCTGACATTGCCCTATATTCGGCCTCGGCAGATGATCTCGCAACTGTTTGCTGCTTTTTGGTCTTCCACGAAACTGGTGAAGAGCCAAGAAGAACAAACCATCCTGTCAAAGAGCGACGAGTAAGAGGACAACTTGCCCAATCACTATCGCACCAACCTTCTAGACGCAGTTCACTATCACTACGGAGCAAAATGCCTTGCCCCGACTTTCCTTTCAAGTACCTCACTACACGCAGTGCTGCTTCCCAATGTTCCTCTCTGGGCTGCTGCATATACTGAGATAAAATATGAACACAATATGCTAAGTCAGGCCGAGTCACGACCAAATAAATTAAACGACCAATAAGCCGTCTATCTTGCTCAGGATTCTCAAGGTATCGCCATGTGCAAGGCTCAGGCGGTGATGTTGTTCCATGGGAAAATCCACTGGCTTGCTTCCAAGCATCCCTGTCTCTGCAATAATTTCCAACGCATATTTCCGTTGACATAAGAATATTCCTTCTGGACTACGGGCCACCTCTATACCCAAAAAATACTTGAGTTTGCCCAAATCTTTCATATGAAAACATTTTCCTAAATAAGCCTTAAAACTGTTCAGTTCAGCTACATCATTGCCTGCAACAATTAAATCGTCAACATAAACTAGAACGTTCATTTGAACATTCCCTTTCGTCAGAGTAAACAATGAGTAGTCTGCATATGACTGAACATAGCCATATTTCTGTAATGCTAGTGACAATTTTGCAAACCAACACCTCGGGGCTTGTTTTAGCCCATATAACGACTTCTTCAGTCTGCAGACAACATTTTTCTTTTCATTGTGAAATCCAGGTGGTACACGCATTAAAACTTCTTCATCCAAGTCGCCATGCAAGAATGCATTGTGCACATCCATCTGATGAACTTCCCAATTTTTCACCGCTGCAATTGACAGAAAAGTTCTAACAGTCACCATTTTAGCCACAGGTACAAAAGTCTCGTTGTAGTCTACTCCTTCCACCTGGTGATTTCCAAGAATAACTAGTCGAGCTTTAAACCGCTCAACACTTCCATCAGCATTGTACTTTATTTTGTACACCCATTTGCTGCCGAGTGCTCTCTTTCCGGCAGGCAATTTTTCAAGTGTCCATGTGCCATTATTCTCCAAGGCTTGTATTTAGTTTGTCATGGCGTCACGCCAACGCACATCTGTCATTGCTTCTTTGAAATTCCTTGGTTCATGTCCTGCAGTTATAGATGCAAGAAATTTTCTGTGTCTACTAGAAAAACGTTCACAATTAACAAAATGTGTTATAGGATAGGGAGTACCTGAGGAAGACTGTGTGGCAGGCGATCGTCGCGATGGACTCAACCTTCTAACCGTGTGTGTGATAAAATCGTGAAGCCTTGTTGATTTAAATTTCTCTCTCTTTCCTTTCCCCATGAGCTCCTCACTAGCTTCCATGTTCCTTCCTTGCTCCTCACACACTACGTCGTCATTTGTTGTGCCTTCATCATGCACAATGCTCTCGCCATCCCCCTCACTCTCCTCAACCCCCCTAACAAGTACGGGGTCAGAGGATGCAACTTCAACCACCTCCCCCTCGTCATCTCGCCTATCATGGACCTCCCTCTGTACTACTCTGTCATCCCTATTATCATTATCTATCTCAACATCAAATTCTTCAATACCTGCAGTAACAATGTCTACGAGATCCTTTTTTTCACCTTCCAATGGATCACAAAAAGGAAATTCATTTTCGAAAAATTTCACGTCCCTTGAAACAAAAAACTCTTTTGTCTCTAAATCGTAAACTTGCCAACCCTTCTTTCCAAAAGGGTAACCAAGGAAAACACATTTTGCGGCTACGACTCACAAATTTATCACCTCTATGTTTTTGGTTATGGGCATAGCATAAACAACCAAAGATTTTCATTGCATCATACTAAGGGGCTTTATTGAATAACATTTCGTATGGGGTTTTACCTTTAAGTAGGGGAGATGGGGTCCGGTTGATCAAATAACAAGCAGTAAGAATGCATTCACCCCAAAATTTAATAGGTAAATGTCCCTCAAATCTTAAAGCTCGGGCTACATTCAATATATGGCGGTGTTTTCTCTCTACTCTCCCATTTTGTTCAGGTGTCCCAGTACATGAGGATTCAAACAAAATTCCCTTTTCATCAAAATATGTTTGTAGGCAATTGAAATCAGTTCCATTGTCACTCCGAACAATTTTTATCTTCTGATTAAATTGACGATTGATCATGGCAACAAAACTCATAAACATTTGTTCCACTTTAGTTTTGTTACGTATTAAATAGACCCACACACCTCGTGAATAATCGTCAACAATAGTTAAGAAATAGGCAGCACCACAAGATGACTTGGTACGATAGGGACCCCATAAATCACAATGAATTAAACCAAACATGTCATTGGCTTTGTTAATACTTTTGGGAAAACTGCATCGAGATTCTTTAGCACGCATACAAACTTCACATGCTTTATTGTTTTTCCTACGGAGTCTACTAATATGAGGAATTAAAGCTACTACTCCTTCAGAAGGGTGTCCTAACCTTTTGTGCCATAAATCCCACAACTCTTCATTAGATACGTGCAACGCGTTGACCCGACTCACACCACGGAAGAAGTACAGTCCATCTTTGCGTTCACCCGCTCCAATCAGTCTCCTCGTTCGTCGGTCCTGTATAACACATAAAGTTTTAGAACATTGAACAATACATTCAGACTCATCAATAAGTTGAATGACAGAAATTAAATTGCAATTTAGTTGTGGAACATAAAGCACATGTTTTAAAATTAAGCCCCCTTCGAGCTTCACACTCCCTTCACAAGTCGCCTCCGCATTTTTCCCATCCGGAAGTCCGACTAGACAAGGTGAAATCTTTTTCACATTCACCATACGCGACAAGTTGCCTGTCACGTGATTTGTCGCTCCTGTATCAACTATCCACTCAAAGTCACCACCTTCGCCGTGAAGGCAATCACTCATCTTTGGTTGTTTCAACAAATCCAGTAAGGTCTGCCACTGATCTCTCGTGAGTCCTGAAAGACCTGCTGCCTCTACCGTCGTACCATGAGCTACACCACTGCCCCTGCCAGTTGCAATTGCAGAGGCTACCACAGCGTTGTTGACATGGGCAGTCCGTCCGTGGCCTCGTCTAGCACTGCTTGTTTTGCCACCATGACTGTCTGCTTTACCACGACGCCCAATTCCATGACCACCGTGCATCACGCACCACAATTATGACAAATAGAACTTTGTTGTGGTTTTGTTTAACCAACACTGCTTCACAAGAATAGAGAAATAAACTCTTTGTCTGGTCGCACACCACGCACTCAATCTCAAATATAATAAACAAGATTCTGTTTTGTGTAATTTGGAAGAAAAAAACGTGGCTGTAATCTTTACAAATCTGGGCAGCAATGCATCACTCAAACTAAACTCACTAGGGGAAGTCTTTCAATTTCTTAAAAGATTATGTGTTGTCATTCTTTACAAGGTTGAATGATATTGTGAGATTGCCAAAAAAAAATACCACAGTCTCTATAGTCTTGCAATCTCACAGTACCCCTCAAGCAACTCTTGAGAGTTCTTTAGTCTCTCAAAAACTATACTCAAAAACAAGAATTTTCACTCAAAAAATATGTGCCTCACCAAATTATTTGCTATCAAAATAAAAAAAATTTGTTTCTTCTCTTTAATTTTCTCACGCGTGAATTTGTTTTACATCTCACCAAATCTGGCTCTATCACTAAGAAGAAACAAAGCTATTGTGAACTTTGATAACTAAAGAAACAAGCTTTGAACTCTCAAAGAAGGAAAAATTATTTCTGGTTTTTCTGTCTCACATGATCTCTCACAATCTCTCAGATTTTGTTTTCTCAAACCTGGCTCTTGATACCATGTTAAATTAATCACAAATTCTTAATCTTTTCATTAATGTTTACCACAAATATATATATACACAAGTGTATCAAGCGTATCCTATTCCTACTAGGATACATAATCACATAAGATAAAGATAAAACTAACTCTAAAATCCTATCTCATAATCATCTCTAAAGATATGATAATATTATTATCACTAATATTATCATTATCTATCTCAACAATTATAAACTATGAAAGGTTGTCAAAACATCACTATCGAGCGCAATGTTGATCTTTGTTATGGATAATAGGAGTACTTAATATTTGAGTTCATGTCTTTTTAATGCTATGTTCTTTTGAAATGTATGGTAGTGAACTTAACTGAATTGAACTGAAATAAATAAAATTAACTTAACTGAATTTAACTGAAATCAAATGAACTTAACTTAATTTTTATAAAATGATTAATGCTACTACTAATATATGTAATATAACTTAATTTAACTAACCCTAATAACAATATTAAGATAACTTATAATATTAATATAAATAATAATATGATTATTTTTATATTATTTTATTATATTTCAATATTAGTAGATAAGATTTATACTTAATAAAAAAATACTTCTTTTTAAGAGGAAAATATGTTGACTCGATATGGTTTTGAAAATGACAAACTAAAGTAATTAACTAACAGAGTTTATAAGTTTTATGTGTGCAAGAGTAATTGTGAAAGGTTGTGCCTATAGCACTGAGAATGCTTGTTGAGAGAGGTGTACGAGGTGCATTGTTCATATGGATAAAGAGAATACTACAATCAAAGTTGAAGTGAAGAGGCTTAACTTGAAGATTGAAATGAAGATATTCGAAGGAACAATTATCCTAACATGAAGGAAGCTTATAATGCATGAGTTTGTCTTTCAAGTTCCTAAATGTTAAAAGTAAACGAGATTCGGAAAGGTAAGGAAACTTGAGTTATAAAGTTGGAATGAAGGTTTAGAGTCTCTAGTTAAGTTCCTAGGTTTATTGAGTCTACAAGGTAAAAAGGTTGTGTTAGTTCCTATTAACTAAGTTTACAAGCTCCTTGGCATGGGAACTTGGTAGATGTGAACAAGTTGTGGTAAGATAGGAACAAACAAACACATATGAACTTGAGTTAAATGTTAAGCACCGTTTCCAAAGTTTAGAAATTGGGAATTGGCTTATGTTCCTATGTTGGGAACAGACGTTGGTACAATTTGGGAACACGGGTTGGGAACACACTTGGAAACGTACGTAGGAACTACTAAACCGTGTTTAATGTTGTGCCGCCAATATAATCTAAGTGCATAACTAATATGTTTAGGAACACTAGCTTAGTTTGACTAGATCCAGTTATTAAGGAAGTTTGTTAGGAAAAGATTTTAAAATGATTTTCTGTTTTGAAAAGGATAATTATTTTAAAATCTTATCTTTTTATTTTAAGTAAATCAAAAGTTTTTTATAAAAATAAAATCTGATTTTCTGTTTTTATTTAAATATTTTAAACAGATATTTTTTATTAAATCATTTATTTAAAACTGGTTTAATTGTTTTTCAAGAAAACACTTCCCACGTTCATTACTACTACACTTTTAATCGGAAAAGTAGTGGAAAGTGAAAAGATTTTCTTTTTAAATAAAATCAGATTTTCGATTTTACTTAAATTAAATTAAAAAGATATTTTTTCTAAACTAATTTATTTAAATGGTTTAATTATTCTCCAAGCAACCGCTCATCATGTTATTACTATTGTTACACGTTTAAGTATCAGTTAGTGGGTTAGTGGGCTTACTTATTATTTCCCAAGTATTAATTAATTTAAATGTTTTAATTAATCCCCAAGTAAACACTTATCTTATGTTTTATTGCTTCAAGTTTTATGTTAAGTAGTGGGTTAGTGGATTAATTAATTTCCAACTAATTTACTTAAGAAATTTAATTAATGAGTTAATTAGTGGATATCATGGGGTTAGTGGGTTAATTAGTGGTAAGTTATTTCATGACCATATAATCCATAAATAAGCGCCTAAACCAAAGTTTAATGTGTTGGACTTTAACCAATCTCTCCATATAGAGAGTCGAATTTTAGTATTCCTTCCATAGCGTGTCTGACTTCGGTTTTAATTAGGTTTAACTAAGATAGAGTCAGTACTGTCATTCCTTCAATATACTCTTGTGTTCCTTACGTATTTTCTACTTATTCCCTTATTGTTTTTCTCATTTGTAATCTTGGTTTTGGGATAAGGGGATTTTGAGTCAAATCCTATATTGAGAAAAGTTTTGAGTAAAGCAAGAGAAAAGGGAAGAAACTTGAGTGAGTTTCATTGTAAGTGTGAGGCTTTGAGTGAAGCAAGAAAAAGAGAAAGAGAAAGAGAAAGGAACTTCGAGTGAAGTTTGAGAGGAACAACAGTTAGTGGTAACTGTTGTTGGGAATTGAGTTTAGGAACTCAAGTTGTGGCCTGAGAGAAGTAATAGGTTTATAACAAAGTCGTTTGGCCTATTATAGTGGAAACGTTTGAGTCAAAATCCCTTGTGGCCGAGGTCGTTTCTTCCTATTGGGCCTAGGAAGTTTTTCCTCACTAAAATCTCTTATGTATTTCTTTTGTTCCTCTCGTTGTTTTATAATTCCGCGAAACGTAACGTTTATTTCTCACACTATAATTGCTTTTATGTTGGTTGTTGGTTATTGGTTATGATTATTAGTTCAAAAAGTTATTGGTTATTAATACCAATTGTATAAAATGAAGCAAATGTTGAAGGAAGTGTTGATATTTACATGTTTGATGACGATCTAAAAGTTTTCATGTTTGAAAAAATAAAAGCATTAGCTAAGATAATTTGGAAATACATGAAACCGATTGATGCATGACAAGCTAATCGTGAAGATGTTAATGATGGTCGTGAAGATGTTAATAATGGTCGTGAAGATGTTAATGATGATTGTGTAGAAGATAACGACGAGGTGGGAGATCATATGGATGAAGATGCTTAGGAAATTATAAGTAGAGATAATTTTTATTTAAAAGAATGTAATGTACTTAAATTAATATTAATACTAATATTATATTATTTTTGAGCCAATTTGCAACCAAATTTAACTTTGTAAAATAATAATAATGATAATAATAATAAATAAATAAATTATAAAAGACGATAGTAATAATAATGAAAATGATAATGTCTAATAAGTTCAATAATATGATAAAAATATCGATAATATTTTAAAGGACATAATTAGATTTTTAAACATTAAGTATTTTTAATTGAACTTCATAAAGAATACAATTATAATAACTTAAATAATTTTCTTTTGGTCTTCCTGGGGTTAGGTCTTAGTTAGGGGGTCTTCTAGGAGTGGTATTATTGACCAATTCAAGTTTTTCCGCCTTTTTATTAGGATGGTTCTTGTTAATAATAATAATACCACAATAATAACAAAAGTGTTGTTTTTAAATTGCATTGTACGAACTGAAATTAATGGAACTGAACTGAACTAAATGGGAATATTTTTCAATTAATCCAATCTAAAAGAACAGGGCCTAAATCCATGATTGACAAGTTCGTTAAACTCATTCTTAGTAAATATTTTTTATTCTTTATATGTTTACACTATACAAACTCGTATACTATCTTTTATATGTAAATCACATACTTTCTATCGAGTTTTCGGAAATAACTCAATCCTTTTTATTGAAAGAGACAACTTTATTCTCATCAATACAACTATTATATAGTGTCTTAGCAGGTTCTCCTCCTACACATCTTCATAAAAGCTAATCGAGTTGCAGACTCTCCCTCCAAGTTAGACCATCAAATACCTCAAAGCATGGATGCTCAACTGCAGTCTAATCTTTTTGAAATTATTAATATAAATAGGTTAGCGTTCACTTATAAAGAAAGGTCTCCTAAATTTTACTTGTTTAAAGAAAATCACGTATCTTTTTAATTACATCAATCTATATTTATTTCCTTGGGAGGGGGGGATTAGGTTATACCTATCAATATTCCTTTTTCTCCTCCTGTTTTCATAGGTTCAAACTTCTTACAATAATATCTTCAATCTTACTTTAATTTGTCGATTTTTCGTTTAGTGCAATTTGAATAACCTTTCAATATTTCATGAGCACAAAGTACTAACCCTTTCAAGCACCTTTAATTTGCCTATTGATGCCTATGAGAAACATCTCGGTTGAAAAATATTCTCTTTGTCATCCACAAAACTTAATTTATAATTGCATACTCAATCTCCACTCAAACATGCTACATTATTAATGTGTAGAATTATCTACTACACAATTATTCAACAACCTTAATGGGCGTTAACCATAAACTTACCAATGACCTTTGGATTCTAGCTAATGCCTAAAAGACAACTTTTCATGTGAATTCGTTGACTTATGAAATGAATGTGATTTTTCTTCTTATCAAAAACAATATTTAATAATTATACATAAATCACTACATTCACCTGTTTTTTATTAGTTGACTTGTATAAATTTTTAAGAATTTTTTCTTTATCTGACTCGTTTTCTTTTCGAGTAGCACATTGTTCTTTTATCTCTTTATACACGTATTATTTTACTTATTTTTCGTTCACATAACTTATTTTCTTATTCTTTTTATGCCAAAAAAAAAGGATAAATAAAAAGATTGGAGAAAGTATATATATCATATGCCGGGTTGAGATTGGACCTTTGGCATCACTAATTGGCATTTAGGGACCTTTATTAATTTAAGTCAACATTATGACATTCCTTTCCTTTTTTTAGGAAGAAAAGGGAGGAGAAACTTAGGTTAGGCTTTTTATATTTGTCAACTTTAATTTGCACCCTACCTTATGAGAGGAATATCTTTTATATATGCATGCACATATACCTTAGTTTAGGGTTTTGTATATAATATACTACTGTTTTAGGCAATTTATGCTGTTGTCACTAAGGTGTGGCAAGTGGTATTATTTAACAAATATCAAGGCAACGTTTATTCCCACCTCTGTTCTCACTTTCTTGTAGCCAACTAAATTTCACATGGTGAGCTAAATTTAGTGGATAACAACTAGTTTTTTTTTGTTTTTTTGAAGGGGGATAACAACTAGTTTATTTGATATAGTTAGCGTCGTGGTACCTAATATTTGAGATTGATAAATTTATTAGATCTGAACCTTAATGAACTTAAAATTTACTTTTCAGAGATGAGAGTAAACCATAGTGTTAAAAGCTTCCATTACGGATTGGATGAGAAGTAGGCAACCCCCTATGCTCGTTGCCGCTGCCCACTTCCTGTCTAATCCCTAGTACAGAGGTAAAAATCAAGTTTTCTAAGACTCAAAGTTTGTTTTTGCAATGAAGCCTTAAAAACTCCTTTTCTTCAACGTAGATTCTCTATATAATTTATCGTTTTTGCTTATCCAATAAATGTGAGTATAGGGGTTCCAACTCTCTAGGATGAGTTAAACGCTAAAGACTAAAGAGAGTTGTTGTATTTAAGCTTGAGGGGGGCGTTGTTCGCATCTGATTACATGTCTCAAGGCAAAATCGCTTATAACAAAGAGTAATTACAAGTCGCAACAATTAACATGATAAAATTTGCATCATTTGATAAATTGGTTAGTCACATGCATACTTAATAAGACAAATTTTCAAGTGAGATGGTTTTACCGTAAGGACATCTCACTAGTTATTTTAGATGAATCACTTTTTCTTTACGCTAACTTATAACCGTACTCTTCAACTCAAATAGTAAATTAACATTTTTTTTGTACACCCACTAATCCACTATATATGTACTATGTGGTAACTTATTCTAAACAAAACTGCCAAACTAATTCATTATGAATAAAGTCATAAAAAATGATCGAATATTTGCATGGAAGTACAATTTTTCCATTTCTTTAAAATGAAAAGAGAGGACTTTATAGGCTGCACAAGTAATCCGAATTAACTTGCACTGTAGGAAATCCAAAGCAGAAAGAATTTAGCAATAAAGAAATGAAAAGATCCAAAAAGTAGTCGAATTTTTTGCTAGAAAAAGATAGAGAAACCATTGTATTATACTATAAGGAGCATATTTAATACTCTATAAAGAAAAAAGAATGGTGTGGTTAATTAACTAGTAATTGTAAACATTACCCATCAATCTTTTAGGAATACGGAATACCGAATATGGATCTATATAGACATATTATTGAATACTACTCTATCGCCAGAATCTTACATGGTTTTGTGATAAGAGAATTTGAGTATGGTAATATGGACGGCTGAATGTTATTCACACCATAGGATGAAGATGGACGGTCCATAATGTATTAAAGAGAAAAAGGTTCATTAGAAGTTCAACCATGCATGGCGCTATCTTGGAGAAATCCATCAACGTTCAATCTGTTAACTTAAGTCAATGTGTCAACATATCTATTAGGGTAATTTGGTAATTAGACTCTTAGTAGATTCTGTAAAGATATTTTGTATCTCTATATATATGATGCCAGGCAACCTAAACAGGTAGCCAATCATTTTATTCTCAATACTCGCACATGGTATCAGAGCCTAGGTTTAATATTTTTTTATTCCGCACTTAAACCTACGTTTTTTTTCCTCAAACCCTAACCACCGGTTGGATTTGATTTTTTTTTTCCGGCGACATCAGCCATGTTGTTAGAGGATATTGGACCATAGGTCTATATCTATGGGCAAGGCCCATTAGGTTAAATTTATTAGGTTAAGTTTATGTTATGCTCTCTTTATAAGTAATGCAATTGTAATTAATCCCAACAGATCAATATTATAATTCCTATTATTCTCTCTCCCACACAAACTTATCATGGTATCAGAGCAGGTTAGATCTTGGTATTGTCTACAAAAATTTTCTCCTTGCCGGTAGGTTAGAAAATTAAACCTACCGGCGGGATTCATGAATTTTTTTTTTATTTCCGCTGCGTGGTTTTATTGTGTTGGGAGACTAAAGTTTATGTGATCTTGGTGTTATTATTCTTCTTTTCTTCAAAAATTTGGTGTTTTTTTCTTTGGTATTCTGTTCAGATCTGTTTCAAAACAGATCAGTTTCTCTCAAATTGTCGATGATGTTCATTCCATCGAAAATTTGTTTCTTGGTTTCTGTGATGATGTTCATTCCATCACAACTTTCACAAAAAAATTGTTTCTTTCGTCTCAATTTCAGATCTGTTTAAAACAGATTGTGAGACATGTTTCGACTCTCCGTGTGTCGTGAGACATGGATTTTTGGGTTCTCCTTGTACCTTGAGACGAGGTTTGTTCTTGAAGAATTGAAGCATTGAAGATTTGAAGAATTGAAGAATTTGAGTTCGGTTTTTATTTTTTATTGGTGTTTTTTATTGAATGGTGTTGCAGAAAGGAAACATCGAACCATTATTATTGAGATGGCCCGCACTATGCTTATTCAATCTGAATTGCCACCTCGATATTGGGTTGATGCGTGTTATACGGCGGTTTATACAATAAACCGTCTTCCCAGCTCGGTTTTGCAGGGTTCATCCCCGTTTGCTAAACTGTTTCATCGTCCCCCCTCCTATGAGTTCTTGAAATGTTTTGGTTGTGCCTGTTTTCCGTTGTTTTTAGATCCTAAAATCAATAAATTACAGGCTAAGTCGATTCAATGTGTTTTCATTGGCTATGCGTCAAATTATAAGGGATATCGATGTCTTGATCCTGTTTCTGGCAAAGTTTATACAAGTCGTCATGTGTTGTTTAGTGAACGTAAATTTCCCTATCGTTCTCTTGTTTTTAGCACACCCATTGTTTCGCCTATGACTGAGTCTCTTGACCCCTTAGGTTGGATCCCGAGTCTTCCTTTGTCTAGTGACCCTCGGCATGTGTCCTCGAGTCTCCCTTCCCCCGAGCCCGCAGCATTACGGGAGCACATGCAGCAACCCGCTGCCTGCTCACAGAATGCATGCAAGCCCGGGCCTCTCCCCTGCGCGCCCGCAGCACCCACGCCCAGCAGCAGCGTGCCGCTGCCGAGGCTCCCCCCCACTACTGCCTGTACGCAGCAGTCCTCGCCCAGTAGCAGCGTGCAGCTGCCGAGCCTCCCCCCACTTCTATTAGTCCGCAGCAGCCCCCTGCGTCCGCGGGAGGTCTGCTGCCCCCTTCCCCGTCACACGTCTCCTCTCTTCATGGGTGTGACGTACCCTCCCCGTCTAGTCTTGAGTCGTCCCCGTCTCCTATCGTCCCTCCCCCTAGGCGTCCTAGAAAGTCGTCTAAGTGTGTCGATCCTACTAATGTTCATACCATGACCACACGTCTAAAAGACGAAATCATTTCAACTAGGAATTTATTGGATTTAAAAACCGATGTTGTTGAGTCTGAACCGTCTAATTTTAAGCAAGCGTCTAAAGATTCACGTTGGCAACAAGCCATGCGTGATGAGTATGAAGCATTAATTAAGAATGATACATGGGAACTTGTGCCTCGCAACAACAATAGAAACGCTCTTGGTTATAAGTGGGTGTATAAGATTAAATATAATTCTGACGGTTCTGTGGAGAGGTTTAAGGCCAGGCTTGTTGTTTTTGGTAATCATCAGCAGGCAGGTATTGACTACTTTGAAACCTTTAGTCCTGTAATTAAGCCTACTACTGTTCGCTTAGTTCTTACTCTTAATGCTACTTTTAAATGGCCTATTCGTCAACTCGATGTCAAAAATGCTTTCCTTCATGGTTTCCTCAAAGAGGAAGTCTATATGCGTCAGCCTCCTGGTTTTGAACACCCTTCTCAACCACATTATGTTTGTCGGTTACGAAAATCCATTTATGGTTTGAAGCAAGCTCCTCGAGCTTGGTTCTCTCGTTTCAGCAATTTTCTTCTTTCTATTGGTTTCAAGTGCAGCAGTTGTGACACCTCTATGTTCACTCTCAAACACAGTAGTCATATTATCATTCTCTTGCTATATGTTGATGATATTGTCTTACAGGTAGTAGTTCCTCTTTGCTTCAGAAATTTATCAGTGTTCTCTCTGCTCAATTTGCTATGAAGGATTTGGGTGATTTGCATTACTTCTTAGGCATTCAGGTTTTACGTACTCCTCAGGGTTTGCTTTTGTCTCAAAACAAATATGTAGTTGATCTTCTTCAGAAATTTCATCTTCATACTGTCAAACCCGTACGTACTCCTGTTGTCTCTCGTGTCACTCTTTCTCTTTTAGATGGTGAACTTCTTGCTGATCCCACAGATTATCGTAGTATGGTTGGTGCTTTGCAATATTTGACTATGACTCGTCCTGATATTGCCTATGCTGTTAATTCGGTTTCTCAATTTATGCATGCGCCTCGTACTACTCACCTTCATGCTGTGAAAAGAATTTTCAGGTATCTGCAGGGAACTTCTGATTATGGGCTATTTCTTCATAGTACTGGCTCTCCTACTGTGACTGTTGCCTATTCTGATGCTGATTGGGCCGGGTGTCCTGACACTAGGCGTTCTACTACTGGCTATGCTGTCTTCTTAGGGAAGAATTTGATCTCCTGGCGTTCTAAGAAGCAACCTACTGTTTCGAAGTCTTCTACTGAAGCTGAGTATCGTGCTGTTGCCTACACTGCGGCTGAAACAATTTGGATTCGTCAATTGTTAGCTGATTTAGGGTATTTTCATCGTCGGCCTACCATTCTCTATTGTGACAATGTTTCTGCTATGTATCTTACTGCCAATCCTGTTCATCATGATCGTAGTAAGCATATTGATGTTGATTATCATTTTGTTCGTGAGATGGTTGCTAAAGGTGGACTTCAGGTCAAGCACGTTCCGACACAGTTGCAGGTTGCTGATATTTTTACTAAGGGTCTTTCTTCTGAGTTGTTTTGTAAACATCGTTCCAATCTATCCGTGATTCCTCCCCGTAAAGATTGTGGGGGTGTATTAGGGTAATTTGGTAATTAGACTCTTAGTAGATTCTGTAAAGATATTTTGTATCTCTATATATATGATGCCAGGCAACCTAAACAGGTAGCCAATCATTTTATTCTCAATACTCGCACAATATCATATGCTTGAGGTCTTCCTCGATAAAAGGAAGAATAGAAGTGGGTCCTTGAGATTGGAGGGTCATCCGAAAATTCCAAACTCCGACATTGCCCCAAATATGATGCTAAAGAAATCATTCTATAGGAACAAACAAAATGATGTATCTAAGGCCGACAAAAGTTACAATCCAACTTAAACCTAACTCGAAATAAGGATAAGAATGGGTTGACCCGATCAAACGAAACTAAATTTTAATTGACAAAAAATGATCAAGCTTGATTTGTTAAAATCATCGTGTATCATGTATATGTAAAAATCTGAAAATATTATGGTGATGCATGAGAAATTAGGTCCAAACACATTAAAACAAAAACTAAAACAATTGGTCGTAAATATTTTGACAAGTTTTATGAATGCATACTTTTTCAATGGATTTGTATAGTTAGTTATTTTTAAAACAATTATCTTAATTAATATTAATAACTGCTAAATAGGTTATTATTAACGACCCGAATACAAACTCAACTTATTTGCAATCTATCCTAGATAATAAAGTCATACCGAAAGAAATTAAAAATTAGGCGACTCATAAATAATAACTAATTTTTAAAAATTAGATAGGTAGTCATAAAATATAATGTCATCTCAAAAATAACAAAAAAATATTTTTGGTCACTCATTAATTAATAAAAAGTTTGTAAAAAATAAAGGAAATTTTGTCAAAAAGACCTTATAAGTTACAAATTTTGTGAAGAAACACCTTATATTTTTTTGCGAGAAACCACCTTGTATCACATTGTCTATCAAATTACACACCTTATTATCATATTTTGGTCAAAAAGTCAACTTTTGGGTCATTGACTCTCATATTTTCTCTCCCTTTTTGCGCATTAGAATTTTGTCTAAAAATTTGGGTTAATATGTGTGACTTCCATACACAAAAATGGATGAAAAAATGGACTCAAAGGTTGACTGTTTGCCTAAAATATGATAATAAGGTGTATAATTTAATGAATAATGACATATAAGGTGTTTTCTCACAAAAATATTATAAAAGGTGTTTTCTCACAAAACTTATAACTTATAGGTAGTCATAAAAGATAATATTATCTAAAAATTAAGAAGAAAAATTGGTCAACTTTCAACTAGGCGTACAACTACAAGTTAGATCTTTTCTCAAAATTATATTCTTATATACATCTTAAATCTTTTCTCCAAAATATATTCCCATTTGGTCAACTATCAACTAGGCGTACAAGTACGTATATCTCATAAATAGTCCCCAAAAAGTAAGAGATTATCAACTAGGCGTATGAGTACAACTTAATGAATCTCGATGATACATATAAATATCAAACCAATGCAGATTATTGTCAAACACAAAACCTGTAACATCCCGTCCTTTAACAGTAAATAAAATAAAGATAAACTAAAATAAAATGAAATAAACTAATAAATAAAGAGTCGGTGGCAGCGGGAATACCACTGGGACGGAAATGTTATTCTAAAACACGAAATAGAATAATAATCCCAAGTCAAAATAATCCTCAAATAATTAAGGAAATGAGGTCCCATACCCTCATTCCACAAAAACATACTAAAATCCCAAAATAACGCATCAATCCATAAATCCAAACTAGAGCATAATCCAAAAGATAAGAACATCCATGACAAAACTACTTAAGACCCACTAGAAAGGTGGTCTTAATCTTCCTATCATAGTGCTCATCTACAACTACTAGGATCATGTCCTTCCTCACAGGACCATGTCTCACAGCCCCAGTCCAGACAGTAACGATCCTAAAGTTCCACATCTTCAAATATATACAACAAAAATCCACAATCAGTGGGGAGTAACTAACAGCTCTCCCAGTCCAATCAGGATTCAATTAACAATTTAAAATATGAAGAATAAAGTCAGGCATACACAATAAACATACAAAGCATAAAGAAAACATACAATATGCAAAGTAGGAGACTATAAGACAAGAGCAACATTAATAGTCATCAAAGAAGGATAAGTATAAATGTTTCCATAAATAGATCGTCAAAAGAAAGAGACTTCAAAATAGTAAGTGAAATCAATAAAGAAATCGTCAAATAAAATAATATGAGTGAGATGAACGCTAGTGACCCGCAGCCCACTTCCTAAGATTATGTCAGATCGCAACCTCCAAAACGGCCTATGGGTTACGTTCCCTACCGTCTGTGTCTAAGAATGGCCAAACTCCCGATGCAGGATAATACGCGCAGTATCTCCTTACCTCTCGGACGACAACATATCCTAAGTTTCTCCAATGTAGGGTAGCACCCTGCTCAGTGCCCCCTCACCTCTCGGAGTGCATGTTCAGTATCCTTGGGATAAAATAATCCCTTAGACTACTCAACTCAAAGTAAAACAATTAAACCAAATAAGTTCTTCAAAACTTAAATATTCAACAAACATCAAACATTCTTCAAATATTCTTCAAACCATCAAATACTTCAAATATACTTCAAATACTTCAAATACTTCAAATAGAAATAAAATCATAATTCTTCAAATAAATACTTCAAAAATCAATTCTTCAAAATAAAGTAATTAAATCAAATGCTCTTCAAAACAAGGTTTAGAAAATATATATTAAAACTCCTTCAAATCACAATTTAAATATAAATCCATCAAAGTCGTTATCTGAGTTTGGGTACGAGGTTTATTATAAATTTAATTATAAATCTTCTCCGTACATAACTCTTGGCGAAATAATGCTAAGGACAGTATTATTCTCCCCCGAGCATTACGACGTCGATAACTCAAATTTATAAAAGTACTAAGGGCGGTTTCACAATAACATACAACACCACATTACAAGAATTAAATCATTCAACCATACTTCCAACATTTAATGCAACAAAACTGCAATAATAAAAATAATAAAATACTACAACAGTGCTGCCAATACCCAACAAGACAAAGCAGTAGGCCAAAAAGGAAAAAGGAGGAGCAGCACTGTGTCGCGGGCCGCTACTGCCCTCTTCTTCGTCCGTTTTTGGTATTTACGAAATCAATTAAATTCACATCAAACATGCTCTCAATTTCTCATGGAAAATTTAAATATAACCATAACATCAAAATAGGCATGCTCGAAATTAATACTTCAAAGAATTAAAGAACAAAATAATTACAAGTCGCTTAGCTCATAAAATTTCAATTATGAACATGCTCAAAACATAAATAATCTATCTATTTAACCCAACTAAAATTCCAGCAATTTAATAATCAAAATAAACCCTTTAAAAACATCAAAGAACAATCCCAAAAGCATATACATCATACTATAAGAATTAGGGCATGCTTAGAAGTCAAGGACTACTCAATTAAATTCATTCACTTCACGAAATTAAATTCCAGCAATATTAAAATAAATAAAAAGGCTTCTAGAACAACTAAAAACATGCTAAATCATAGTCCAAGTTATCATAACAATTCTATCATCAAATACACTTCAATTAAAACATCAAAATCAATAATTTCATAATTTAAAATAAATTACAGCATTAATAAAATAAATAAAATCATGAATTAAACATACTAATCAATAAAGTAAACAAAAAGTAACAACCCTAACATGATACTACTCAATACTAACCATTCTAACATCATAAACAACAATTTTAAGTACTCTAAACATGAAATAAAACAATAAAACAAACCTAACATGAATTCTAATAAAATAATAATACTAACATCGTAGATCTAACATTTAAAACACATCCTAACATGATTCTAACATACTTAAACAATTAATTAAATACTAAAAGTACTAGAAGGGATGTTAGTTACCTCGATCTACCCAAGGAGTAATAAAACCGAAAAATAAGAATAAAGAAATGGCCTAGAAAATCGCCACTTGAGAGAAATACCAAGAGAAAATAAAAACCGAACTTGATTCTCGAATTAATGCTTGAATAAGAATTTTTAGGTCACTAGGAAGTAGGAAATTGTGAAGAACAAGTGGGAAAATCTTTTCCCTTTTTTTTTTGTAATAGGCGTGTGATAGGGGGGATTAGAAGGGGTGTTTAATTGCTGTAATTTAAGTGTTAGGACAGCAAATAAGAGAATAGGAGTAAGAATAAATAGTGACCACAATAAGGAGGAAGAATAAGGGAGAAAGGGTTCTCATTGGTGGAAAAGATTCTACCCAATAAATAAAATAGGCAAGCTATAAATTCAAACCAAAATCCCCCCTCCAAGACACCCTTGGCCGGCCACCCTAAACCACACAACCAAGTGGGTCGGCCCACTTAAACGGTAAATGGAACCTTCAATTAGTTTAGCCCAAACAATAAAATAACAAGGCTCAAACTAAAAAAAATAAATACCAAGTACCAACACTACTAAAATATAAATAATAATACTACCTCTATAAAAAAAAATCAAATAATCACAACACATTAATCATAAACATTTAATCACAACAAATAAATATAAACATTCAATACTTAAGAAAATAATAATAAGTTATATATAAATTTAGTTTTCAAATATAAACATATATAATTATCCACAACAACACTCAAAATAATTATATATATATATATAATATATAAATAATAAAGGATATAAATAAATATAACGTAATAAATAAATAATTAACGCGCGAAATTTCTAGTGAAATTACGGGGTGTTACAAAACCACAAAAACATTAATGTAAATATATTTTAACATGCAAGTGAATACTAAATACATATTTATACATCTCGAAATTGGTATTCAAATCAGACCCAAATGGGAAACATACGCATTATAATGTCGAGACTCTCGGCGCTTTGATGCGCCGAGATTTCTCGACGGCCGAAATAAGCGCCAAGATATTGCCTAAAATGCGTCGAGAAATGACACGTTTTGTAATGGTGTAATCTTATACTAAATAATCTCCCGAATGAGAAGAAATCATTGCTTACCTAGATGAATCATGGTTTTTTTCTTCATAAATCTATCTGTAATCCTTCAGAAGATCTGCTTCATTTCATACAAGATTTATTATACACCTGAGTTTACTATTAGAATGGTACAACCAAGACTATATTTTTACTCAATGACCATCTGGGCGACTCAACCTATGATGGTCTGATGAGTACAGTCAATCAAAGTATAATTATATATAGTAACATAAGTTTTTCAAGTAAATTGATGAGGACAATAAAGAAAGAAATTATAAAAGAAACGAAAATAAAGAAGAGTAATTGTGTGACTCTATAATGTCGACATTACCAAGAATAATTTGGAGGGGACATTTATACTATGCTTTTTTATTTTATTTTGAGAGTTAACTTTATTTACCAAATTAACATTCGTCGATTATGACAACTTTCACTTAAATTTATTTTATTTTTTAAACCAACAAAGCTATAATGACAATATTTATAAGGGAATTGCTACATCTCTACAAGAAAGTAATTTTAAGTTCAAGAAATTATTTATAAACTCTTAGGGCATGTTCTCTTCGTCTAATTCTAGTTAAACTGAACTAAAATGAACTGAACTAAACTGAACTGAACTTATTAGAGCTGAATTGAACTGAACTTATTGGAGCTAAACTGAACTTATTGGAGCTGAACTGAACTGAATTTATTGGAGCTGAACTAAACTGAACTGAACTTAACTTAACTTATTGGAGCTAAACTGAACTGCACTGAACTTATTGGAGCTGAACTAAACTGAATTGAATCGAATTGAAATAAAAAATGTAAATAATAATTAAACAATGATAGTTATGAATATTAAATAATAATTATACGTCTAAGTAATAATAATTGATAATTTTGAATAATAATTAATGAATAATGATAATATTATTTTTGATGTTATAAAATGATAGTAATAATGATAACTTAATTTCAAAAATTATAATTACTAATAATAGTAATTCCTATTATTAGTATTACTATATTATTAGTTGATAATGATTGTATAATAACAATAATATCTAAACAGTAAATTAATATTACTATTATAATAATAATTAGCTTAAAATAAAGGTTAGTTTGTGCTTCTAACCAAACCACAATTTGCGGTGGATTGGTCTATGATATTTATAAACCAAACTCCACCACAAACCGCGAAAGTATTTTTAATATTCAACGTATAACGATGTTGTACCTTAGATAGTACTCCAATATTATTAGCAACTTTGTACTTTTTTAATATCTTCTAACTTTTTGTAGCTTATTCGTATGATGTAATAGTGAATATCTAGTCGGTAAAATAAAGCAACAATTGCAAATTAGAATACTCGTATTGAGATGAAACATGGTTAAACCGCAAACCAACCCAAATTATGCTCAGCCATAAGAATAGCAGTAATAATAATGAGTAAAGGTATAATAATAAAATCGTATATAATAATAATGTTAGGAAACTTAATCAGAAAATTAAATTAATAGAAGGCGTGATGTAATCACTCTCCTTAGAGTGTTTATTAGCCCCCCACTATCTTAATGTTGTTGGGTTATAATGACTAATCACCCCCAGGAGTCCCCTCTAATAATACAGAATTCTTAAGCAGCATTCTTGGAGAATTCAACATGAAAACGTAATTAGGAAGAAAAATATCAGGAAAATTGAATTATCAGTTTTGAAATCCTTGGGTTCTATTTATAAGCCAGGAAGTTGTAGGAAGTTACAAATTCCTATAGATAACTGCATCTCCCAACCAACATGACTTATCCCAAATTAATTTATTTAAGTAATTAAATCTGTAATTTAATTACCTTATAAATTAATTTCCATGAGGGTGTCTAACAATATAGACAACATCAAATACCAAAGATCCAACAATAATAATAATAATAATAATAATAATAACAATATCGTGCGGTGTCGTGTGTTGGTATTGTGGGTATTAAACATCGGCATAATGTCGTTCGAGATACTCTGGTTGATATTTTCTATCGTTCTGGGATTTCGGCAAGAAAGGAGGTTGACATTGGATTGTCTAGGAGGAACTACGGGGCCCTCAGGCCAGCAGATGTGCTTCTTTATTCTTGGGAAGGTGGTCGTGATGTGTGTGTAGACTTGACAGGGTCTTCTCCCTTGACCCAGTCTGGGTTGTCTGACTTTGTTCCTGGACGTGTTGTTGCTGATGCGGCTCATCGAAAGTGGGTCAAGTATGAAGCTCGTTGTCGAGCTATTGGGTATGGCTTCCTTCCCTTTTCCTTTTCTTCTCTTGGGGAATTGGATAAGGTGGCTACTGCTTTGCTGAAGCGGGTTCAGACCTTCTCGAAGACACAGGATATAGGGGCAAGTGTTGCTGCCCATATTTTCACTAGGATAGGGTTTGCTATAGCTAGAGGAGTGGGTGCCCAGATTGTATCTCGGTTGCCCACTAATTTCTTGTAGGTTGTATGATTTTTGTCCTTTTTCATAATAATAATAATAACAATAATAATAATAATGATAATAATAATAAGTAAAATAAATTAGACCAACAATAATAATAATATTAAACAAAATGGTTAAATAACGAATGAAGTTGAACTTAACTGAACTGAACTGACTGGAGCTGAACTGAACTCAACTGAACTTAATGGAGCTGAAGTGAACTGAATTGAACTTATTAGAGCTGAATTGAACTTATTAGAGCTGAACTGAACTGAACTGAAAATAAGTTGAACAGACAGACCCTTAATACAAGAATCGTTTAAACACTAAAAAAATTTGTTACATGAGCGGATGAGAATTACATATAATAACTGCCAAAAGTAATATCTTACCAAATTAATATTTATTTTATAAATTTTTTTCTCTTAGCGGTTTCGCCAAATATTTACAATAATAAAAGTGTTTATTTCATAACATAAATACATTTAGTTCTTTAGATACTCTTAAGTGTTTTATATAGAGAATTATAAATAGATAAAATCCAATCTGGGCATTGCCCAAATCAAAAACTAATTTTATATAATTGTCAATCTCAATATCAACATTTGAACCCTCAACCTCAAGTATGGAAAGAAAGAGCGTCAAACATCCTCTGTCACAAATATTATTTTTAGTTTCATCAAAATCAATGATGATTTATTGATGAAAGCCAAGAGTTATGTTTTAACTTTTAATATCCATATTTATAAATATTTATTTTTAATGATACTTTTCACATTTGGTATCTTAACTACTAATTAATAAAGAGGAAAAAAATGAAAAACCTCGATGCATCGCCGAATATATATATATATATATATATATATATATATATATATATACATTTTAGCAACGCTATTGTTCATGAGAAGTTTTGAACTCGAGACCTCGAGTATGGGAGATAAATGCTCTTACTATTGCGCCATTACATTATTGTTGCCTCTTTTATGAATACTAATTATGATATTATATGCTTTCAATGAAAAACAATAATTAAGTTACAATATATTATTTGCATTTATGAATAAAACTACTAATTTATAACTTTTTACTAACATCTTTCTACATCAATTTTTAGCTATCTAAATACTAAAGTATAATATAGATAAACCCTAAGACATCCCCTGGACTAAATACTATTTTTTTTTTACCTAAAATAAGTTAAACATAATATGGTCTCGGCAGTCCATCCCCCCAACTTACCTTTTGAATTCTAAACACTCATTACTATATACTAGTTGTCTCTGTTATATCACAGGAAACTACATGTGCGTAACTAATATCCATATTAAATATTCCACCAGTTTTTATCTAGAAGGGACATTTATAGTTTTTACGTATTAAGTTAATGCAAATCTTTGTGAATAAATATTTCTAGACTCTAATTGCACGCGAGTAAATATTATAGAAAGTTGATATCATAAAGCTACACATTAAGATAAATCAAATAAGATTCCATATAATTATGGTTTTCCTTACGTATAAATGGCATAATATAGTCAAATACTACAATATGAATTATAACAAAACTTAAAATATCTCTATTAAATAAAAAGACAAAAGGAGTTTTTAAAAACCAAAAATCCAAAGACACATGTCACTTAAAATACAATCTCTTACTTTTCACATTTTCTTAGAAAAGAAAACAAAATCTCCTCTATCTTTTTCTCTCCTTTCATCAACCAAAACACAAGAAAATCATGGGTTTCCTTAATCATTTATTCATTCACACGTCTTTTCGTTTTCCCTTTTAGATTCTTTTTTAATTCATGAATTTTGATTAGAGAAATCCTCTTAACCTTCCTCACATTTTGAAAGAAAAGCAAGAAAAAAAAAGTTTGAAGTATTTCTCAAGACAAAACTTTTGTTAGAAGTAGATTTGATAAATGAGTTAGTTAGGTCGGTTTTAGATCGGGTCATTTTGAATCGAGTTGGTTTTTGTCATTTTTTCAGTCTAGTTCAATTCGATTCATTTGTATTCAGTTTAGTCCACTTTAGTTTAGTTTATGTTAAAAGAAATCAAGATGGATCAAAATCAAGGGTGTAGGAAAGGGGGCTGGTGGGGGCGATCGCTCCCACAAGGTCAATTTTTTTTTAGTGTATATGTAGAATTTAGTGTAGTAAAATTTAACTAAAAATATATTTGGTTTAGTTGATATTTATCACAAATAGAGTAAACAGCTCATGAAATCTGGGTTCAAGTCTCCATATCAACATGGTTTTCCCTTTCATATAAATTTTATTTTTCATATTGTTAAGTCTAACCCCCTCATCCGAAAATTTTTAACTCCGCCATTGATCACAATATTGGTCATTACTAATCAAATATAGAACATGTAACATACTACCTCCATTTTATCTTAGATGTTACACTTTTTTTGTAGAATTTTTAGACAATTTTTAGGTATAAGAGAAGTAGAGAATAAAAAGTAAGTGGAAACTATGTGAGTGGAGAGAGATAGAAAGATACTTTTTACAAAAAAAGTGTAACATTTAATTGAAATTTTTTTACTGTATAAGATAAAGTGTAACAACTAAAAAACGGAGGAAGTATAACAACATGTAGCATTGTTAGGACGCCAACACCACTCACTAGGTAGATTATGTAAAACGATAATTGGGCAATGATTATAGCTGGAGAAGTCATTTCATTAGTCTTAGTCACAACTGTGAAGCAGCAACCTGAAAAGAGAGAGTAATATTGTTTGGAAATTGGAATAAATAGATGTGGCTGTCCATCAAGTGAATGAAGAAAATTGAAAGAGCCTTCCTCAATCCCTTTTCCAATCCCTGTCTTTTTTGCGTTACAATTGTCCATACTCCACATTATAATAAGTCTTTTTCATTCACGAACCAAACTTTTTGTAGCTAAAACTCACACATTGAAATTAAAGAAAAAAAAGGTTAAAAAGTAAGAGAATATGCTAGCTAATTATTTGATTTATATTTCTGTCCATCAATTTATGGATTAATATGTTCTTTTCAAGCTTCTTTTTCCATTTTAGTGTACAACGGTTCATTTAGAATCATATACATATATTATTCTTAACTTTTCTTCTGTACTATACAATGACTTAAATGTTCATACGAGTTTTTTTATCAGAAAGTTCCAAGAAAGTTTAGAAAGAAGGGGGGACAAGAATAATGATGTTAATGGAACACTCTTATTATTCTTTGAGCAAGTACTACACGTCTAATGTTTAAATAGGGGAAATTACATGTGTTGTCAAGAATTTAGATGTATCATAAGCATGATATATTATTTAAGGTTATTTTTCGCTCTTAGGAATGACTCCAGTTTGGGATGAGATATCCATTTGACATGTGTATAATTATCAAAAAAAAAATATATATATATCATGCTTAGCTTATGATACACCCCAAGTAACAATTTGACATGTGTATAAAAAATAAATTAGAAAAAAGTCTTGTATCAATAAAAAAAAATTCTAAATCTATGTAATAGCAAATTAATGCACTTTTTAAATTTCTATCTAAAGTTTGTCATTATACTAATTGTATTAGATGATATATGTCGAAATGTTGTTTGTCATTTGATACCTAAGTAGAAAAGAGCTATAATTTAAACAATAAAGTGTGAGACTTGAGAATTAAGGTTGAGTTAGAGTTCTTCTCATTAACATAAAAAAAAAGAAGACAAGCATTAAAGCCTGATTGTGATAAAATTTTACCCCATAAGGAGCATTGGGTTGGGGGGGGATTCTCGTAACAAACTCCACTAAAGAGATTTGAGATATAAGGATTCTCTTACATTTTCCTTGACTCTCAAGTGTCTCATTCGCAAATATTACACAAAAAACAATGAAAATTGAGTGTTAACAAGATCCCTTCTCAAAACTATAAAAAAATATTCAGTAGTACAAGGCTCTAGGAACACCTCGAAAATTGTATAGTTTTTTAGGATTTTTTGTGAAAAACCCCCCACAAGTTTTCAGCTTTTGTGAAAAAACCCTGCAACTTTTTTATTTTTTGTGAAAATAACACCCAACAAGTTAGGAAAGGTAATGGTTGTACCCCCTAAATATTAGGTAAAATCACTAACTTTAGAGCGTGCAACCACTACCTTTTACTAACTTGTTGGGGGATATTTTTATTTAAAAAAAACTTCAAGATGGTTTTTCACAAAAACTGGAAACTTGTAAGATTCTTTACAACTCAGTCGGTCATTCTCATATATAAGTCATGTTTTTTATTGGGAGTCAAATTTTAAATTATTCTTATGTGGAGAGGAAAAAAAAGATTGAACTTGAAATTTTTTCGGGAGATATCCATTTTCCTGGGGAGACAGATAAGATATCCCTACACAGTGGCATTTTGATACCACCAGGCCGAACAAATTCCAAGGATCATAGAACCCTGTTCAATTCAATAAGTGGAACGCATTAGCTGTCTGCTATATACTCCTTCCGCTCCAGAATAGTTTGAATACTTTCTTTTCCATCTATCCCAAAATAGTTTGAACATTTTTAAATTGCAATGATCATTAACATTTCAATACTTCTCCCCTACCCTTCTTTGGCCTACCATAGCAAACACACACACTCTTTTTCAATAAACTAACACTAGGAATTGGGGTTGGCTCAAGTGGGATAATCTTTCCATCTTTCCTGTCTTGGTCTAAGCTTTAATTCGTATCCCAAGTGTTTTGCTTGGGAGCTGAGGGGAGTTTGGCTTGTATTGAGCTTCTAGGTGGGGGCCAGGTGCCACTTTGCGATGGCAACCCATAGAATTTTCTTATTACCATAATATAATATCGTAATTAATAACAACGAGATTATATTTTTCAAAAAATAAAATAAAATAGTACTCCCTCCGTCCCATATTACTTGATACAGTTTGACCGGCACAAAGTAATAGGAGTGTTATTTGACTTGTTTATTTTATTGCGAGTAGTTACTTGTTGGTAATATTTAAGTCCATAAAGTACAATGTGGGACAAATGTGGGTCATAGATATATTGACAAAAGTAAAATAAAAAGCTAAAAGAGGGTATATAGGTATTATTAAGTCCATAAAGTACAATATGGGACCCATCCCATAATAAAAAATTATATTTTTATTGTAGGACCATGCCATTTTTAAAAGTGTATCAAGTAATATGGGACAGACGAATATGGGAAGTGTATCAAGTAGTATGAGACAGAGGGAGTAACTCACTTTCTCCTTCAACAAAGAATACCCCACCATCGCTTATTACATCTAACTTTTATAATATTATATAATTATTAACCATTCAGGCCCTATCCTTTTGGCCTGCAAAGATCAGAAACGAATGAACTGAAAATAATAGAAATGAACTAAACTGAACTTAACTTATTTTTTGTAAATTAAATTATATAGATGATATAATGATAATACATTTATAAATATAATACTCCATCCGTTTTTTTTAAATTGGTATACTTCTACCTTTTTCCATAAATGGAAGGTTGACACACCTAATTATTACACTTCTCTCATATTTTTCTTTCATTCTCTCTACCTTTTTCACTTTTTCATTACTTTTACTATCCTTCTATCTTACTTTTGCACTTTTTCCTTGGCCTGCGGGCAAAAGCAAATGTATATATTAAAAAAACAGAAGGAGTAAATATTCTATTATCATTATACATTATTATTAAAATATCTATTTACGATAATATTAGTATTATCAATAATAATTATAATAATTTATAAATATAATTATTAATAATATAGATATCATTAAATATCAATAATATAATAATAACATTAATGCAAATATTAAAAAATATTTATTAATGATAATTATATTATTAATACAAATAATGATTATATAGTTATGAATGATATGAATGTATAATAATGTACTTGAATTAATATTAATATTATATTTTCCAGTGGTAATTTAAAATTTAATTTAATTTAGTATAATAATGATGATGATAGTGATGACGATGCTACTGATGATGACAATAATAATTTAATTAAATTTAATTCAGCTATACTATTGCAAAATGAGTGGGGGTCCAGATAATATCTTAACTCTCCACTAATTTCTTGTAAATAATAATAATGATGATGATGATGATGATGATGATGATGATGATTATGATGATGATGATGATGATGATGATGATGATGAATACATGATAATACTAAAAGTGTTAAAAATAAGTTGATGTAGAACTGAACTGAAATGAAATTAATCGAACTGAACTATATGAACTAAATTGAAATTAATTTAAATTTATTGTAGACAAAAAGAACAAGCATTGACAGATTTTTGTCTTAACAAGCACGGATCTAGTGTCATATATTCATATGAAGGAAAAATGAAATCAATAAGCTTTCGATGGAGTCGAGCTACTTTTTATTATTATTATATGACTATATTTCAATAATAATCACCGATTTACAAGAATTTCAAAACAAATGAAGTATGTTATCTAACCTCTTAAGAATATATACAGTGATTCTAAACCTGTGGTGCTCCCATTTGACACATAAGTGAGAGTTATTATAAGGGTGAGTTTGATTAATAACTCCTGAAGATTCCTGTACGTCGAAACTCTACTAGTATCTAAACTGATGTTTGATGAAGGGGTACATGGCAATTGATTGGTGATTGGTGATTGGTGGTTGGCGGTTGGTGTTTTTGTAGTGGCTAATTTGACGGCTATTTTAGTGGCATGTTTGACTGACTGTGTGACTATCGTTGTTTACAAAAGTTTTTGTAAAAATGGTTGTTAATATGAGTTCTTTAGTACAAAATGAAAGTAAAAGATAAAAGTCAGCAGAAAAGGCTGGTAAAAGCGGCTTTAGGCTTTTCAGCCATTCTAAAGCAATTTATCAAACACTTTTTTGACTGTTTAACCACATTAAAGTGCCATAAACCATTAGCCAAACATCCCCAAAGTAGGGTTTGAGGTAATTTAATTAATGGCTAATCAAATTAACATAATGTCTTGGTTCTTCTGAGTTGGCTACGATATTTGTGTTTCATAGTCTCCAATAAACATTTTTGACCATTGACATGCACAATTACAACAATTCTAAATTATAGTGTTGATACTATAAACTCTTGTGAATATGTTATCTTTATTGCTAAATGGTTCGTTTTTTCAACTTATTTTTCAGTTTTTACCCACCTTCTCAATTTTAGTCATTATAACCTCTTTAAATTTTATTTAAGCTAATTCCCATACACTCATATTTATTTAAGCACCTGAAATATTTCAGCACCTTATCGTTTAAGGTAGTAGAAATGCCTCCCCAAACATAGCCTAGATATGGTGAAATAAGGTGAGATAAGGTCTAATAAGGTTGTATAAGTTCAGATAAGTTATCACAAATTAAAATAAGTAAAACAAACAAAAATAAGTTGAAAAAATACGAACCCAAATTAAACTCTCATTAATATATCTCGCTAGGAGTACATTATACAAATAAAGTTGTATGGGTTGAGATCCTTTGGCGTTAATTTTTTTGATAGAGTCGGTAGAATTTACTCAATATAGGAGTAATATAATAATCAAATCGTATATTATTTTTATTATATTACTATATTGAGTAAAATCTACCGAGAATCCCTCACAAGTTGTAAATAGATATTTCGAGACAAGACATAGCCACAACTCACAAGGGACAAGCTAGAAGGGCAAATGAACAAAAATGAGATGTTGGTCCATTGATTCTTATAGTTGATGTGATGTTAAATGAATGCTTCCATCTGGGAATAAATTGTGTAGATTCTGAACATAAAATGGTTGCCTCCTTGATAAATATCACTGGAACAAATTAAAGCAACGATGGCATAGAAAAAGACAAGATTTAAAAACACTTTCATGGAGTGGAGTCCTTTGGCAAAGTGAGGGAAGGATACAAGGGGGACTACAATTGGAGAAGTTTGCATTTTACCATTATTTATTTCTCATTATGAACCCACATCTTTACTATCCTACAAAATTAAAAATATATACAGTGAGGAGAGAAAAATGATCAGAACGGGGGTGTATATGTTTGATTGGTGTGGAATGATAGTCGACAACATAATAGAGAGAGAACACAATAAAAAAAAGTAGCAAAAGACACTAAGATTTAACATGGTTTGGTCAATGTGACCTAGTCCACCGGTGGGAGATTCATGAGATTTTCTAATCTTAAATCAGGAAAAGGCAAGAGGATCACAACGAGTCAAAATAATGGCTTGACCTAATTGATCGAGGAGCTAATGGCTCTTTTTATAACACAAGGAAAACCTAAAAAAACCCCACAATATCCGTTATTAAATAATGATAAGAAGTTAGGAAAAGATAGGAAATAAATCGAGTAAAAAATGGAACTAGTGTGAACAAAAATACACAGAGCCTGCTCGGGCCAAAGTCAGGCCGCTCGAGCTAAGCATCAAACTAAATCAGGGTTTCTTTATGACATAAGTCCGCCCCGGCTCTTAATTGTCCTCCCCGGCTGGCCGATATCCTCTTCTTCTCTTAAATTTCAAGGCACGTCTAACATTTTTAAGTGAACTTAATTGCAAATAATGTCAGTGAATAACACTGCCAATTGTATATATGAATTCAATTATTGAATTAACGGAACATTTTGATTTAGAACCAAAACTAGAAAGAGCGGTCTAAAAGGGCAATAAACCTAAACATATAAAAGAGTCAACACTAAAATCTTATGATTTTTCATTGTGTTCAGAATTGGAGGCAATCACCACAACAAATAAGGAAAAAGGAAAGGAAGAAGGCTCGAAAGTAGAGGAAGGAGAAGAGGAGGAAACAAGAAGAGGTAAGAAGGATCCTCAGAATGAATCTTTAATCATCTCTAATCTATATATATATATATATATATATATATATATATATATATATATCTATTTATATATCTATATCTGTCTATATTATTAAAATAAAGTATTTGGAGGTTTAAAAGTGCCCCATTTGTCTTTTGCTCTTTTCTCATTCATTCTCATTTGCCACCAATAATCCCCTTATAACTTCTCATCTTCATTGTAACTTCCACATTTCTATTTCGCGGTTAATAATATCGGTTAGGGCCTGTTCTCCCTAGCTTATTTTCAGTTCAATTCAATTCAGTTCAGCTCAGCTCTGGACAATACTTTTTACTCTCACATATTACTATTCAGTTCAGTTCAGTTCAATTAAGTTCAGTTCAGTTTAGTTGTTTTATAGCGAAGAGAACGGACCCTAACTTCATCTTTAATTAAATTGTTTATTTTCTTTTTTCTCTTAAAATATTATGAAATTCATTGCAAGCGTAATAGTAGCATATATAATTTCAATTAGTATGTCTCATTTTTTTTAACATTCTAATAGAAAATTTTTTCAAGAAGATAAAAAAATTTATTGAACATATTAACAAAAATATAGAATTTCTGAACAAAAACTTTATGAACAAAAATATCACTTCATATATCATGTATAATTTATGATCTATAGAATTTCTTATAGCTGCACGATAACATTTAAAACTTATGAATTAAATTACTATAAAATTAATTTAAGTTGACTGTTAGTATATCAATTTTTATGCTAAAATTTTCGAATAATAAGCTTTATAATGGTATATTATACTATAAAATGTGTGATACATAAGTAACAAAATAAATAGATTTAATATCAGACTACGTGAATTAATTTTACATGTATAACAAATTACGCATCTATCATGATCAGGGACATCAATCAGGCCAAAAATCTTAGTTTTATATTTTTTTCAATATTTTAAATACCTCATGTATTAGCGCGGATAGAGCCTAGTAAATTACATTGTGTGAAAGTTTGTTGTTACCTTAAAAGAGATATTGCTCATATTGCAAAATCTACTTAATGATCTTAACTTCGATAAAGAAAACCTTTATTTGAAATGATTCAATATGTTATGTATTTCTTATTTTCAAATTTGTCTTGTGGAACTATGCACAAGTATTGGAAATAATTGGCTAACCTGTTTAGGTTGCCTGGCATGTTATTTATATAGAGATATAAAATATCTTTAAAAACCCTACTAAGAGCCTAATTACCAAATTACCCTAATACACCCCTTCAATCTTTACGGGGAGGAATCACGGATAGATTGGAACGATGTTTACAAAACAACTCAGAAGAAAGACCCTTAGTAAAAATATCAGCAACCTGCAACTGTGTCGGAACGTGCTTGACCTGAAGTCCACCTTTAGCAACCATCTCACGAACAAAATGATAATCAACATCAATATGCTTACTACGATCATGATGAACAGGATTGGCAGTAAGATACATAGCAGAAACATTGTCACAATAGAGAATGGTAGGCCGTCGATGAAAATACCCTAAATCAGCCAACAATTGACGTATCCAAATTGTTTCGGCCGCAGTGTAGGCAACAGCACGATACTCAGCTTCAGTAGAAGACTTCGAAACAGTAGGTTGCTTCTTAGAGCGCCAGGAGATCAAATTCTTCCCTAGGAAGACAGCATAACCAGTAGTAGAACGCCGAGTGTCAGGACACCCGGCCCAATCAGCATCAGAATTGGCAATAGTCACAGCAGGAGAGCCAGTACTATAAATAAATAGCCCATATCGGAAGTTCCCTGCAGATACCTGAAAATTCTTTTCACAGCATGAAGGTGAGTAGTACGAGGCGCATGCATAAATTGAGAAACCGAATTAACAGCATAGGCAATATCAGGACGAGTCATAGTCAAATATTGTAATGCACCAACCATACTACGATAATATGTGGGATCAGCAAGAAGTTCACCATCTAAGAGTGAAAGAGTGACACGAGAGACAACAGGAGTACGTACGGGTTTGACAGTATGAAGATGAAATTTATGAAGAAGATCAACTACATATTTGTTTTGAGACAACATCAAACCCTGAGGAGTACGTAAAACCTGAATGCCTAAGAAGTAATGCAAATCACCCAAATCCTTCATAGCAAACTGGGAAGAGAGAACACTGATAAATTTCTGAAGCAAAGAGAAACTACTACCTGTAAGCACAATATCATCAACATATAGCAAGAGAATGATAATATGACTACTGTGTTTGAGAGTGAACATGGAGGTGTCACAACTGCTGCACTTGAAACCAATAGAGAGAAGAAAATTGTTGAAACGAGAGAACCAAGCTCGAGGAGCTTGCTTCAAACCATAAATGGATTTTCGTAACCGACAAACATGATGTGGTTGAGAAGGATGTTCAAAACCAGGAGGCTGACGCATATAGACTTCCTCATTGAGGAAACCATGAAGGAAAGCATTTTTAACATCGAGTTGACGAATAGGCCATTTAAAAGTAGCAGCAAGAGTGAGAACTAAGCGAACCGTAGTAGGCTTAATTACAGGACTAAAGGTTTCAAAGTAGTCAATACCTGCCTGCTGATGATTACCAAAAACAACAAGCCTGGCCTTAAACCGCTCCACAGAATCGTCAGAATTATATTTAATCTTATAGACCCACTTACAACCAAGAGCGTTTCTATTGTTGTTGCGAGGCACAAGTTCCCATGTATCATTCTTAATTAATGCTTCATACTCATCACGCATGGCTTGTTGCCAACGTGAATCTTTAGACGCTTGCTTAAAATTAGACGGTTCAGATTCAACAACGTCGGTTTTTAAATCCAATAAATTCCTAGTTGAAATGATTCCGTCTTTTAGACGCGTGGTCATGGTATGAACATTAGTAGGATCGACACACTTAGACGACTTCCTAGGACGCCTAGGGGGAGGGACAATAGGAGACGGGGATGACTCAAAGGGAACATCGAGGGGAGGGGTAAAAGGTGAGGAAAGGGAACAAGAGGGAGGCGGGGTTGACCCCGTGGTCGCAGGCAGTGGCTGCGGGCTGGCAGAAACTGCCAGCGGGTGAGGGCGATGAGCTGCGGGCACGGGGGAAGGAGGCTGCGGGCTGCTGACGTGCAACGTGTGGCAGCCCCGCAATCCTGCTGGCGCAGGCTCGGCTTGCGGGCAGGCAGAATATATGGGGGGGACGGTGCTAGCTGCGGGCGCGGGGAAAGAATCCCGCGGGCTGCTGTGGGGTGGACATCCCTCGGGCGTGCATGCACCCTGTGGGCAGGCAGTGGGTTGCTGCATGTGCTCCTGTGGTGCTGCGGGCTCGGGGGATGGGTCACTAGACAAAGGAAGACTCGGAAGCCAACCTAAGGGGGCAAGAGACTCAGTCATAGGCGAACCAATGGTTGAGCTAGACACAAGAGAACGATAAGGAAATTTACGTTCACTAAACAACACATGACGACTGGTATAAACTTTGCCAGAAACAGGATCAAGACATCGATAACCCTTATAATTTGATGCATAGCCAATGAAAACACATTGAATCGACTTAGCCTGTAATTTATTGATTTTAGGATCTAAAAACAACGGAAAACAGGCACAACCAAAACATTTCAAGAACTCATAAGAGGGGGGACGATGAAAAGCTTAGCAAACGGGGATAAACCCTGCAATGCCGAGCTAGGAAGGTGATTCATCGTATAAACCGCCGTATAACACGCATCAACCCAATATCGAGGTGGCAATTCAGATTGAATAAGCATAGTGCGGGCCATCTCGATAATAGTTCGATGTTTCCTTTCTGCAACACCATTCTGCGCTTGAGTCTGAGCACAAGACTTTCGAAAATAAATTCCCAAATCACAGAAATGTTGTAGTAAAGGAGTGTTATCAAATTCACGTCCACCATCACTTTGGAAAAATTTAATTTTGGAATTAAACAAGTTCTCAAAAAGTTTTTGAAAAGTTAATAAGGTCGAATAGACATCAGATTTCAGTTTAAGTGGATATAGCCAAGAAAAACGTGAATAATCATCAACAAAAACCACATAATACTGAAAAAACTGATTAGATTTAACGGGCGATTGCCAAAGATCACTATGTATCAAATATAAGGGATATGGGGCACGATGAGTCACAGACTCAAAAGGCAAACGATGTATCTTTCCTAATTTGCAATGAACACAATCGTCATGAAACTTAGAATTACATGAAATCAAGTTTTGTGAACGTAAACTTCCTAAAACTCTAGCAGAAGGATGACCAAGGTGAGTATGCCAAACATCTCCAGACTCCTTGGTTGCTATGAGGGTAGGGACAGACGACTCTGGGCAGACTCGGGAAGACTCTGAACAAACTCGAGAAGACGACTCTGACTCTAGGATGTGAGGCTGAAGAGGGTAGACACCATTCCTACTGATTCCCCGCAACAGAACTGCCCTCGTGGTCTTGTCCTTAACACAAACAGAAGACTCGTCAAAACAGACTATGCAACAATTATCCTGACATAACTTTTGAACAGACATCAGATTATGTTTTAACTGGGGAACATGACACACCTTCGTGAGACGAAGGGGGTGACTAGGGAAAGACAGAATCAAATTACCAAGTTTATTAATGGGAAGACGTGTGCCATCCAACAACAACAGAACTCGAACCAGTGTAAGGAAGAGCGTTAGATAGCTTACCATCCTGTGAGGTCATGTGAGATGCGGCTCCAGAATCTGGATACCAAACGGAGTGATTTGTTTCACCACCAACAGACAGTGCAGCTAGGGCACGTGTGACACCATCAGGAGAGGAAGGCACAAAGCTATGATTAAAGCGTTGAGGGCAATAAGCTGCTTGGTGACCTGGATACCAACAAAGACCACAAGTATCTGAAGAAGGAGTGTTGGCTAAATTGCCGTTAGATGGATTACTTCCTGCTGAAGACAAATCATTAGCAATATAATTGGCACAAGAATAATTAACATACGAAACATCATGAAAATTACCCATACCATTAGTGCGGCCTGCATTGCCACGACCACCCTGTCCTCCATTGCCGCGACCTCCATTGTTTCCACGACCTCCCTTGTTACGATTATTGTTCCGATTCTTGTTTTTACCACCCCCTTGACCTTTAGAATTCGAACCACCCGAAGAAGACGGTTGTGAACCTGAAGAGCCAGACTGAACAGCCACTAAAGCCTGATGAGTAGAAGAGGTCTCATCATAAGCACGCTTAGCCTTAAGGCGTTGCTCATGCTGAAGTAGCTTGGGGCGAAGATCATCAAACGTCAAGGACGTTTGAAATTGTAACAAAGTAGTAACAAGGGCATCATAATCACGATCTTGATCCAATGCAGTCAAGGTATACTGAACAAGATCATACTGAGAAACAGGACACTGAATAGCAGCTAAGGAGTCAACAATAATCTTAATTTCACGCAGAAAAACCTCCATAGTCTGCTGTTCAGGCTTTTTCATATGACTCAATCTACCTTTCAGTTCCATAGACCTAGCCATACTAGCATGTAAAAATCTAGACATCAAACGATTCCAAATTTCAACAGAAGTATGTAACTCATGAACATCAAGCATAACATCACGTGACAAAGTAGCATACAACCACAATTTAATTTGTTGATCTAAACGTAAATACTCGTAGAATTGCGG
The DNA here is from genome assembly GCA_947645195.1 of Patellifolia procumbens. Classification (NCBI taxonomy): domain Eukaryota; kingdom Viridiplantae; phylum Streptophyta; class Magnoliopsida; order Caryophyllales; family Amaranthaceae; genus Patellifolia; species Patellifolia procumbens. The sequence continues at coordinate 4,465,083 of CANSGD010000429.1, forward strand.
ATTAGGTGTGGAGTTGCCAAGATGATCAACACAAGTAGACGAAGCTATAGAGACAGTACCATCAACAATACCAAGTAACTGATGTGTTAACAAAAAACATGTAACCTGAGTCTTCCAGACGAGAAAATCCTCTAGAGTCGTTAATTTAATGGTCACATACCGTGTGATGTCGTGATTGTTAAATTGATGTGCAAGCAACGGCGGAGGAGGAACCAAAGAGGCGTGGGGAGCATAGGTGGGAGGCGCATAAGAAGTGGAGTGCGCGCCAAACCCGGGTGGAAAACGTGGTGCACTCGTGGACAGAGATCCGCCCAAAAACGGGCTGGATAGGGCCAGCAGTGGTGGCAGGGCTGGCGCCTGGGTGTAGACGGCAGGCTGGTGGTTCAGCCACGACGCGCCACCAAGGGCAGTGGCTGCTGCAACGCTTGTGGCGGAGAGACGGGGTTGCGCGTGAAGCGAGCCCGTCATTGTTGACGCGGCGAGTGGAAGCTGTTGTTGTAGCTGCGCCACCCGCGGTTGTTGAACCGGCGTGGTGGGGCTGCGGTGGCCGGCGGAAACGTCCGGCAAGGGGGAAGATCCGGTGGCCATGTGGTGGTGTCGGATTTTCTTGTGATTTTAGGTTTAGGGTTAGAGTAAGCAGAAGAGAGAAAAAAAATTCTAAACCTAGGCTCGTGATACCATGTACGAGTATTGGAAATAATTGGCTAACCTGTTTAGGTTGCCTGGCATGTTATATATATAGATATACAAAATATCTTTACAAACCCTACTAAGAGTCTAATTACCAAATTACCCTAATAAACTACACCAAATGTATAAATAAATAATAGAAAAATTAATCTATTGACCGAAAAAGCAAACTACAGTAACAAATAATTTCGTCAACTAATGAGTAAAATTCATAAGAAGAAAGTATGTATCTCTCTTATTGGGTAGAATGTCTTCCACAATAGGCTATAAACCGACACTTAGTACAAGATGACACCTAAGTTTTTCGGAAGGGGAGTTAACTAGTACTTTCTTTGTTAGTTATTAGTTGTTACACTTAAATGTTAATTATTGCTAAAACATAATTTTGATCATTAGTTAACTAACTATGTTTTGACAAAAATATACTAGCTTTATATGCACGCGATGCGTGCTTCGTGCGAAAGAGTAATATGAAAAGATTTGGGAGAAACTAAATTAAAACTTCTCCAGTGAAGTATATACATATTTTCCATACTTTTATAAATAATCGTGAAGTTTTAATTATTTTATTTTTTATAAGGTGTGATTGTAATCTCAAAAGAATTTAAATAATGAAATAATATATATACATAAAAAAGTGTAATGAATATTAGAGAGTAGATTAGCCATTGTGTTTAAAAATAAAAAGCCAAAAAAGACAAAAAATCTTACCAAAAATTAATGAAAGATATTAGTTAGAGCATCATCACTCATGAGTAAAAAAATATAGCATCCCTCTCTTTCTCTCGTCACTTTCTCACTCACCCTAAAATATTTTATAATGTTACGATCAATTTGATCAAATGCATCTCATTCATAACTCTTGAACAATCAATTACTCATGTATTTGAAAATAAAAATAAAATAAAAAAGTATATAAAAATATAACAAAGTGGGTGTCTATTTATAGATCTCAAGAAAATATAATCATTGTCTTTTTTTAAAATTGTTTTAACTTTGTAAATTTTCAAAATTTTCAGTCTGAAGTTTAAACATTTTTTGCTAAAAATACAATGACTAAGATTGGAAATAAAACTTAATTTCTTTAGATTTAAATTCCTTGATTTATTTTATTTATTTTTGCTTTTCTTATTTTTGGTGTCCATCCCCCTCTTCCCTTATAGTATTGAGATAATACATTATGAGAATATATAATAAGACAAACTCAAACACAATTTAAATAATAACAACTAATTATTAGTCTAAAAATGTGGTCAAAGTATGATGAGTAAGTACTAAGTAGTGTCTAAAGTCAAATAGGAGCAATTAATTACAAGTGAAGGGAGTAATATATACAAAATATAGAAGATTTATTCAAGAAATGATAAGTGACTTTTATTAGAAAGAAAGACTTCAGTTAAGAAGTATTCACCATTTGCATTCGATCAGGAAAACTGATATGGTGCCTTGATCTTTCTTTGTCTTGAACCCCATACCTCAGCTCGTCCCGTGAGCTAACATATAAATCTATTCCCAGATAGCATGCAAAATTGGTGAGAGAATCTCACACCAAACCTAATTCCAATGGCCAAGCCCTGTTTACCAAGGTAAAAGTATTTCCTATTATGAGCCTACACAGATTAGAACTGAATTAGTTTATTTACTAAGGCATACAGAACTATAGAGCAGGAAGACGAGTTAGATATTATTGTCTGAACAAGTCTATTGGTTGGCTTTAGTAGCTGCAAGATACACGGAAGATGGGGCTCGCCTCCTCATTCCCCTTTACCTATGAAGTTCGGGCCGCGAGCTTTCTAAAAAAAGACACTCAAGTCGTTTCACCACACCCTAATAAATCAAAGTTATTAACTTAAAACACCAAATTGTTAATTAATGGATAACTTTAATTTAAAACGGTAAGGAGAAAAGCTAATTACCCGATAGTAGCAATCGTTAACTAATCCCTTCAACTTTCAGTATATGCTTATTGTCGTTTTGAAATCTCCAAGAGGTACTTTAAATATCAATTGACAAACTTCCCTCTCCTTTTAGTCGAGTTACTACATTCTTGACTGGACTTTTGTTTTACAAGGATTTTTATTCCCTCTTCTTTGGTAAACCACCGATGGTCATATAGAGCGCGCCTGCCAGTATCTCTAATTTGCATAAGGGAAAATTATAAATTATATTTATTGTGGAAAATATACATTACTTAAATTTTGCTTTATATATTTAGGAGAATGTACGCCCAATGATTTTAAACTTTTACTCTAAATAAGAAAAAAAAAATGATGCATACATTTAAAGATAGATAATGATGCAAACATCTAAGGATAGATAAAATGAACTACGTGGCTAATAAAGGGCATGAGAGTATTTCCATCATTTACTGTTTTCCTCCTTTTGATATTAATCTTTCCCTCTTCATTTGCCAGGATGTTTTGGCCTCCGGGCTATATATCATGTCTTGTTTTCTCTCCTCCCATTTTCAGGAACCAAAAAAAGGATATTTAAAATCGGGGTTGATGGGCTATGGGCTACTAATCTGACGGTCCCATACAAAATTTTCGCAAAAACGTTTCAACAATTGAAATTTCCACCATCCACCCTGTTTCTTCCCAATACTGATGCTACTTTTAGTTAAAGTATCCGCGCTATTTGCAAGACACTAAGAAGTTCAAAAGAAAACGTTACATTAGAGATTTAGCGCCAAACAACGAATTCTTTGGCTATTCAGGATGAAAATATTTGAGAATGGACAAATGTTACCATAGACGAACTTTATTGCCATTTATTGACTTTTACTCAATACGCCCTAAGAGTAGTTCTAGTTAGGGAGGAAGAGAAAAGAGCACTTCATTTTTGATGGAAGAGATGAGAGCATTTGATTAAGCCGATCATGCGCAAACTGATGCTCTAACTCAATCTGATATTGATCCTTTCCTCAATCACATCAAAATATCCGATCAATAAACTTCTCCGAAATCAAATGCAACTTCCCAAGACCCGACTAGCTGTAAGTTTTCCATGCTTTTTCAGACGCGAACGTTTTGACAAGTTAGTTCCTGTTATTAACAGATCAGTACACATTCCACAAGCAAAATTGTTTCGCGGGCTGGCAATAGCTTGTAACACTAGGTAGCATTACCACCTACAGAACCCTTTACAAGAATTTCAACTTTTGAGTTCTAAAATTCAAACTAGGAAAACAAACTGGCAAGAAGCAGCAAAAAGGGTAACTGATAAACTCTGGCAAGCAGCAGCAAAAAGGGTAACTGATAAACTCGTGCAATAAAGAAATGTGAATGGAATTTATACTTCCAATTACCAGCTCAATGGTAAAGAAAAAATTATACCAGCTCAACGGTAAAGAAACAACACTTTGTCGTATTTCTTTCAAAAATAGAGCAAGAACGACTAAAATGTTACCAACAGGCATCCATCTATGGATCCATCCAAAAAAACAAACAAGATTTTACGCCTTTCAATTCGAAAGCAGCAGCAGAATTTTCACAGAACTTGTCTCATTGTCTCACCAGATCTTATTTTGTCACTACAATCATAAACACTACAATCAATGGTGGTGGTCTTCTTCATCATGTCCTTCAGGGTCACCGCCTGGGCCAACAACTTCCAACTGCAACATAGTAACCAGCTTATAAGCATAACCTAAACAGATCTCCAAATAAACAAGAATTTTTAAGGAATCATGCACATTTATGAAAAGCAAATCAGTCGATAGCCGCATAACTGCACAACAGCTGATCTGAAAACAACGTTTTCATTATTCTTAAAAACTCTAGACTGCCAAGCAATAATATCAATTATGAGCATACGTCAAATACCAACAAAGATCAGCTTCTACACCAGAACAAGAAAATCAGCGGAAAATGCCGATAGCTTTTTTCTAAACAACTCAAATCTATACACCATGTAGACTGTAGTAGGCAATTTAATCTTACTGTAGGATGGTACTCCCCAAGGCCCGGTCCTGGAGCGGGGTAACTGGGGTACCCGCCCAAGGCCCACGCGGAGAACTACCTAATCAGATTTTAAAGTTTTATTTCCTTAACCGCATTAATTGGCAAATAAAAGCAAGGTAGAGTGTTGGTATTTGCACAAACTCTTTTTCCTAGGGAGCTGAGGTTCGACGTCAGTTACAAGCTGAAACCTCCGTATGGGCTTCATTTCTTTTGACTTTTTAAGTTTCACTTTCTTTTGACTTTTTTCTTATTTAGCTTAAGTTTCCTTATATCAACACTTGTTTTTGATCCCCTTTATTTTATTATTTAATTCATAAAATTTTATTTTCCTCCTTTTTCACAACATCATCATTGTTCCAACATATGAAAAATTAAACCAAAATTTACTCTAGAAGAAAAAAGATCATCTAACCTTTAGATTACAAACGCTTCTCACGTTCTAGTAGTAATGTCAGTGTATTATAATTATTTGATTATAATGTTTTGTAGACTCAAATTGAAGTTTCCTGATACTCCCTCTATTTTTAAAAGGGGATTTTCTTTTTCATGCGGATCAAGGAAAAAAAATAAAGAGAAGGATGGTAAAAATAAAGAAAAGGTGAAAAAGGTAGAGAGGAGGAGAAAAAATAAGAGAGAAGTGTAATTATTACGTTGACCAACCTACCATTTATGATAAAAGATAGAAGTGTCTCAATTTTTAAAAAAATACTCCTAAATAGCAAAATGTCCCTATTAAAAAACAGAGGTAGTACAACAAACTGTTATTTATTATGTTGATTGTATATACAAGTATAAGTCTACTTATTTCTAGTCAAATTTGATTGTATTGAATCTAAAATGTGAGAATCTGGTGAATTAAAGATTGATTAAGAATCAAGATAAGTCTTAATTACATGAAGAACATGAATCATAATTCCATAATTATAAGATAGACGAGACGCTTAAGTTATTTTTTTGCAGGTATTATGGTATTTACTATTTAAAATTAAACAAAACCAATTGTTATAACTCGTATTGTTCTAAATTATTTGTTAAGAATTTGGGTTCGTCTATTATTTATTTCTCGTATTAAAAAGTACTACTAGAAGCAACTTTTTAAAACTTATATTAGTGGGCCCTTATTTATTACTTTGCCCCGGGCCTCCATAACCTCAGGAACGGCCCTGGTACTCCCCTGTCCAAGATACATTAAACCATATTGCTCTAATCTAATGTACGTACAATACCAGATGACATAAAAATATGATTGAACTTCTTGTTCTTTTAATCACAACAATAAACCCATGCTTTCTCCAACCCATAATAGGGGAGATAGTAGTCCATGTGCATGGCCCTATAATGATATTAATTATTTAATTTTGGATCAGATGGGTATATATCAATTCCAGCTTGATTTGAAGTACATGATTGACATAGCACTATATTTTAGCCAAAAGTGTTAATATAGTATGCCACTAACCTTGAAGTACTGTGTGCACACTGGACACTCAAATGACTTATCTTTCTCCAGCCAAAACCAGACAACATCATGTTCATCCTCTGGGAAAAGGAACCCCAAAAAAATTGAGATTTAATACATTCAGAGAATAAAAAAATAAGGCTGATGTACTAGATATGGAGAGGGAAATTTAACTGAAAAGGATAATAACCATACTGACCTCCTTCGCCTCCAGGACATCCAACGATTCTTCTGTCATAATAGGACTTAACAATAGCAGGACTTTCCTGCATGCAAATGAAGCATATTGAATTCAACAAAAGCTTTAGCAAGATAAGAATAGCCTTAACATAATAAACTAACTCAGACTCACATCGTGTAGGTTATCTCAAACCATCATGTGAGAATCATGACATCAGAGAGATAGTCCCATAGAACTTACTCAGCAGACGGCAGTATAGCATACATACTCACATAGTACACACAAAAAAAATTCCTTGCTAAATACAGGGAAAAGAATCGGTAACCATCTTTAATTACAATATAACAATTGATTCACCTTTGGATTACCCCAGGGCCCCAACGCCTCTAATGAGTTGCAGCAGTCCCTGCCTAGGACAGTGTAAATAAGACCATGCTGCACAAAACATTATGCCTGATGGCATATCCTTTAAGCACCCGTGAGCAGAAGGCATCTAACTTTCGCAACTTATGGTAAGTACAGAAAAATTCAGTGAGCCATTCTAATTTAGTGAATTGTCTCTAGAGAAAGAAGTGTATTGTTTAGAGAAGCTTTGCAACTATGTTCTCAACACATGGACATATCACAGTCAAGATGAAGACGGACTAACAGAAAGAAGAATTATGAAAGCTTCGGTAAGTTAAACAGGAAAATCATCACCCAGGAAGCTACTTAAAAGCATTTTTAGCCGGCATGATAATTTCCAGAACTAGATATGTCAAGAGCATGTAGATTTTAAAAGACTAAGATTTTTAAAGAATAACTATATGGATATGTATCTAGGTCATCAATCATATGCTACTTTCAGAAGCTTTGGGCTAAGAATAAAAAAGTAGATGAAGCTCTATAATATTTCAATAATTGAACCTTTCCAAGACAAAATTTATAGCACCATAAGAAAAACCAAGTTTTGATAGAATCCATGACAGGTAAAGGCCCAAGAATAGAAAGAATGCAAGACTTCTGTATTGCAACCAAATATACACGAAAGACTACAGCTAATACCAGAAATGCATTCAAAAGAATATAGATATTAAAATGCAATAACTTGTGAAAGAAATAAAATAGTGAAAAAAAAAAGTCAATATCAATGCACCCATTAGGTCTGCTTAATTTCAAAAGTAGAAGCAAACCAAGTCTTAAAACTCATGATAAAATTCACCGCGAGGAACTCCAAGAAATAAAAGAGCTCATGGGTACAACGAACACATAAATGGCAAAATGGTTAAATAGGTAGAGTTTCCACTTCTAATGTGAAATAGAAAAGCATTAGGTAGATTCCTATCTCTCCTACTTCCTCTTTCTTCCACCTCGAATCCCTCCACTAAAAACAAACCAACCTGTCTGATAAACACCGCTAAATCTGGAAAAGTATGACTGTCTCCCATAGTTTACATTTACCAAAAGCATTTATATAATAACAAAGACTAAGTATGGCCCTTGTATAGCACTTGTATGTAACAATTTGCTTTTGCGGAATGCGGACAGCAGTTTGCGGAAATTAAAGAACACTAGATTAGAACAAAATAATTAGGCATTGTTCAAAGATTAATTGAAAAACATTTCAGTTCATAGCTACGCTCCTTTGCTTTTGTCTCATTATTTCAAATCAGTCTACTCCAGTACAAGGCCTAATTATGGCACTTGTATAGCACTTGTATTTAACAAGTTGCTTTTTGCAGAAAACTTAGCAAATTAAATAACACTAGATTATAGTAAAATAATGACAGCCAACTTCAAAGTAAATAGGAACCCTAGGGCCGTAGAAAGACCAGATATCTTCCATTTTCACACACATCAAGGTCCTAAAAAGGCCAGGAGGGGATTTGTTTGCAATTTTCTTCGGCTTCTACATGGATGAGACAGCCCAAAACAGCATCAGTACGAAACACCAACTTATGTTTCTTGTTAAATAACCAGCCAGCACTACTGGATCATTAGGTGCATAGTGCAAGGAGCATACGTGCTATATTGTTCAATCTTTTTCAGCACAAATGACTAGCAAACAGCATACTTCAGGGGAATCATAAACCAAAAAGTCCAAAACATCTATATGAAGAGGAGCAAGGATCGTTAGACTGTGAATCTCTAAGTACCACATTTGACTAAGTGAATGCTTCGATCGAGAAAATTCCTCACTGTTATATTGCCTAAACTGCATAACATTGCCGTACCAACATCACTAAGATTCTTCTTCCCCATAAAAGACAACATTCTCGCAGAGCTAATATCATCCACACAAGAATAACCTTAGTACCATACTTTAAAGAATTGATGTGACAGAAGTACCAAATGAAAATCGGAAAAGGGATAAAATGGTTGGTCATGAATAGAAGTAGAAGAACAACAAATGACCCAACTTCGTGTTCACCAATATTCAAGCAGATATGGCAGAGTCTACAGTGTTGCTTCACATGTAAAAGAGAGGCATGCACATGCACTATAAACCACAAATGTGTTGATGCTTGCACATTGTCTGATTGTTAATCAGCAGTGAACATCCATACGATTCCAGAGTGTGACCAGCCTCACACAAGCACAAGGTACATTTGCATAAGAGTGATTTTCCCAAAAAAAGAATCCTAAGCACTAGCCACTAGCTCTACTTGCTTTAGATAAATCACCAATTGTCGAAGTTATTATGTCTTAAACTCTTACATAATCGTTCCTGCTTTCAAACTAAGTAAAGAATTGTACAAGGCGTATCTCTATCACAATTAGCTTACTAACAGCAAGGCATCTACATTGTAAGAGATAAAAACTATTTTCATCCTTTAAGGCCACCAAGTATCAATGTGAGATGGACACACAAATAAGAAATGCAACATTGTACAGAAAACAGCCATGAAAAAAACAGCATTATAGAAATTCCAACACAGATTCCAAAGTATCCCTTGCTTTTGCTAGTACATAATATCAGTGTTAGTATACTGGCTGTATAAACCAGCCTAGCCACAAAACTGACTCATGACTTATGTTACTCAAATACGAATTAAGTGCATACTCGGATACGGTGTGAAAGTGTACGACTTGGCCATTTTGTAGAAAAAAGTCAACTTTTTAGTCAAAAACAAAGTATCCAAGTGTCGTTACACGACACATAGGGCTGGAGTCAAGGGGGAGCTGGTGGGGGCCATGGCCCCCCTTTGGCTGAAGTTAAATATTAACTATGTACTTTTATTCTTGGAATTGATTGTAGCTCAAGTGGTAAATTGCTTGTTGTTGAAATATATGTTAGTGGTCAAGGGTTCAACCGACGGAATATGTCCTTAGACAATTTCCGCAATTACTAAATATAGATAGGATTGAATTTATGGAGATAATAGAGTTAATTATTTTAGTAACCGTATTTGCTTGCTAGAGAATAAATTACGGTTTGTAGACAAATTGGTTTGGGCCTACAACTAAGATAATTAATCCTATGAGATCACACAGAGTAACACTGATTAATAAATAAATTATAAGTCGATAAAGGCTTATAAGGGGCGGCCACTATTAGGGTGATTAGGGTTTTAGTTTTTCCTTTTCTCTTAACCTAATCTCTATTTATTATATATAGATATAATAAGAAGAGAGATGAAACAATTCAGTAACTTGACACAAAAGAGAGAAAAAGAAAACCTCTTCTCCCTCTTTAGTCTAGGCGTCTATCCCATAAAAAGCAGGAGAGTGAATAGTTCATACTATTCCGTTCTAGCAGACGTGGGCATTAATCGGTGTTCGTGGACTAAGTACAGGAATTACAATTGTAGTTCTTTATCTCTAAAGTAACCAGATCTGCAATAATACTTTGCAGTATTCAAACTCTACATACTTGTTCAAGTCGTGAATAAAAGGTTGTGTATTCTCTACTCTATGTATCGATTCATATATTGTTAAGCATGCGATTCTGTTATAGATGTTAGGAAATTGTTTCCTGAAATTCCGCTATTCGCATCTATGAATTCCTACATCAACTCCTTGGGCATACATATTTTGCAACTTTTTATACCTCTAACTTTTGTGATATTAGACCATACAACTAAATAAGTGTAATCTCGTCCCCCTCAATGTATGAATCTTTGCTCCGCCACTGACGACACGCAATTTTTGAGGTAATGAGGGTGTCAAAGTAACATAGTTCATGACTCTAGTACGATGAACAGCCCAAGTGAGTCATCTGATGAAAGAGGAAAGAAGGGGGATGGTACTCGATATTAACTAATGGCACTCAAATTTTACAGAGAAGAAAACCAAGGAATTACCCAATAAAAATCTCTCCCTGCCTCTATAGATGATTAGATGTTACCCTCTCCTATCCTCTCCTCCTATCGCCGTCTCAAACCCTTAAGGTAGTGTTGCATAATAAAGCCAATTCACTGATTGAACCTAAAATAATGCCATCTTTGACGAGAGCTCAATACAATTTAAGACCAATGAATGGAGCACAAACTATATTTCACTCCTTCGTGAAATTATAACTATCATCACAACAAAAAATCAATAATCGGCGAAAGCAAAATCCAATCATCCACGAACTTTATCAGCAATTAGACAAAACTGGAGGAGTCGAAAACTAACCTTAGTACCAAAAGGACCAACAGGATGATTAATTTCTAGAATATCCTTTCCCTAAACAACACAAATCAAACAATCGCAAATCAAATTTTATGAAAAAACCTCAAAACAATCTAAAAAAATATGAATGTAATAAAACAATACCTGAAGCTCAGCTTCAAGCTCTTCACGCTCATGACCAGTAGCAATAGGCATTACATCTTCAACTCTGACCTTCGGCTTCGACACTTCTGCAACGAAAACAAAAAGTTTCAAGATCCGCCACAGATCTAATACGAAACGAAACAAATGAGGAGAAAGAAAAAGTACCGGCATCGGCGGAGAAATGGCGAGAGAGGAAGGGAGAGGAGGAGGAGCGAAATGAGGTGGTCGTAGGGATACGAGAAGATAGAGAAAATGAAGGTTTAGGAATGGAGGATGATGATGAAGCGATTGTTTTGAGGTGAGAGAAAACGAGTCTTCTCCACATGATTGCGATTTGAGAGAGATGGAAGATGATGGAGATTGTGTTCTTGGTATTAGGTCGCTCCCTGGTGAGTGAAATGGATGGGTTTTGATCGATTAGAATTTGATGAGAAATGACTTTTGTTGTTTTTGAGGAATGAAGAGAGGTGGTGGGAACTGGGAAGGGGGCGGCTCTGTTTGGGGTTTGGGCCAAGTGGAGGGGCTAAAGTGGATCTGGCTTCCCAATATTAATGTTGTGTGAGTTGACCTTCGTACAACTTCTTTTCTTTTTGTCAAAGTTGGAAGCTCTATTTCCTCAGTTATCTATCGGTGCCAGAACCACAAAAAATATTTAGCAGGGTTAAAGTGTATATTTTATATTTTATCATGGCTAAAAAGTCAATTTTTCGAAACAATTTTCAATAAATCGATAATTTTAAACGGAAATTTTACAATTCTACCGACTCAAATGGGGTTGACCCCACTAGTTTAAGCATAGATTCGCTACTGCTAGGAATGGATGACAGGTGGGTATAAATTATGGGGGCGTTTGGTTTGAGGGTTATAAGAAAGGGAAAGGGAATCAAGTAAGCTAATTCCCTTACTTGTTGTTTGTATACTCTTTTCAATCATTCCCTTTACCCCTTGGTTACCCCCAAAGTCCTCTATATTGATTCCCCTCCCCCCAAGGGTTTCACTTACCCTTTCTCTCCTCTAACTCCATGATTAGGTTGTTACCATAACCACCACCACTCTACCACCGGAAACAACCTCACCCCCTACTGCATCACCAACACCACCACTAACCCCACCCAAAACCACCACCAACCCCACCGGAAACCACCACCCCACCACCACTTCATCACCCAAAACCACCAACACACTACCGGAAACAACCCCGTCCTACCCAAAACCTCTATTACACCACCGTTTCAACCCAGACATACCCAAAACCACCTTTGCGCCACCGCAAACAAGTCCAATCTACCCGAAAACCACCACTATCCACCGAAAAACCACCACCATCCTCACGAAAACGACCACCTTCCGCCGAAACCTACCACCAGCCACCCAAAAACAACAACCATCCACCGAAAACAACAACCAACCACCCAAAAACAACCACCATCCGGCCGAAAACCACCACCTTCCACCAAGAAGTGTTAGATCTACAAGAGAGGCGGTAGAGAGGGAGGTAAGAGAGGCGGCAAGGGGGGAGACAGCGGCAGAGAGAGAGGGGAGAGAGGCGGATGGTGGTTGTTTTTGGTGGGTGGTGGTGGTTTTTGGGTGGTGTAGTGAAAGGGTGGTGGTTGTGAGAATTCTAGGGTTTCCCTTTGATGTATTGAAACAAACAACTTACTAAATCAAAGGGTAAATGTTTCCATTCTCCTTGTAACCCTTTCCCTAACCCTTTCCCTTTCCTCTAAACAAACCAAACGGCCCCTAATAGATTCGCATTGTACTTGTTTTAGAACATTAGTAATGAGGTTTTTATTGGGTCTAAATTGTGAAATGGGAGCCAAATATCCTCTAAATCCATTGCAAGAATGTTCCAAATATAGTTGAAGTCTATTTAAAATGGAAGCCTCAAGTTCACCGTCATTAGACATGTCTCATTACAACTTGAAATAAAAACAAAAATTCTCAGTGTATTTGGAGGGAGAAAATATGGTGGGGGAGACTTAAATTATGTATTTAAAGCTTTTTGCATTAGAGGAAGGTGTCTGAAATATGGGGAGGTAAATGAAAAAAGTCAATAAAATTGATGTGGCAAAAGGAGAGAAGGAGAGAGAAGATTTTGAAGGCATTTGGAGCCCCAAGTATTGTGGGTATCTTAAGATGTAATTTCATTTTGCTTCGTCTAAGTGTGTTTGAATTGAATTTATTAAATATGATTGAACCTAATCACTCTTAATTCTTCTTAAAAAAATTTGGTGTTCCGTGAACTGGGCTAGGGAAAAGCAGCAAGGAGGGGCGAAGCGGCAGTGTCTCCATTCACCGACGTTTCCCCTACTCTCTCCTCCTCACTCCGACGTCTCCTTCTATCTCCTCCTCACTCCGGCGTCTATACTCTCTTGTGCTCCTCGATTTGTTTGGATATGTTGTGTCTCTTATCCTGTATGTTCTTTTAGTTATTCTTGCATGTTCTTTTAATTGCCACTCGTTTTTTTACTTTAAATGTTCCTTTAAATAATGCATAATGTTCTTTTGATGTAAAGAAGTATTTTGTTCTTTGAATTTTTGAATTTTGTTCTTTATGTTTCAAGCAAATGTTCTTATAAAATTGACAGTTTTTTTTTTTTAAAAATTGTAACGAAATGTTATTTGAAATTTCGTATATTGTTCTTTTTATAAAAAAAAAAGTATTTTGTTATTTGAAATTTCGTATTTTCTTCTTTTTGTTTTAAGTGAACACTCTTTCAAAATTGTCAAATTTTATATTTTGTATGTTCTATGAAATTTCCTATTTTGTTCTTTACAAAAAAGTATGTTGTTCTTTGAAAAATCGTATTTTGTTCTTTACAAAAAAATGTTGTTTTTTAAAAATTTCGTATTTTGTTCCTTTTGTTTCAAGTAGATGTTCTTATGAAGGTGGGGGCAGGGGGCGGTTGAGATTAGGGTTGGACCGACGAGAAGAATTAAGGGACGAGATATGGTTGGCGAGGTATGGCTGCAAAGTGGAACATGTATCAGGCTTGCCGACATTATTGTTGAGAGTTGACCTTCTCAAGTCTGGCTTACTTTTTAAAAAAAACTGCAACTTTGAAGCTCTCATGTTTTATTGGACCGGATTAAATGAAAAACATCTTAGTTTAATTTAGCTCTATTCAGTTCGAGTTGGTCTTATAAGAGACCGCTTAATTTTAATTTAAAATTAAGCAACAATCCAAGCCAAATAGAAAGAAGAGAATGAAGCACCTTATTGAATAAAGTGATGGATTTTCTTATTAAAGTGATTAGGTTAAATTAGTCTAAATTTAATATAAAGTTAGACAACCTCTTTTATTAACTTTTAATTCAGTTCAGTTTAGCTCAATTCAGTCCAATAGAACAGAGCCCTATTCCACATTGATAGATACAACTTTTATTATGCATATGGAATATTGTGAGTATGGTACATCTAACGTCATTTTTTGTTCATTGTTCATTTGGACGTCTATTCTTTTCTCATTTGGAATGAGCTAAAAATAGTCTTGAAATACCGTGTGTATGATGAATATTCTCGTGAAATGTGGGTATAAATTAGTTGATTCGCATCATATCTGTATTAGGGTGTATTTTCATTTCTCGTCATATAAAATTACTTGAACTGGACTTATTAAAACGAATTGGACCTGGTCATTTCTAATTTCTGATCAGCCCTAATTTCTGATCAGCCCTAATTTGACATCATAAGTTCATAAGACACTCTTGGGTAGACGAATATGAATGCTAGAAGTCATATCGGTCTTCAATAACGCATAGGTAGTGGATGGAATAGACGATATAAAGACTGACATTAAAATTTTATGTGGGTATGGATATGGGGAAGAAGTATCCGCATCGGTCTTGCCAAATTGTCATCCCTATTTGCCACCTCTTATTCACTTATTCTAGGAAAAATAAGTTAAATTCAAGATAAGTTAGTTAAGTTTATGGACTATGGTAGATAAGTTTAGATAAATTATATTTTTTAGTCGGTAATATTAAATAAGATAAGTTCAAGATTAATAAGTTCATATCATTATAATTGTGAAGAGAATGCAACTAAAATCCATTTGATACGGAATAGCAAATTATATGACCTAACAAACCATTTTGTCAAACCAATTCAAACACAAATACAAATTCAAAATCATGAAAAGAAAATATTTTACTTACTGTTATGAATTATATCAAAGTAATGTGAATGCCCACCTATGCACATGTACATGCATTCAATGCATGGCAAAATTTTCTTCCCTCCATGCACCTAAATTAACCTATTGTTGACTTTAGGTTATGTAAATAGTAAAATCTCCTACTATAAATAGAGGAGAGGTAAATGTAACATTTGCACCAAGAGTAAGATCAATACAATTCATTGGTTTTTCTCTCTTCTTGTTTCTCATCTTTCTTAACACGTTATCAGCACGAGTTTGCTTACAAAAAAAAACCGAAAGGTATTTTCAACCTTCAATCTTTCAAACTCCGGTATCCATTTTTTTTAGTCTCAACCTTTCACTATCCTAACATGGATCAACAAAGTAACGGGATCAACGTTAGTTTCCACAATGTTTCTCTCTGTTGTGTACATTTAATTGTAGAGCGTAACACCGTCCCTTTTGCTACTAACCCAGCAAGGGGGACAGTAAGTCATCCTTTTCGCACTGACCTCAACAATGGTACTAATGTTCGTACCGGTGAAAATCCACAAACCCCTGTTCCTAACACCAATACTAATCCTCCAGCACCACCAACTGAAAATCCACCACCACCAAATAATAAAAGAAACAGAGAGGAACAGGAAGGAACTAGTGGCAAACGTCACCATGCCACTAGCCCCTAAAATAAATAATAAATAATTTGATAATAACGCCACCTTTATGGAGGGCAAGGACATTTTACTTTATGTTATTTTATTTTTCTGTTGAACCGCCTATATGGCAGGTTATTGTTTGAAATCACCGCCTATATGGCAGGATTTTTTTTGAAATTTGCCGCCTATATGGCTGGCTGACAGTAGTAAAATTATTGATACCTTTTGCCTATTCACATGCATTATTGTCAATATATGCAGGAGTAGCTAACCTAGAACCCTAGTACATATTTATTTCTTACTATGTGCTATTTCCTTTATATGACATTTGTAGTTACATTTATTATCATTTTTACACTTACCGACATGCATAATAGTGAACAAATTATATTTAGTACCTATAAATACTCCAACTAAAATTTTTATTGCATTATATTCTTTGAATAACTGTAGATAAATATACAACAAACTGCACAGTTAAGGATAATCCTCTATAAAAGCGGATTACCCACTCCCAATTTCACCACATATCTCTTATCTTCTTTCCATCTTTTGCTCAAACCCACAAAAATTTTCTTTCTTTCCTCCATTTTTTCCGGTCACCATGTTTAACGCCGACAACAACCGCCCTCCACCCTCATCTTCTTCTTTTGAGGAAGATTTTAGGAAAATAAAACTCTACCTATTCATTATAGCCGGTTTATTTATCCTTCTCATGGCGTTAATGCTCTTTCTCCTAATGCACAAGTAGGAACCTAAACACCGCCTAAATTCTCCCCGGTAAATTGGCGAAAATGCACGTGATTATCATCACTTTTGTCTTCAAGTGTATTTTTTTGCATTTTTTGCCTTATTATTATTGTATGTTTTTATTGTTGTTCATTTAGGAAGTTTTTTTTGTCTTTGTTTTCTTTAGCATTCTTATTATTATGTTTTATTGTTGTTTTTTTTGTTTTAAGTATTCATGTGTAAATGTAATGATATAAATCAGGGGGAGATATTATATATGATTTATTATCATTTACTGATTTTATATTATTATCTGGTTATAGTTAAAATGGGAGATCTAATAAAAAGACAATTCAACATCCTGGACCTCTCTGGACAAAATTTTTCGGATTGGATTGCAGATGCCAAAATCAATCTAAAGGCTCAAGGATTAGATCATACTATTAAAGAACTTACCACTGAAGCAGGCCAAGGCGGAACAAACATAGAAAAAATAGCAAGTGAACAAGAAAAGGCAAAAGCCTTAGTCTTTCTAAGGCATCACTTGCATGAGAGTTTAAAAACTGAATATCTTTTACTAGAAGATCCCAATGAACTTTGGGACAGCCTACGTGAAAGGTATGGGCACCACAAACATGTGCTCCTTCCTAAGGCATGTTTTGACTGGACCAATCTGAGGTTCCAGGATTTCAAATCCGTCAGTGATTATAACTCAGCATTATTTAAAATTGCCTCGACCTTGAGACAATGTGGCCATCCCATTACAGAAGAGCAAATGATAGAAAAAACGCTCTCAACGTTTCATGCCACAAATATAATACTGCAACAACAATATCGGGAAAGAGGTTTTAAAAAATATTCTGAGTTAATCTCTGTACTACTAGTGGCGGAACAAAACAATGATCTCCTGTTGAAAAATCATAACCTCAGGCCTGCTGGATCTTTAGCCTCTCATGAGGCTAATGCAATTGAAAATAATGATCCAGAAGCAAATGCTATACACAAAGGTGGAAGGGGAAATCACCATGGCCGTGGTAGAGGACGCGGTAATAACCGTGGTCGAGGACGAGGACGTGGTAAAGGCCAGTATTTCCCCCGAAATAATAATAATTTTAAAAATACAGAATGGGGGCATCAAGGCAACCACAAAAATAATCACAAAGGGAAAGATACATGCCACAAGTGTGGTATGACTGGACATTGGGCACGTACATGTCGTACGGCCAAACATTTGACAGAACTCTACCAAGCTTCCAAAAGAAATAAAGGAAAAGATGCGGAAGCGAATTTTGTGAATAAGGCAAATACCTCTTTGCCTAGCCTTGATGCTTCTGATTTTTTCATGGATGGAGCCGAAATTGAAAATGACTTTACTTTGGGGGAAATTAACAAAGTTTAAAACTACCTATTTTCTTGTTAATCAAATCATGTATTTCCTCTCTGTATGCTTTATTTAAGTAATCATGTATTTCTTTTCTGTGTGCTTTATTTAAGTATTGTACTACTCTCTTATTATTAATGAAATATGCATTTTCTCATTAATTCCTAAACTTGCTTCTTATTATGAAGATATGGATCTACCAGAAAATGGATCTGGATACCAATGCCTCCTGGATAGTGGAACAACACATACAATATTGAAAAATAAAGAGTATTTTTCAGAGCTTATGATGTTTCAAGGTAATGTCAACACTATCTCGGGATCAGCTAAATTGATAGAAGGATCCGGAAAGGCTCACATAATGCTCCCGAATGGAACAAAGTTAACCATTAACGATGCATTATACTCAAGCAAATCTCGAAGAAACCTCATAAGTTTTCGAGACATACGTCAAAATGGTTTTCATTTGGAAACTATGACAGAAAATGCAATTGAGTACTTGTGCATCACAAAGGATAGACATGGCAAGAAATATATATGTGAAAAATTGCCAGCATATACATCGGGATTATATCGGATTGATATACGTCCTATTGAGATAAATATGATATCTAACCGGAAGTTAGACAATAAAACATTATTTGATCTATGGCATGACCGTTTGGGTCATCCTGGAACAGGCATGATGCATAAAATAATTGGCAATTCGACCGGGCATTCAATAAGTAATGTGAGGATCCCCAAGTCAAATGAATTAGCATGTGTTGCATGTTCTCTTGGCAAAATGATAATAAGGCCTTCTATAAATAAGATTGCAACAGAATCTCCATCATTCTTAGAAAGAATTCAAGGAGACATTTGTGGGCCAATTAATCCCCCATGTGGACCATTTCGATACTTTATGGTATTAATAGATGCTTCAACACGATGGTCACATGTAAGCCTTTTGTCAAGCAGAAACATTGCATTTGCAAAGCTTCTTGCTCAAATCATTCGATTGAGAACTCAATTCCCGGATTATATAATTAAAAGAATAAGACTTGATAATGCTGGGGAATTTACATCCCAAACATTTAATGAATATTGTATGTCCATTGGGATTGATGTGGAGCATCCAGTGGCTCATGTTCATACACAAAATGGTCTTGCTGAATCATTAATAAAAAGATTGCAATTAATTGCAAGGCCACTATTAATGAAATCAAAATTGCCTTCATCTGCTTGGGGTCATGCCATAATACATGCAGCATCGTTAATTCGATTGAGACCAACTGCGTATCATAAATTCTCACCATTACAATTAGTATCTGGTCGAGAACCAAACATCTCACATTTAAAGATTTTTGGATGCGCAGTGTATGTCCCTATTGCTCCACCCCTGCGTACAAAAATGGGTCCACAAGGAAGGCTGGGAATATATGTTGGTTTTGAATCACCATCTATTATAAAATACATTGAACCAATGACAGGTGATTTATTCACGGCTCGTTTTGCCGATTGTCATTTTAATGAAAGCCTATTCCCAGCCTTAGGGGGAGAGAAAGTGGACCCAAACAAGAAAGATATAGAAATCATATGGAATGCAACACAATTATCTTTTCTAGATCCACGAACAAATTCTTGTGAGCAAGAAGTTAAGAAAATTGTTCATTTACAAGGTGTTGCAAATCAATTGCCTGATGCATTCATTGATAGTAAGAAAGTGACAAAGTCGCATATACCAGCAGAGAATGCTCCTGCACGTATTGAAATTCCTATAGATAATAAGGCAATTGAAAATGAATCTATGGCACGCCGAAAGCGTGGAAGGCCACCTGGTTCGAAAGATTCGAAACCAAGAAAAAATAAAAGGCGAGATGAACAAATGATTGTTCCTCCAATTGAGAACCATGAAATTCAAAATGGAGAAAAAGATGAAGTTGTTCCAAATAGCGAGGAACATGAAAGCATCGACAACAATGAAATTTCGATTAATTATGCCTATACAAAGAAACAGTGGAATCGAAAGAATGTTGTCATAAATGAAATCTTTACTTACTCCATAGCGGTTGAAATGGTATCTAATGAGGATGATATAGAACCAAAAACCGTAGACGAATGTCGCCGAAGACAAGATTGGCCAAAATGGAAAGAAGCAATCCAAGCAGAACTAAAATCGCTTGAAAAGCGAGAAGTTTTCGGAGAAATAACCCATACACCAACGGGTGTAAGACCTGTGGGACATAAGTGGGTATTTGTCAGAAAGCGCAACGAGAGAAATGAAATTGTTAGATACAAAGCAAGACTCGTTGCTCAAGGTTTCTCCCAAATGCCAGGGATTGATTATGACGAGACGTATTCTCCAGTAGTTGATGCAACTACGCTAAGGTTCCTGGTAAGTTTATCAGTTTCTGAAAGACTCCAAATGAGGTTGATGGATGTCGTGACTGCATACTTATATGGGTCACTAGATACTGATATTTATATGAAGGTCCCTGATGGGCTTAAACTACCAGAGAAACATACATCCAGAGAAATGCTCTCGATAAAGTTGAAAAAATCACTGTATGGACTCAAACAATCTGGAAGAATGTGGTACAATCGTCTCAGTGAATACCTTATGAAAGAAGGATTCAAGAATAATCAAATCAGTCCTTGTGTTTTCATTAAAAGATCTCAATCTGGATTTGCTATAATTGCAGTTTATGTGGACGATCTGAACATCATTGGAACTCCTAAAGAACTCGAAATAACTGCAAGGTACCTGATGAAAGAATTTGAAATGAAAGATCTTGGGAGGACAAAATTTTGTCTTGGCCTACAAATAGAACATTTGAGAGATGGGATCTTTGTCCATCAATCAAATTATACTGAAAAGGTTCTGAAACGTTTTCATATGGATAAGTCACACCCGATAAGTTCTCCAATGGTAGTCCGATCTCTGAATGTGAAAGACGATCCATTCCGACCTCGAGAAGAAGGTGAAGAAGTTCTCGGTCCTGAGGTACCATACCTAAGTGCAATTGGTGCCTTGATGTATCTGGCTAACAACACTCGACCGGACATAGCTTTCTCAGTAAACCTGTTGGCCAGATATAGTAATTCACCAACAAAGAGACATTGGAGCGGAATCCGACACTTACTCCGTCATCTCCGAGGAACGCATGACCTAGGATTATTCTATCAATCAAAGCAAAATGCATCACTCATAGGCTACGCAGATGCTGGATACTTATCAGATCCTCAGAAGGCTAAATCACAATCTGGGTATGTATTTACTTACGGAGATACGGCAATATCATGGAAATCGACGAAACAGACATTAACTGCGACATCATCAAATCATGCTGAATTGATCGCCCTTTATGAAGCTGGGCGAGAATGCGTTTGGCTCAGGTCAATGATCCGTAATATCCAAGAAGAATGCGGGATGAACGCGGTTACAGACAATCCAACATTGATTTATGAAGATAATACAGCTTGTATCACCCAAGTCAGCGAAGGGTATATCAAAGGAGATAGAACTAAACATTTATCTCCAAAACTCTTTTTCACACATGATCTACAGAAAGAAGGGAAGATAAACATCCAACAAATCAAGTCATGTGAAAATCTTGCTGACCTATTTACGAAATCCCTTCCCTCGAAGAAATTTGAACAACTGGTGCACAAGATCGGAATGCGACATCTTCGTGACCTATGATTCAGGGGGAGTATTATATGCACTGCACTCTTTTTCCCTTCGATCAGGTTTTTATCCCATTGGGTTTTTCCTGACAAGGTTTTTAATGAGGCAGTTTGTTTAAGCATATAAAGGGAATAAAAGTTGTACTCTTTTTCCCTTCGATCAAGTTTTTCATCCCACTGGGTTTTACTTGACAAGGTTTTTAACGAGACAACTATATATACTATTCAGTGGACATTCAAGGGGGAGTGTTATGAATTATATCAAAGTAATGTGAATGCCCACCTATGCACATGTACATGCATTCAATGCATGGCAAAATTTTCTTCCCTCCATGCACCTAAATTAACCTATTGTTGACTTTAGGTTATGTAAATAGTAAAATCTCCTACTATAAATAGAGGAGAGGTAAATGTAACATTTGCACCAAGAGTAAGATCAATACAATTCATTGGTTTTTCTCTCTTCTTGTTTCTCATCTTTCTTAACACTTACTTCATTGTACTTCATTTTTTTGTTTTGTTTTTTAAGTAAAACAAGTTTTGACCAATTAATACCTTTACCCAAAGGCTTCGCATAGAGAAACTCTTGGGTGGACCAGGTCCACACTAAAAATAATGTAGACCCAATACCCCCATCTTCCTCACAAGTCACAACAACAACAATAGTTTAACCTCTTCTCTCTATTTTCGACCCTCGCTTCTTCTTCTTCCTCTTCTCCAAACATAAATACATGCTATTTACCTCTCATATTACCCTTGCTCAGATCTTCATCAATCATTCATTTCAATCTTTAAATTCATTCTAAAACCCCTAATTTCCCTCGACCATCACCGTTTATTGATTGCCCTTTTTGATTTCCGAAAAAACATATCTAATTTGAAATTAAACAAATCGAATTTCTAGGGTTTGAAGAATCATATAGATGGAGAAGAAATTGATATGGTATTTGATGGATGAAGAACGATGTCGGAGCTGCGTAGTGGAGTGCAGAGTGGAGCGCGCAGAGGCCGAGCATGGAAAAGCAGTAAATCAAGGAGATGAATGTGATGGAGGAAGTGTAGTGGAGCTTAAGCTCGTTGACGGTAATGGCAGAATTGAAGATGATTTTTTGCGTTTTGGTCGAGTTTTTGATCGAGTAACAATGACTGAGATTAAAGGAGTATCCAATTTATTTGAATTTTGATAGATTTATATTTATTCGATTTCAATAAGTTTGTACATTGGATTTTCTTAACTTTTTATTTGTAACACTTAACTTTTAATTACAGAATCTTAACTTTTGATTGTTAAACTTAGCTTTTGATTGTTAAACTTAACTTTTAATTACAAAATCTTAACTTTTGCTAAAGAAACCTTAAGGTTTTATTATCAAAAGTTAAGTGTTATTAACTTTTAATTAAAATTTATTAACTTTTGCTAAAGAAACCTTAACTTTCGGTG
Source organism: Patellifolia procumbens (assembly GCA_947645195.1). NCBI lineage: Eukaryota > Viridiplantae > Streptophyta > Magnoliopsida > Caryophyllales > Amaranthaceae > Patellifolia > Patellifolia procumbens. Next base: position 4,488,130 of record CANSGD010000429.1, read on the forward strand.
AGCAAAAATTTAACTTTTGCTAAAAAAAACCTTAACTTTTGGGACCTAACCCTGGTCTACAATAAGATTAGTGTAGAGCGGGTTCATACTAGACTTGGTACTACGCATGGGATATATATTCCCTTTCAACTTTTTTTTTGTAGTTGCAATCTTATTTACGGCTTGTCATCAACATTAATACTAGCTTTGTATATTCATACAGAAAACCAATAAGATGACCTACATTTTAGTCCACTGCCTGATACATGTTCAATATAACAATATGAATGCTATAGAATTACCAACTTGTGGTTATTCAATTACTCCCAAATCCTAAGTAACTACAATTTCATGTGTAATTTTACAAGCAACCTGTAACATGCTACGTTTAGAAAATTTGCTGTAGAGATGCATAGGAAGTTTGCCAACTGGTTTGGCACCTACAGTCCTACATTACATCAGAACAAAAATTACATACATCACAGAACTCCCCTAAACTTCCAGAATACAAGTAGTTGAATAAGAACTACTTCAAAAGTATGATCAGCCTATCTACGATCTACTCACAAATCAACTTCTGCTTTAGCTTTTTAACAGCTGGATCCGATGCCTTATTTTCCTCTAATTTCCGTTTTAATTTTCTTAGGTCATCTTCACTGACCGAGCCATTTGACTGGCGGTTCAATGCGTATGCTTCCGCTAACTTCATTTTGCATTCTTTGATTGCAGAATTGTGGGAAACCACTGGCAAAAGACCACAAATTATAAGCCACAAAGAACGTATACAAATATGTTTGCTCTAAGGAAATGCTAAATTAGAACTTTAGAGATAGCAAGGAAATTTGCATCCCAGCTGAATGAACATCTTGAGGAGAATAATGTTAGTTGACTCACCAGGACCTGGATAATCTTCTCCTATAATGCATTTAGCTTTTACTTGGATGCTTTTAGGAGCTGTCCATGGTTCATAGATGTACTCCTTTGGCATATCTGATCAATTTTAATGACTCACCCTTCATTATCATCATACAGAGCATCTCCCGAAGCACAATGTTGGCAAACTATATATACCTTTCAGTACTGGGAGAAAATGCCTGATGAAATCGCCATTCGGGTCATATTTCTTTCCAAAAGAGATTGGCGAGTAAATTCTGTGATACTGTACAAAGACAAATTAGGCACACCGCACACATTACGTCTTTGTGAAGCTCGCACTTCAAAAAAAAAATTGATCCTTGATATTATATGTCTAGTACATCATTCAACATGAAGAAGTTGAGCAAACCTCATAGAAAAATGAGGAACAGGAAAGCCAGAGCCAATTTCCATTGTTAATTGCCCAATCTGAATCAATCAAAAGCCTTTCAAAAACGTCACGACCTTTCTCCCAGTGAATAAACTGTTGAGTAAAAAGGATTAATTAGAAGTTCCAGAGAGCGCAAAATATACAGGAAGTATAAAGGTAAAACAAAAAAACAGACAAGTATAAGTCCCACCATATCACCACGGGTAAGGAAGCATGCAACACAATGCCGAGCAAGATGGTGCATCCATCCCCATTTATGAAGCTGCAAGATACATTCATGAGATTCAAAGCTTAGAAGTACACTACAGGAACTCTTCAAAAGACTAGGAACACCAACGTCAAAAAACAACCTGCCCTTAAACCCAAAAGAAGATACCTGCCTGTGCCATGATGGCATCAATCCAGGGATACCCGGTCCTTCCATCTCTCCAAGCAGCAAGCAACTCATTATCTTCATTCCAAGGAATCTATGCCACGAAGAGACTTAGTTCGCTAGTTAAAAAAGGCAGATGCAGAATTGAATGTATGTGACAATAAACCCAAACTCAATCTAAGTGAAGAGAGATACAAAACTGATTCTAGCTTTCTCATGAAAAAATATAGAAACAATGTTATAGTTATAATCTAAAAAGTAAGGACAACATGATATAATCATAACTAGAGAAGGGTAAAAAAAGTGTATGTTGGCACCTATAGGCTATAATCAGAATTCAGAGATCTGAACTTGGGGGATCAACCGACAGCCAAGAAGTTCCTCGCTAGCTCAAGTCCCCACCCCACCCCCACCCCAAAAGGAGAAATGATTTTACTTGAAGAGATACTAATAAACCATCCAGGGCTAAGAAACTGCACCATTATATAAAAAGAAGGGAAACTCAGTTCAGAAAAAGGATTGAGGATACAGGAAAGTAAGGACACATGACACTAACAATCGAAATGGTATTGTTAGAAGCGAAATTTCTTTGCAGGGAGTTCTCTAGCTTTGACCAAGCAAACGCAAGCATCGCATGGTCCTGTAAAACATGCCGGAAACATGGCAGCGACGATCAGAAGTAAGCTGTGTTCTAGAGACTATACTTGCATATACCCTCATGATCCTAGTCTCCTACAAAGTACAAAACATGCATAACACACAGAAAAAGTTTCTCAAGTAATGGAACAGCCACAAGAACCATCAAAATCTAATTTTCCGAAGAAAAAGCTACAAAACCGTCACCCTCACAATACAACTTTAGCAATGGGGATAAGTAGGCACATCCTCACCCAATAGCATACATCATCACCACCTATAATACTCTTGAAACACTCTTCATCTTCTCAGTTCAACTAGGGCTTCATGGTGATTACAGCATGAGAATCATTCACCCACAAAATCCAATTACAGCAATATTGATAAGTGAGAAATCTTCACTTATTGCCTCACATCATCACTGCCTACAAATCTCCCTCAACCTTCCACAACTACTAGCTCTAACTTTGGGTTCATAGCGGCCAAGAGACAGACACCTACTCCACATACAACTATACAAGTTAGGGCTAGGTGGTGGCTAAGTCATATACCTCATTTCATATGACAATCAAACAATTAACATTTTGTAAAGTTCCTATCCCCAAAAGCTAGTACATTTGGGTATAATCCTTACAGAATAATTCACCTTAGCAACTGTAAAAGGCAATAATTTGAAATTTTATCATCGAGATGATGCCATAACAAGGGAAGGAAGGCCTCCAAAGCTCAATCTTTCATTGAAATCACCCAAGACTCTGCACAATGTAACTCTTCATCGTTGCTATGATGCGAGTGTCAGCTACCTGCCCTTGCCTTCAACACACCTTCCTCTGACCCTTTGGAACGGTGCCTCTTGTCAACTATGTTACTTACTCAAACTCTTCAAGTTATCAAATGCAGCCATATTGGATACTTTACATCTAACAGGGTCAGGTAAATTTGAAAATATACTTTGAACCAAAAGCATGGAACAATTCATAAAATGAGTCATGTTTAACACTTGAACACACACCCAATGCAACTTTGCCCAAAATTTCCACTTCCCCTTCCTTTATTATGTCCCTGTCTCCCTTATTCTGAGCCACTAGATTAAATAGCAAGCAGCAATTCCCTTTCAAAATTCTCCTAATGCATACAACTTTTAGTAAGTCAAGCTACCTCTACAAGCCCTTAGGCTAAGTTCGGTCAAAGACTAGTTCAAGCTCGAGTTAACCAAGTCTGAACGTAGCCTTGCAAGCTTTGAATTAATCTAAGTCAAGGTCAAGCACAATAAACCTTGGATGGCCCATTCTTGTTCTAAGTTCCAAGTTGTCTGTCTAGATTCAAATTTGTTTTTCAATAAATTATATCTACGTGGTAACCCTGTATCCAGCGGACGCATTTGTCTTTGGTCACAAAAAAAAGCATTTCACAAAGTAAACCCTTAACAATAATACATAAATCAATTTGAAAGGACAAAGGTGTGTGTAAAAGACTGATATAATCGAAGATGATGACGATGAAATGAAATGGAGTATGTGATTGATTAATTGGAAATAATGGAAAATAAAAAAGTAAAAGGTAGATCGCTAGGTATTCAAGTGACTTGGTCACACTCCCAAAAGCTAAATGAAAACTAACACAAACTTTGATCAATATTCTTCATTTTCTTTCACTCTATATTACCCTCCTATTTATAGGAAAACTAACTTGCTAACTTATTGATCAAGCCAATACTTAAGTGCATTTCCTAAGTACCCCTTCCTCTAAATTGATTCATAACAGTGTGGTGATCCTGGATTCCTAGTGGTCCTTTTTCAGAGAAAGAGAAAGGGAGAGGAGAAAGTTTAATAGAATTTTTCACACAAAGGTTGTTCTTTTTTCCTATTATGATTAATTTATTAGTACTTTCAAGAATTTAAAGTTCATTTTAATATAAAAAAAAAAAAAAAATCATGTCAAGGTTATTAGAAATCTCATCAGCTGGGTTGTTTTATAACAAACACTTCTTTGGTCCCTAATTTGAAAGTGTCCAACACAAAATTACCATAAAAAGATTCCTTAAACATTTCACGAAAATCTTGTGTGTCTTAAGTAACGTAGGGCATAGTAAAAAGAAGCACAAAAGCAAGTGTAAGAGGAGCCACATTGCACTAAAACTCAATCTTCACTCAACTCATTAATCTCCTAGTCATATGCAAGAGCTTCCTTCCATTCGCCCACCAGTTGTGGATCATCCTAATATCTCTCTAACCGATTAACAAATCTCCGCTTAACCATCATATTGAGAGTAATCTAATGATCCTAATAAGGCAATTTATGCTAGTGCTTGATAGCTCGTATGCCAAAAAGTTCTTACTACTGGCTTTCAAAATCTGGACCCTGAAAACAGAAAGGCAACCAGCAAAGGGCACAACTAAAAATAAGATGCTTCATGTAACATACCTGCTTACATATTCTGTTACCCCTCATGCGGTCAAAATTCGGAGTACCAAAAGCTGCGGTATAGAAGAAGTCCCGCCACAATAACTGTAGATTTGGACTACGTTTCAGAACAGTCATTAAATTCAAGGCAAATTACAAAGTTGAAAACTGACCTGCCCAAGAAGAGAAACAGGTGGGGACGTATGATGCTTGACATTCTTATAAGTTTCCTGAATGCATTGGTAAAAGTATCTGGAAGATAGACAACCAAACTACACAGGATACAACCAAGAAATACATCAGAAGTGCTTTTATCTAGTTAAGTATCAGCCGAACTTGCAGATTCGCATGCCAAACCAAAATTCAGAAGTATAAATGATAGAACGTCACAAAGCAACTCTTAGCTCGTCACTTACTTTCAGATATGGTGAAAGAACAGTAGTTGCAGGCTTTAAAAAGGAAGAGGGGTTCCCTTTGGGCTTCTCAAACTTTGCCACCCATTCCTGCAGCAACGAAGGTAATAGTTAGCAACCAAAATGTTCTAATCACTTCTATATACAATACCAGTAATTAATCCAAAAAACAATTCGCAACCACTACAGAATGCAATCATAAACTATATAAGCATACCTTTATTGTAACAGAAAAATAAATGCACAAATCTAAAAAACTAAGAGGGGGTTTGGTTCCTCACCACATTTAGAGTTGCTTGTCACAAAGAAAACTGTTATGAATAGAAATATGTCCCCATTAGAAGATATATTCGACTAAAGCACAAACTTCTAAGGATATATTTCAGGGAAGTGACTTAAGATTTTAGCTACTTACAAAGAACTTGAATGAGATTTCTAATTCTAGACAAATTTTTATGCCTTAACTAATTGAGTCATTTGAGATTAGACTAATTTCACATTTTAATGTCAACGTGAATACGTGATCCCTCATAAAATTGAAACATGAACGTTCCGCTATGATTTTTTACATTGAGTTCCAAAAAGCCATTATGTAACAACTGTTAATTAACTGTTAGGCTTAGGCATAGTATCATTGAGAGTAACGTGGACATTGGAGGGCTAGGTGTGATTAAAGGTTATGGATATGACACTACAAGGAGTAAAAGTGGTGACGAATGAGATCATGGGGGAATATGAAAGGAAAAGGAAGTGGAAAAAGAAGAGAAGGTAAATGAGAATTAGAGGTCATAAACCAGTTGAAAAAATGGAATTATACTTCCATTAATTTTATACTATGGTCACCAGAATTTTCATTCAACCTTTTACCTTTGTACTAAAATGACATAGACGTTAATTAAAATTTCTCCAAAATGGTAGCTCATACCTTATCATCAAGTGATTGCTTCAACCTCTTCAGTGCTTCAGATTCGCCCCCATTAAATGGAGAATAATCATGCTGCAAAACAATTTTTAAGATCTCAGGAGTCAGGAATTTTCAAAATAATTTAAAAGCCAAAAGCCCCTAAATAGACGCCAGTTTCACATTTCAAACCTGTCCAACATTTACATAGCCAAGTTCTTCCATAGTTGGAACATTTGAAACTTGCAAGTCATTTATATCCCCGGGAGAAGGAATTGACAATGGTCCGGTTGAAACTTGAGAAGATACCCAAGAAGGTTGACCAGAAATCTTCAGAAATGACTGGTAAGTAAGAGGTGGCTTGCCCCCATTCTGTTGAAATGTAACATAAACAGGATCAAATACCAAAATTAGGCAAAACGAATTTTCAGCCAAAGTGAGAGAAATTAGATGTGTAACATAATATGATTGTTCAATTTCTGGAACTTTTAAATAATACTGAACAAAAATTACAAAATAAGGAAGTATGTTCTTGCAGCAACAAAGATGCAATGTCAAGGATATCATCTAAGCAAAAGAGGGTCTACGTTACCTTATCTATTACAGCTCTAGGATCGAACAGTGTATGACTCACAGGAGAGAAAACCTCAATTCCTGCTACAGATGCATATTTCTGTAAATACCAACTTGTAGTTGTTAGAAAACAAACCGATGAAAAGAACAAAATCACAACGAATGGCATTCCTTCATTAGATTCAGACCATCAGAAGAAAAGGGGACCTATTCAAATAGAAAGAGTGTAATGGAGACCAAATAGCTTTTGGTCATCATACCCTGAGCATGCTGATAATAGAAAATCGAGAAAGAAACATGCTTAGCATTACCTCAACTCTAGCATCTAAAGCTTGGTAATATGGATCAGTGTCGTACTCAAAGCAAAGTTTCTTTATGTTCCACTGCACACAACCCAAAACGAAAACGAAATGGAAGATCCATGTTATGCAAGATCAGTGTACTTTGTTATATAAAACTTATGTGTTTACATAGAATTATTCCATGTTCTCTGAACTATTCATTTGTTACAGGCAGCTATTCATACAAACAAATTGGGAAAGCATTGAGTTTACATATCCCGAATTTGAAGGCCGAGGGTAAAAGGTTAACCACATAAATCACTGTTATCAAAAAGGGGGACTTCTACAAGCAAAAATAAACATACAAAATGAAGTGGCAGAAGCCACATAACATCAGACGTCCATTTATATGTAGTTTATATAACTAAATGAATTATATACACCAATTACATCACATAATCCACTTAAATTTTTGGGATGAAGTTGTTCAAGTCCATCCAACTATTTACAAGAATGTTTGAAACAGCAATGAACTATTAACAATGCATATCATCTATTGCCCCCAACATCTAACAAAAACTTAGCTGATAGGGGATTCTAAGGATTATTAGATATGAGGGGTATGAGATTATAATCATGATGTTGCTATGCAATAAGTTTTTAGATGATAATTAGAACTAGTTTAACTAATATTCTAGTGTTGTTTGAATGTAGTATTCCCTAGCATATCTTTTCTTAAACTTAGTTCAGCAGGTTATCTTGTACTCTTCATTACAAGTGCAACAATTATCTCACCCCTTTCAAACTTCTGTCATGCTACCAAAACTATCTGGCCTTACCCCCATTAATATTTTCTCCCACCTAGTAATCTTGCCCGTTTGATAGAGGGAATAAATGGTGGAACTAGTGATAAATTTATATGTGAATTTGTAAAGAAAGCCTCATGCACTTCATCACTAAGCATGGGATTTACTTTACAAATCTTCATTACCACTCAATACCACTTTTGGAGTCGTAATAATGGTAATGACAATTTATGAAAAAACAAGATGTATTTGTGGATTGATAAGCATTATAATGGACATTGGGATTTTCTTCACAAGGATTGGGATCAAAAAGGATTGTTAAGTCCTAAATTGCTACTTCGTCCCCCTTGATTGAAAAAAAAAGGAATGACTTTTATGCATATTAATAATGAGTCCAGATCCAATGGGAAGGATACGATGAGAGTGAGAAACATTGATTTGAACTTGATTCACATATTTTTTTAACCTGATAAGATGATCTAGAAAGATAAGATGCACATTCAATTCAAAAAGACTGATAAGAAAGTTACCTCATAAAATTCGATTCCAAAACCTTCTCAACTTAAGAGTCTTTTATTTAATCTTAATTCTATTAATCATTTAGTTGACTTTAGTTAAATATCACATCACTAACAAAAAATGACACTAAATTATGTATTGATAATATAAATAACCTACAACCTTACCTTGATAATGGAAAGTCCTATTTAACATTCCCGTCTACAAGGGCGTGTAAAGCGACATATAACACATGCCCCTTCATCTAAGAGGGCCTTCAAAATTCAATAATTGTTTGTTTACATTAAATTGGGCCGTAGCAATCATGCCCAAATACTCTACTAGGACTACTTTATGTTTTATTTCATACTCCTTCGGTTTCTCAGTATTTTCAGCACAAGCATAATAATCATTATTCATCTGAGAATCTTAAAGCCATCATATATCCACGTAGAGTTTTGTTTGATTCTTATATACTTGCATAATATCAAAAAAATTACAATTTTGACTCGTAAATAAATAAGAGATATTAATGTTTAAAGTATTATATTAGATAGCAGGTTGGCAAGAAAGTTTGCGAGAATTGCGAAACCAAGGAAGTATATTTCAAAAAGAAGTGAAAGCAAAACCTGTTTGAAACAATGAGTCAAGACATCACCAGGGTCACCCTTAAGAACCAGCAACCTAGACCCAATCTTCTTAAGACTACAATCCAAGTCACTCAAACTCTCAAGCAAGAACTTTATACGGTTCACCCCGGCCCTCGACGAACCGGGTGAGAAAGCATCCGGGTCAGGCTCCATATAGTGTGGGTCGATCACAAAAACCGGGTACACATAATTCGAACCTTTAGCAGCGTATTCAAGAGCCGGGTTGTCGTGGATTCGGAGCCCCTTTCTGAACCACATTAGAGACGGGTTATCCGTACCCGACATTATTAAACGGGTTGATGGAGATTTTGCGGTGATTATGGGTTTGGTGGAGAGAGAATGGAAGAGGCGCATTTGAGGATGGAGGAAGTTATATTTTGGCGCTCATGAAGTTGAAACTTGAAAGATTATGAATTGCATAAATGCGCATGGGGTGTATGTTAGAAATGGTATTGACGTGGAGGTTAGATTGTTGGTTTGTTGGAGCGCCACGTTGTACCATTCATATTAGCTGCAGGCTTTTCTTTTTTTCTTTCTTTCAAGGTGGTGTTCTTTTCCAACAACCCGGTCAAATGATCCTATTGTTGCCTATGGGGTGGATAAGTGCTCTTTGATGAAATCTTTTTAACATAGAAAAACAAAATACAATCAAACAAGTACAATTATTATCATGCACCCGGCTAGAGGTGTAAACGATTTGAGCCGGCTCGTAGAGCCCTCGAGCTCAGGTCGGTCAAAGCTCGGTCAACTTCGAGCCCGAGCTATACGTTAGGTATACGAGCTCGAGCCCGAGCCCAGCAAAGCTCGGCTCGTTTAAGCTCGTTCGGCTCGTTTTTTAAAAAATTACATTTGACACGTGTGGCAATATGAAAAAAATGGCCCTAACATGCAAAGCCCATAAAGGAATATAATATTATTGGGTTTAATTTTCATATTGCATTAAAATTTTTGCATGATGGACTATTACATATTTTAATTTATGTAAGGAAGAACAATAAAATTAATAACCAATAGGCTGGAGAAAAACAAAAGAGCCGAGCCCGAGCCGAGCTCGAGCTCGAAGGTTTGTAACGAGCCGAGCTCGAGCCTCACCTTGGCGAGCTCGTCGAGCCGAGCCCGAGCTCGACCAAAGTGAGTTCGAGCCGAGCCGAGCTTGGTCGAGCTCGAGCTCAGCTCGGCTCGTTTACACCCCTACACCCGGGTGCACCGTGCGCATGGTGCACCCGGATACAATCTGGAAACAGTGCTATATACTGAAAGCGTGCATCATGTAACATGAAGGCTGCTTAGCCTAGTTGGTCAGCGTGCCTATTGAGTTGTTGGATGGTCGCGGGTTCGACTCTCTTACCAAGCAACTTATTTGGTTTTTTCAATTTTGTCTTTTTCTCACAATATTTGTCTTTTGAATCTCATTTTTCCTTCTACAATTATTCTTTAAAATAATATTATTTTTTTCTTCCATAGTCTTACTTCTTTTTTTTCATTTATTTTGCATATTGTTGTACTATAATTATTGTTTCTAAATTATTAAATATTTAATTTTACGGGTAAAATATATAGTTATTTTAAATTCACTTTAATTTTTAAGCTTCCAATATATGACTAGAATGAGCAATACATTATACATAGTTCGAATGGGCGATGTATTTTAAATGAGCAAATATCTATTTCTAATGTTTTGAAATAAAAAATAAAAAGAGTCATAAAAAATAAGAAAATGAAGTTTTATTTACTCATTTGATCAAATGAGTAAATAAAACTGCTCATTTGATCAAATGAGCAATCTTTTTTCATAGGAAGATCAGTAATCTCATCTTGAGTGAGGTAAAATAAATCTGCTCATTTACCAAATGAGATGTTTTATTTTACTCATTTGATGAAATGAGCAATCTTTTTTGTACAAGAAGATCAGTTAACATTCTAATCTTGAGTGAGCTAAAATAAATATGCTCATTCACAAAATGAGCTGTTTTATTTTACTCATTTGATCAAATGAGCAATCTTTATTTGCATAGGATGATCAATCTACAATCTGATCTTGAGTGAGTGAGAATAAATCTACTTATTTAAGAAATGAGCGACTGTTATAGGTTCTGGTATTTTTTTAATTCTAAACTCATATTTTTTCATCTAAGCCCTTATGTTTCACTTCATGAAACAATCGTTCATCTTTTTAAAATAATCAATTCCATTTTGAATGAGCAATTTTTGTTTCAGATGAGCAACTGCGTGAACAAGAAAAATAATGAGGGAAGACGACAAAACAAAACAATGTGCAATTTTTGTTAATGGTTTTGAAATGAGCAATTTTTCAAATTAGCAATTCCCTAAGCAATAAAAATAGGAGGAAAAATAAATAAAAAAGAGGTACTTAAAAAAGTAGGGGAATAAAAAAGAGAAAAAGGATGTTATAAAAATAAATTGAAAAAATAATAAAAAATAAAAATGAGTTCAAGGGGGTTCGAACCCGCGACCTCCTGAACATTCACTAAGATGGAATGCTAGTTCAACCATTGTGCTACACCTTCTTTATTGTAGAAAGTTGGGCGGAAATAGTATTAGATCTTTTCTGCTGAAGTTCGCAAAAATTACAAATATGCCACCGGGTGCACCATGCGCACGGTGCACCCGGGTGTATGGTGCATGGTCTCCAAACAAGTTTCAGATAAAATTATAATGTACTATATCATTGGTTTCGGTATGGAAGATTGTCCCCTCAGATAAAATTATAATGTACTATATCATTGGTTTCGGTATGGAAGATTGTCCCCTCAGATAAAATTATAATGTACTATATCATTGGTTTCGGTATGGAAGATTGTCCCCTGGTCCCCTGCTACCTTCTCGATAAAGTCATTTAGTAAAATTTAATAAAGTTATACTACTAAAAGAACTTTCACAAAAGAAATTTTCTCATTTAGAAGGAAAACATTTTCTTTCATGGTTTCAGTATGGAAGATTGTCTAAAACTACGTTTTAAATATTTATTAATTGACCATACATATGAAATTTACTGTTTGCAATTCAAGTTCCTTTGATTATATTCACATTACACACAAAACTTTTGTGTGAGCTTCTCGATATAGAGTTAAGAGGTAATACATAGTGTTATATGACTCGTACATATATAATATCATTAATGCGTATAACATATGTTTCTAGTTACGGCAACTTCACCATCATTCAGTCCTCTACTTCATCTTTTAAGTTGTCTTGTTTGAGTATGTTTTTGTAACATCAAATTGCTTGTGTCGTGCCATCCCTTGGCTAACTTGTATGCAACGGGGCTGCTCTCCAGATAGCCCCGATGCAACATTTTTGTGGCGCTAAAAGGTTGTTGCCCCATTACGATCTCAAAAGGGCTTTGTTGTATCGCCTGCAGCAGTTGCATGTTGGATGAGAGTTGGGCAATGTCGATGAGCTTGAGCCAGTCTCGCTAGTTGGCACTTACAAAGTGCCTAGTACCAAACCAACAAGGCGTTCACCCTTTATGTTGACCCATTCATTTGCAAGTGAAAATTGGTTTAAACTTGCAAACCCAACTTCAGTATCTTGAATAATTTTGTACAAATTTTTGCATAAAGCGAGGGTCGCGATAAACTTAGAGGAAGCCCCAATATTCCATCACATGTAAGTTTGAAGAATGTCTTGCCGGCTTACTCGGTAGTTTAATCATTCGAATATGTGGATGAATTTGCCACACTAGGAAAAGTTTTATGGACAACCATTATAACAAGAGGCACGCCCATGTGAAATCTATTGAGGCCCTTTCACATAACATTTCCATGATGCCGCAGACACACAAGTTGCTCAATATTGTCTTGCTAGCACTCAAGATAAATCTTACATCAGCCTCTATGTCATCTCAGATTAGGACGAATAAAATGGCACTGAACATGAGATTTCCTTTTAATTGCAATTACCTTAATTTCCAAAAATCTAATTTAAACAATTTCTACTGCAAATAACTAAATTATCAAACTACTAGCTTTTTATATATGCTATGCAATGATGGTCTTAAAATATTTATAAAAAACAATTGCCAATGGGGTGATGAAAATAAAAAATGTACAATATTGTGGCTGCTGGGATTCGAGCCCAGGTCTCCACGGCCACAACGTGGAATTCTAACCACTAAACTACAGCCACTTTGATGTACACTACGTTTTTCAATATGTATTAAATCTGAGCACCTGAAGGCTAACTTCACGCTTAGTTGGGAAGTAATTCCCAGAAAAATAAGCGAATAATACAGTGGCAAACAATCGGAGATCAAAAATTCTGAGGTGCGATTTCTCATCTCTTTTGTTTCCAATTTTAAGCGATTTCGGTTTCCACGACGATTCACGTTAGCTGACTTCAAATCATTTTGGTAATAAGTTGTTTCTGCTTTCTGCAACTGAAATGTATTACTGTTATCTATTAAATGCAATTGAGAACTGAAAATAGTGCATGAATTTTTCTGTTTAATTATATGTGAATTCTTTTGTTGTTTGTACTTCTGTAATGACTTAGTAGTATAATGAAGTGAATTGCTAATAATGATTTATTCCGCTATAAAAGTTTCAAATTATTTGATATTATAGCAGAAAGAAGTTTGTTCTTCATGACTTGATCAGTTTTGCTGTTGAAACAAGCTCGTAGTCTTATAAGACATATCACTTGTGTGAAAAATTTGTAGGAACAAAGATAATTGCGGTCACTGTCCCTTAGACGGACAAAAATTATCGCGGTTATTGTAAATGTATAAGAATTGAGAGCTATATGTGATGAATTTTTGAGGTAATTTGTGTGTGAATGTATTATTGCTGGCATTATTAGGTAATTTGGCATTTCTATTTGTAGATGACTCGATTCTTCCTTTGGTGATAACTGATAAGTGAGTGGCCTTGAGAGAATTTCTAATTGCTTCAAAATCGAGAGTATGGGGAAGCCGAGAAAGAGGTACCCTGGATGGCTGGATGTTGTCACTTTGTAATTGGATGCACTCTGTAACCTTCATAGATTTGGTGGTTTTTGATGATGACTAATTTTGACTCACAGGATTGGCTTGGGAATTTGGGATTGATTTACATCGAAATTTCGTGTAGTTTGTTTTGTGGAGAAAGTGGTTGCGTCGCTTTTGCATTCCTTTGGGCGCACAAAGATAATCGCGGTTATTTTAGATGTATAAGAATCGAGATCTAAATATGATGAACATTTGGGGGTTCTTTGTTGGTGAATTTTTGCCGGCATTATTAGGTGATTTGGCATTTCTATTCGTAGATTCTTCTTTTGATGATAAGTGAGGGGCCTTGAGAGAACTGCTAATTGCTTCCTAATGGAAGAGTATGGGGAGGCCTAGATTAAGGTACCCTTGATGTTGAGTAAAATCTCTTCAGGCTGTCACTTGGTATTTAGATGTGCTCTGCAACCTTGATAGATTTGGTGGTTTTTGATGATGGCCAATTAAGACCATAGGATTGGCTTGGATTGATATACATCGAAACTTCGCGTAGTATGAGCATCCTACACAGCTGTTCATTGCTCATTGAAATTCGCTCTATAGGAGATTTGAATGTGAGCAAAAGTACTCTTGAGTGTAGGATGAATGGAAGGGTGTTATTTCTTTTAGTATCATTTATGCAAAAAAGGGTAAATAGAAAGTTGCAATATTTGTAAAGAAGGGAATATAGTTAGTTATAGAGGGAATGTCGAGGAATACTGCCAGAAGTGGAATTTAGAGGTATTTAAATCAATGGAGTTTGAATAAGATAGGAGAGGAAGGGAAGGTATCAATAAACTAGAGAGGGAAACAGTTAGGGAGAGAACTCGTGTAGAATGGTTGAGAGTTGAAATAGATTGAATCACAGTGATTAAGTCAACACCGCTTCTGTCTTAGCTGTGATGCAGATCCTTATTGCAATGTTAGTGTTTAACTGCATGAGGCTACACCACACGGTTAGACGAGGATATGATTGAAGGAAGGAGAAGGTTACAGTCACTAATATTTTGAAGTTTGCCAGTAGTCGATGCAGTGAATATCATATAGGATGATATTTATTCTTGTCTACCGTGTACTTCTGTATTCGATTTTCTTCTGATATATGTACTCCCAATCGTTACTTCTCATTTGATCTTCTGTAGTGTATCCCTTGTTTCTTTGTATTTCATGGTTTCCAGTTACAACATCCAAATTCGTTTTTCCAATTTCAACTGTCAAATAATCCTTCATTAAAGTGTGTATTTACGTACGCATCAGGAATTCTGGGGCTGTTGAGTTTTGTTCTGTTATAATCTTTTGGCTATGTACCTTGATTTTTAACATGCTATGTTGGTGTAGGAGCTTGTTTATGACTCTTATTGTGCGTCTTACCAATGGCATTTTATGTGTACTATCTTTCCTTTTTCCTTTTCATATACTTTCTTCGTTCTTTTTAAATTGCAAATTTGCAACATAAAGATTTGTACACTATTCACACACTATCCTATCACCATCTCTTGTGATTTATCCGTAAGGAAAAATGTAGTCGAGGTCTTGTGTGATTCGTCTCAATATATACTTTCATAATATCACATGTTTTATAATATTTACTGAAAAGTAATTGAAGATATTTATGGTTAAATTGTGCATTGGCAAGCGTGAAAACTCTTATGTTGCAATAGAAAATGAAGGGAGGAAGTATAATGTAGGTTAGGGCTGTTTATAGTGATCCGAAATTTAGCTTTTCGGATATCCGTTTTTTTGGATCGGATTTGGATCACCATTAATCCGAAATAAGCCAAAAAATTGGATATCTGGATAATTAACCGATCCGAAATCTCCGCTTTGTTTTTCATTAATTAAAATAGATTTTGAAGATATTCCCCCAAAATCCGTTCCGAAAACTTGGGTATCCGTTTTTTCGGATCAGATTCGGATCGCATATCTCCCTATCCTAAAATTTCGGATAATCCGAAATGAACACACCTAGGCTAATAGAATCCACAATGTTTACTTTTATCCAGGTGCTCTTATTCAAATAGCTGAAGTTGGGAATGTTTGAAGTAGCTCTATCACAGAGAATGGCTACTCTTAAAGATGGCTCTTATCCCATGTGAGGATATATTGGTTAATACTACCTCCGTTCCATATGTATTGCAACCTTTGACATTTTGCACTATTCATACACTATCCTTTGACCTTCTTTTGTGATTTATACACAAAGATAAATATAACCATGTGGGATCTTGTTAGATTCGTCTCGATATATGCTTAATTAATATCAACTTTTTATAATTTTTACTTAAATAAAATTGGAGATATTAGCGTAGTGCGTTGGGAGGTGTAAAACTCCCTATGTTGCAATACATATGGAACGGAGGTAGTATCCAAGTAGAATTTTGGTTGGGATCTGATCAAGTACAAGTGTGTATCAAAAGAAGGGCACGTAATCGTCTCCCATGTATGTGTTCCTCGATTATTGGCCAAGGACTCTGTTTCTGGAGATTGTTTTCGTGTTGCTCGGGTCCCTTGAGAGCTGCTATCTCTTTTGACAAACTCCCCTGGAGTCTAAAAAGAACTCCATCATCAAGTCGCCTGTTATGAATCTATTCCCTACATGATAGCTCCTCTAAAACTTCCTGGCCTTCTTATAACATTTTTAGTGTTGAAGAAGTTGGTGCTGGAATGTCATATACGAGAATTTTGCCATTTAACCATCGTGGACCCGATTTCTTGGATTGTTGTAATGGCTTCCTTTTGTTTGTGTAACATCCCAAGCCCCAATTTTATGTGTGTACTACTATTAGACAGTATGTTTCCATCCCTCTTCCTCCACCTTCTTTTTGATCCTTCTGAGTCCATATTTTACTGGGTTTTTGTTTTATCCATTGCCAGTCAGCCGCAATGTTTGCTTGTTTTTTTTATATTCCCAATCTAGAGAATGGACGACACATAAGGTGCATGCAGAGCTACCTTTCTGGGTAGTTGAAGGACGCATTGCATAGATTATCCTTTCTGAATTCTGAAAAAAGTTTTATGTTTTGACCTTAAATGTTTGAAAACCCCTTGTAATTAACTGCCAAAGTAAGTGACTACCACCTCCACCAGGATGCATCAGGGTGTCAAATGGATTCATCTCATATGTCTCGCAAGATGTGGGTCTTTTGTGTGTGTGTTTGCTTGACAACCCTAATGAACCCAACATATGGAGTTTAAAGTATAAAATCTGCTCTCTTCACCTTGCGAAACGCGCTGCAACAAAAAAGGTTATGCTTTTCTTATTTGGTTATGCCCCTATGCACTTAATTAATCTACAAGAGACATATTATTTACAGGCTCTGCAAAATTAATCATGATGTATCATATTGGGAAACCGTCGTATTGAAGAAGTGTGGAGCTTTGGCTTTAGTGAAGTCCCCGATGATACTGCTTTTCTCCGTTTATGCACGCTAACACCCTTGTCACATTGCAGACCTGGTGCAGAGGGATGGCTACTGATATCGATGTGAGTACTTACTAGATCAGTTATGTTAGTAGTTTCTGCAGTTATCTAATGGTTGTTAGTAAGTCGTAATTGCCTGTACTACTGTTTCCTTGGGGCATTTCATAATGCTGAATTGCTGATGTTATACTCTATTTTCCCAGTTATGATTGTTTTTTGCAGTTTCTGGCGTATACTTTGTTTTGTTTTCCCTAATGGTTGTAAGTAAGCTGTAATTGTGCCTGTAGTACTGTTTCTTGGGCCACTTCATAATGCTGATGTTATACTCCATTTTCCCAGTTATGGATGTTTTTTGTTTTGAGATGTTCCACCTAATCTCTTTTTAGATAAGAAAAATGAATGGAATTGACATCAGATTCAGAGGACAAGAAGTCCTTGATGCGAGACAAAATGGTACAATTTCTTTGGATAAGGGTAAATGGAACACCCTTCAATTCTCCAAAGGCTTTAGCCCAATGAAGAGTTAGGAAGACTACACCCCCCCAAACATAGTCTAAGGTGCAATATATTCCCTTGAAGGTGCGGAAGATCCTCTCCAACCAAAGGCACCATAAATTACAAGCATTGCACACTACTAAATCCATTTTTTATGTTTACTAACTTTTAGCCAATGAATGTCTCCTTTCATTTTCTCTGGCATTTGTCGTAATGGAAAAAGAGTTGGATTGGGAATTTGTAAGTGAGGCGGGTGCAATAAGTGAAACTCCAGTTTGTTCCAAGTAAGTTAGTTAGTCTAAGTCACAGTGGAGGTCACATGCCGAGTATCGTTGTTCCAGTTAAGATAGGAGCTTACCCTCCAATCTGATTAGGAATAATAGAGGTTGTTTGTGCCGATTCACATGCCTAGTAGTATAGGTTGTAGTTTAGGGAAGTTTCCTCATTGTTTTAGAACTCTACTTACTGATTGTTTTAGGAGTACTATTCTCTCTCTTGTTTAGAAATAGTATTAGCCTTATAGAGGAAAAATTAACGTAATGCAAGCAGTTTGTTATTCAAAAATATTAAAAATTGAAATTTATTTTTCAATAGCTTTTTTTCTTAGTGGAAATCTTAAAGCCCTGATTCTTACGTGAGAATTAGGCTCAATTCTGTGTGAGTTCAATCAATTAGGGTTTGTTTCTTTACATGAGAGCAGTTTCCGATTGATTTTTTATCCTCAATTATCGGAACCCGAAAGTTTTGTTCTTTGAAAATTGAAACCCTAAAGTTTTTTCTTCCTTTCGCTTGCTAATTTCATGCCCTAGACTCTTAGAGGTACATCTCTAAGTACGAAAGGATCTCAATTGAGGATTAAAGGTGGCCGAGATTGACAACCTGTGCACAATACCTGACTACCTAAGTACCTGTTGCAATCCAGTGGGTAAACCTTTAGGTCCTTTACTGCAGTTGGAGAAACATTACATTAACTCAGTTAAATGAGGAAAGCTCACAACACTTCATTCCATTATATAAAATGATAATGTTGCCTTGAAAAGGAAATATATTAAATGTGCTACATCAGAAAGGACATATTTGCTAAGACGTTTTGTGAATAATATAAGTTAACTGAGCGCAAATGACTATTGCTGCTGTACTGGTTCTTGAATGTGTTCGTTCAGAAACTTTTTGTGTTCTGGTGTGGCAAAATAACTATCAGAGTAAGGGCTCATGCATGCTGAGAGCTATTTGTATGTTTTAGTTCTCAAGCTCTTCTACACGTGTTATGGTGTATAGTCATTTTATGTTATCTGACAAATATTTTGCTGCATCAAATCGCTCCCTCCTTCCCAGAAAGGAAATATAAAAAGAAAAGAAAAGAAAAGAAGAAGGAAATTTACTTAGACTGAATGATATACTAGCCTGTCAAATTTGTTGATCAGGTTAGCGAATTTCATATTTACTTAGAGCTATTTGTTGAATGATATACTAGACTTGTTTGAACTTCGTTTCGTTAGGAGGCTTTATCAATGTCCATAAACTTCTAAAACTAATTGTACAAATATTCTTTAGTTACATATCATGTGCCACATTTCTCCATTCCTAGAAACATCTGGTTCGTGATTTCTATTTCCAAAATTTAATCGTTTGCAACTCTGTTTGTTACCATGCTTGGTGAAATGTCTTGGAAATTTTCAGTATCCATCGTCTCCTTGATATTTGAAACCCCCCACTCAATGGCGGAGTTAGGAATTTTCGGATGAGGGGGCTAGCATTAACAATTTTGAAAAATGAAATTGTATGAAAGGGCACAAATGTAAGTATGAAGATTTGAACCCGGGTTTCATGAGTTGTTTACTCTGTTTTTGGTTAAAAACTAACTAAGCCAAGTCTATTTAGTGATATTAACTACATTAAATTCTACATTTACATTAAAAATTTATGACTTTGTGGGGGCAACGACCCCCACCAGCCCCCTCTCTCCGCCACTGCCCCCACTTGTATCTCATTTCATCTTATTGGATGTATATGTTTCAGCTCATCTTCTCTTCTTATGAATAGAATTCTGAAGAGGTAGATCCGTAGATGCTAATCGGTGTTATAGAGACCAATGACTTTTTGGTGCATAAAGCAATGAAGCTTAGAATCATTTGTGAGTTTGTTGTAGTTGATTTATGTCTGATTAAAAGAAAAAAGAAGAAGAGATTGTTTACGTTTTGCGCAATGAACTTGTGAGTTGGTTTGGTTTGCATCTATCCTAATCTTCTTAAATCCTCAGATTGGCTGAAATTGATTGTTATAATTTAGTATAAATGTATAATTAGTTATTTCTGGTTATTCTCTGCTCTTAAGCGATCCCATTTGGTTAATGGTTCATATGTTTTTCAAATAACGTAAATTAGACCCCGATGGGATAGCTTTTCATTTGGTGTATTTAAAATTTGGGTGACAAATGAAATTAAACGGAGAGTTCAAACTATTGTAATAACATGGTACTACATATCATTGAAAAAAATTCTCAAACTTCACTGTCACAGTCGACATGGCTTTGAATGCCCAGGACTTCTCATGTGGAAATTTTTTGTTTAGCTTGAAAAGGTTCTAAATAAATTGAAACTCCCTCTATGGTTCCACGTTCCCTCAGCACCCATACTAGAAAGCTATTACAATGTCATTGATGAATATGAGGCAAGATCTTGTGTTTATTTTGAAATGGATATCCAACATAAAACAAGTCAACAACATTAAGGAATGCTGCGCCAAATCCTAGACTAAATTTTACTAAGAATGATACTCCTAAGAAAATGTGATTCACAAATACCCTACTGGTGTACTTACATACACCATCTAAAGGCGTGTCCTAGTATTTTTAACCTTAATGGTCGACCAACTTTTTTGAAACATCAATTCAATCCTAGAATAAATTCTGAATCTGAACGGTTATTTTGAATTTTAAAAGAGTTAATTTTGATTGTCTCGTATAAGAAGGTGATCTCATACGAGAATATGCTATAATAAAGAGTTTGAAATCCACCAATTTCTGAAGGATATAGAAATGGATCAGAACATAATCAATCAATGTTGGATCAGACATTGTAGTTATTTGATCACGTGTCTTGCTTAGTAGTAGCTCTAGACGTGTGAAAGGAACTAGGTAAGATTATAGCTATAGGGGGAGGGTACTCTTTAATGATAATCTCTTCTTTCAAACACATGAACAAAAGCACCAGAAAGGCAGAAACAAAGCACGATGCCAACACTTAAATGACAGAAACTCAAAGGACACCAATCAAACTGGGGTCCTCTTGTTTTTTGCTTTGCC
Organism: Patellifolia procumbens; assembly: GCA_947645195.1. Taxonomy (NCBI): domain Eukaryota; kingdom Viridiplantae; phylum Streptophyta; class Magnoliopsida; order Caryophyllales; family Amaranthaceae; genus Patellifolia; species Patellifolia procumbens. Next base: position 4,509,153 of record CANSGD010000429.1, read on the forward strand.
GTATGAAATTGGTATTATAAACTCCCACTGAGTGTTTGAATGCAATTTAATTTTAGCTCTCTTCTAGTTGATGACAATTGGGAAATTGAGGTAATAGTGGATTGAGAAGTTATCTTCGTAAAATGGATAACTTCTAGAAGATGTTTGCTAAGTCTTGTGGAGAGGATATGTGGTTTAAAGGAAATTTTATTTAGTGAATGATATTGATGTTTTTGTTGCCTAGTTTGTTGCATAAGAACGCCTACTGTCATGTCAGCAGAATAAGGTGTAGGTGCTGCAGGTTAGAAGCTTTAGGATAATTCATATGCTAATATGTGTGTCAGTTAGGCTTGTTGTTTAGGCCACATGGCATTTATGTTAACATCAATTGAGAAGATGTTGGTGAATGGTGAGCAAAGGGATAAGAAGATGCTGCTGACTTATATGTTTCTTACATGCTTGAAAGTTGAAGGCTTAAGGGACTCTGTTTTTTCATGACTGGTTGTTATCATCAATAATGCCTCTATTATAGCAAAACCTGTATATATCTCCATACTGAACATGATTCTTGTGTCAGTTTATTTAGGTTCATGCTATAGCTGTGCATGTCTGTCATTACTGTTAGGTCCTGATAGGCTAATTACATAAATACTTGCAAATTATGCAAAAAGTCGTACTTCCATGTATCATCGACTGATAGCTGCTATATTGTAGAAGCTCTAGCATTGTCTTAGTGAGTGATTAATGTGGATTCATCTGGACATTTGAAGTAGAAGTTATGGATGGATGGAATTGCAGCAATTGATTTCTTTTGGATATTTGTCTCCTACTGTGTTTGCAGTTAGTACCTATATTTTACATCAATAATCCTAGTTTTACTTCACCTCGGTTTTATGCTTGCTCACGGTGTTTGCATTGTTTGATGTGAGATGTGAGATTTTCTCAAGATTGCTTATGGACTAAAAGGTCTGAATCTAGTCTTTGCCTTCTAGGAAGGGTGATTTATTTTGCATTCTCTAGCATGAGGAGCCTGGGACCATTAAGCTCTGATTTTGTAGTACAACTTTTGTGGGTTAATCTTTGTGATGGTTTCTTTTGAGTTAGAAAATGCATTACAAGTTCACAGAAAAGTAAGGAAATGGAGGGACCCCGAAGTATAAGAAATATAAGTTACTTTAGAAAGCATTATTTAGATTTAGTGGAAGAGATGGTTATTTTTTTGGCAACTCCGGTTAGGACTGAAGACCATATCCTGTCTGAGATCTGTGCTATCATATTCTAGTCTTTCTTTGGCTCTTAGGATAGCTTCCATCTTTTTTCTATGTAGCTTCTGCACTCAAAGGCATAATTATTTGACATACAGGAACCCGATGTGGAACCCCCCCTGTAAGTAGAGTTTATGGAAGTCCAGATATAAACCAGTAAGAAGTCATCATGCCTAGCTTTTTAACTCAAACTAAGGGGGACATGATCCTAGGTTGAACATGTGCATCTTCCTTTTCGGCGTAATACAAATATTTCTGACACTTGGGTTTTGATTTACGCATAACATCAATCGTTATGTTTTTATGAATCAAACCAAATTGTTCTATAATTGGATTGCTGCAATGGATTCTTTTGTTACCATTCTGCACTTTAACTATGCAAGTACATCTCAAAGCTTTTCCTTGGATTTCATTTTTACCTTGTTGTGATCTATTCCATTTTATCTTTTATGTCTTTGCTAATTTGTGTCTGCATGAGCAAAGGCGGCCTGAAGGCATCACTTCACTTTTATGTTTTTTTGGGGCACCGATTTTGTGTCATACAACTTTGTGGTGAACATACTCAACCACCCCTTTTCATCTGGTTCAACTACCTTTTTTTTTCTGTGGTATTGTGGGATGAAATGAAGAAGTTTATGCTCATGCCTTGTTGCTTATAACTGATTGGTTTTAGTGTTTCCATATTCTTATGAGACATGAAAATCATACTGGCAACCTTCGTATTATTATATATTATATGGAGAGTTATATGAGGTAGCTAACCTACACCAAACGGCTGAGAAAAAGAATGAGTAGCAGCTTTAATGTTCCACAAACAGTAAACATGAGAGGGGTTAATGTCGTTGGCATTGGCGAACCATGTGACAACACCCATTTTATCATATAGAAACATAGCATTGGTCACATGAGAGGGAGATTCCCTTTAAATTGCGTGCAACTGGCATTCCAAGAAGATGACAAATGAAATGTGCAAATGACTTCAAGATCAAGAAGTCAGAAAGGAATTATTTCCTTGTTGTTTAGTTGAAACTGACATTCTCTCAGAAGTTTTCTGGGAAAAATATTGAATAATTAATAAATGACATGATAATCCTTGGTGTAGCAAAAAAACGCATTGGGACACTTGTTAATGATAAAGACTTTTGGACATATTACTATATTAACCTTTATTTTGTAAATAATTATCATAATTCTGGATGGTAGTTGAAATGTCTGTTAGAACTGTTGCTGCTGTTCCGATATTTGCCGCTCTGCTCTGGAGTTCCTCATGCTTTGCCTGTTCATATATGGTATTATACTTTAATGATTGGGTCTATAGGAGATACCCCTACATTATATTAAACAAATATCATAGTTCTGGCCACGCTTACATGCAGAGGTCATGCATTAACTAATGATATGTTATTAGTAAATTAAACTCATTTCTTTCTTAGTATAGTGTTCTTCAGCTGTTTACAGCTAGCCATGGTGAATATGACACAGCAACATCTTGTACACTGCTTAGTGCTTAGAATTGTCAATTCGGGTATGTGGACTTCTGTTGATCTATGGTGGGTCGTGTGTGTTTGGGTCGGTTCAAGACGAGTCCAACTTTGTCCTTTTAACCCAGCTTGGGTCAAGACAGGTCTGGGTCAAGCCGGGTCTAGCTGGCAACATCTTGTCTCTGCTGTGATCTTGGTGGAAGTAAGTTTCAAACACTAGAGTTTGTTACACATAAGTGTACTGATAAGAATCCAGAGTCTCTTGTCTTAATAAAGGATCCAATAGTCTTTTATTAATACAATAGCTGCTACTGACAGCCCCTCTGAGATTGGTGCTGCCATACAGATTAAAAAAACAGCTGACGGCCAATCATAGGAAGAGAATTATAAAAGCCCGACAAGGCGGCTTAAATTAAGGATAGACAAAGCCAGTTAAAATGCTTTGGCCATAGGTAACAAAAGGAGACAATTTTTCTTAAAATATTCGGATTTAAAGAGAAAGGTTTTCATCTACAGCCATGGATTTAAGGGATTTACTTGGGATTTGTGGACGTGCCTAATTGGTAAACGAGCTGATGAGCTGGATACCTCCGAGAAGAATGTACGATTTTTGAGTTATTATTTAAGTGCTGTTTTGTCTTTTATTTGTTTTCTAACAATATGATTTCTTATGATTTTGCAGAAGCCACAAGAAGTGCTCATTTTTTCCCCTGAGCTTTCAAGTGACATGAGAGGTTACATTCCTGTTCTAAACATTTAATGCATACGTGTGTTTGGTAAATTTGTTTAAGATTGTCGTGACCTGTAATTCCGTTGCAGATATTGGAAGAAATAACCAGAGGCAAGTTTGAGGTTTCTTTTTTCTTTTTTGTAAAACCAACTGAATTAAGCTGTTAAATTTTGAACTCGCGGAGGGAGTGCTGGAACAAGTTTACCACATTAGATAATATAAGTTAGAGCCTTAGAGGTCATCGTGCACTATAGTACTAGTAACCAGATTTAAACAGAATCAAGGGACCTTCATGCCTTTAGGTAAAACGTTGGGAATGAATTTGGAGTTTTATTTAGTAAGAATTGATCTAGCAGGCCAAACATTGCATTCATAATGCCAAATGGGAAATCGAGGTAATAAGAGGTTGAGCAATCATCTTTATAACAGGAAACAGATAACTTCTAACAGATGTTTGCTACATTTTCTGGGGGTGATGTGGTTGAAAGGAAATTATAAATTTTAATGATATTAATGTTTGCTTTGCCTAGTTCATTGCATGAGAACGCGTACTGTCATGTCAGTAGAATGAGAAGTTACTTTAGGTGACAAGATTAGGAAAGTGGTTTGGAATCCAACTGAAAGCTGGCATATTCTAAGATCTCGTTAGGCTTGTTGTTTAGGTTACATGACATTTCTTGTTAATGTCAATGGAATAGATGTTGGTGAAAACGAAGAGATAAGAAGACGCTGCTATAGCTGACATGCTTGGACGTTGAAGGCTTAGGGGTCATTGTTTTGTTAAGACTGATTGTTATCATCAATAATGCCTCTCGATTATATAGCAAAAACTGTCCATATTTCTGTAGTTCACATGATTCTTATATAATGTTTATTTAGGTTCAGGATATTGACGTGTAGTCGGTATTGATGAACATTTGTTCACAAAACGTATTGATGAACATTTGTTAACAAAACGTTTAGAAAAACAACCCCCTTTTTTTCTTGAAACTTTTGCTGATAGATCAAATGGTGGGAGCGAGCAGGAATACTGGTTAGTACCAGAGTCATTCTTAGAGAATTTTCTCATGCAAAGCTGAGTACGAACATTCACTCAGTGTGTCTGAGTTAACTGTATGAGTGTTGTAAAGTCCGAGAGCTACCGGTTCCTTGCCAAATTGGCGTTCATCGTTACATTCCTTACAATGGTACACCATTGGTAGAAAAGATGTTAAGATAAGGTTGTATGCAGCTAGGAGGTCAGTTAGGAAATTAGTGGGTACTGGGAGCTAAATAGTCATTATATTAAAGGAAAAATAAAAATTTCACTCTATTTACACGTAGGACAGAGAGTAGATCTCCTAGCCAGTAGCCACATGCCTTTTGGGGACCATCAATTAGTATTCAGTTCTAACAGCTTCGAAGGACAATAGAATAATCAATAAAGAAGAAACCTTGTGGTCCCATAAGGGTATATAGTTGGTAGGTTTGGCTATCTTGCCAGGTAATGTCAAGTTCATTGTGTAAACAGAAAAATGGAAGAACAGAATGAATGAAGAGTCATCTATACTGAGCTTCCTTCATTTGGTCTTAATGGAAATTTTTGTTTGTCGTTGATTCGGTGGGCTCTACGCTCTAGCTCCTTTGCTGGTGCTGTGTGGATATTGAATCAGATCTAGGCTGTTGTTTTGTAGTAAGTGCCATGTATGCTGGTATTCTGCAGTTGGACTGTTAGAGTAGCTAGGTGTTGCTAACAGGGTATTGTTACAAAGCAACTATAGAAAGTTACACTAAAAGAGAGCGAGATCGGGTTATTTGCTGAATGGGTTATGTAGATCGAAATATCTTGTCCACGACCCAAAATATTTTTGGTCCTGTCAAATATAAATCATTCATCTCTCTGTGTAGATTCTTTATGATGATAGACTCGATGAATGTTTATCGATGATCAAATGGAACCTAAATAAACTTTAGATGCAACATTTTATCAATTTTAAATGCACATCGATTAGTATAGAGGCTTAACTGATAAACATAGTACCAACATATTGTTTGACATTTAGAATATACATATTTGATATGTGGCAACCAATTTCTTTAGCAAACAACATATCACCAAAATATGCAGTCTTCATCTAATGCAGTTTCCTTAGATCCAACAGGTTAGTTAGTGATTTGTTTTTACCTGCTTTAGAATTCACAGGTTCTTTGGATTAGGTTAGTTTTGGATTCCAAATCGGAAAATGTCCTCTAGAACCCATTTAGCCATCTCGGCGCCAAGTTGGGTCAGTTGTTAACATGTTAACTGTATGTGCGTGCGTACATGCGCTAGCTGTATTTGCACCTTGCTAGAAGATGATGCTTAATGTATGTATGATAACAAATGCTTTAAAAGTAGGGAAAGGCATTCCATTTTCCAAAGGAAACTTCATACTTTCTATGGTGTGACTGACTGTTTCTCTGCTTTATCTTCATCGGATTAAGCAATTTAGGAATGGCATGATTGTATTAAAAGCTTCACTCTCCAGCATGCACCATGGGTTACTGTTTAGTGGGTATCTGTGCTAACCTGCTGATTATTGTACTTAATATATAGTAGTAAGAGATAACAAGTAAAGGAGACAACTAGCACTTTGTTGTTTTGAAGCTCTAGATCATTGTCTTGAATTATACAATACTTCATATGGAAACCCTGGGTATTGTTGCTCCAAACTGTAGTTGAACCGCCCTTAGTATCGTGCTTTGTGTCGATTTGTTTATTTACATGTTCATTTATCCAGATATGCATTTTGATAACTGTACTTTTGATTTATTTATGTTTCATATAGAAATTGTAATTTTACTTTTCAAGAAATTCTTCTCATGTTTCCTATTAATTTTGATACCCGGCAATTATTGTACGTTACTGTTTATTGTCTTTGTCATTCTGTGGAATCATACTAAAAACTAAAAAGGTTTCCCTTACAGTTCCTGTGTTGTAGGAGACTTTGATTTTATTAAATTTAGAAATACCATTTCGAATAATAACACGGAGGATTTTGCTTGTTTTGAAATAAATTATCTGCATTTTTCTCTTATCAGCATTTGTTGTTATAACATCTCATCACATACATCATACATGGTGCCCTGTTCTCAGTTCATGTAAATTGTAGAACGCGACATAAATGCTGATAATTAATTGAGACCTCTACAGTCACTAATTTCAAGGTCATTGAAAATTTTCAGGTGTGTTTTGGTCAGTTAAACAGCTTTGCAGATTGCTACAGAAAGCTTTTCTTTACAAACAACAGTTGCACCAGTCTATGAGTCAATCAGTACTAGCTGAAAGGTAATTGTTGTACCATCAGATTCTATAACAATCACATTCCTAATTAGCCTTCATGACACTAACTATAGTTTGAGTGCATAGAACAGCAACAACTAAAGTAGGTATTAAGGGCAACACAAACTTTGATGATATATTGTGCAAGTTTGGCATAATTTATAGATTGTGCAAGTTTCCACTTGTCGAGCCACTTTCAAAACACTCCCTTCTACTTCTTACTCTCTACCCATGGCTTACTGTCGCGAAAACATAGAAAGAATCATGAATTTGGCATAATTTATGATTATACACTTTTGAGACTTTGAGTGCACCCCATATTGTGGTTCGTGTTGTCTTATACACCCACTTTATTTCATACAGAAACCATTGTTTGTGTTATATCGACCAAATTCTCCCCTTTTACATAATTGCTATTGGAATTTGGAAAGATATTTCTTGCTATCTGTCCACCATCCATATCTAGATGAGATAGAGAAACAGGAAGGTTCACATTGATATTGCTTGATATTCCCTTGTGCAATGCTTGATTTTTCAGTTTTAAATAATTAATGTGACATCATGTGATCTTTTGACTAACTGATTCCTAAAATATTAGTACTATATATTAGACATTATCAGATAACCTTAGCTGTGCTCTTTCTTTTGTCATCCTAACAATAAAATGTGAAACCTACTTCCCTGATATTGTATTCAGATTCATGCCCCTTGCATACACATTTAAGACAAACAATTTATACAACCCCTTGCTCATTGTAAAGTCAATTATCATTTTTATTATTATTTAAATATTTTTTTAGTAGTTAGTTTTTTAGCATGCAAGTTATGTTCGATGTCGCGTTACAACAGTATTTGATGATGATTAGCTGCCACCCCTCTATAGTTTTCTTTTTATTAATTGCATCTTATTAATTAATGATAAACCTAATATAGTTTTATCTCATCTGGCATGATAAGCTGGCCTCATTAGTGATGTTCCCTCTGTGCAGTTAGGCTTGCGCGTTGAAGAATCAGCTTCTTCCTACTTCCTACATTATTATTTGTGTCAATTCTCTCATACATCAACATCTTGTATTCTTTGTGGAGCTATCATTAATTCATTATTACCAAGTTATAATGTAAACTAGCGTTGACTTTTTTTACAATATACTACCTCCGTTCCATATGTATTGCAACATAGGGAGTTTTACGCCTCCCAACGCACTACTTTAGAGGCTAATATCTCTAATTTTATTTAAGTAAAAATTATAAAAAGTTGATATTAATTAAGCATATATTGAGACGAATCTAACAAGATTCCACATGACTATATTTATCTTTGTGTATAAATCACAAAATAAGGTCAAAGGGTAGTGTATGAATAGTGTAAAATGTCAAAGGTTGCAATACATTTGGAACGGAGGTAGTATGTTTTTGGAAAAATTCCTTCCATCTGTACGTGTAGTTCATATCCCGTTCAAATTTACATGATTACCCTCTTCTTTTTGCCTCAAGGACCAAATTGTAAGTTATAAGTTTATAACTAGTGCACTTTGTTATAACAAGACACGGGACCAAATCTCATCTATATCTTGTTCCATGTTGTATATTTGACATTTGTTTATCGATAACTATAAAAGTAGAGACAACTAAAGTTATTCTTGTAAAACTTTGTAACCGAAGTGGAAGGGATGAACTATTAATACTAACAAACCCTTGGTTAGCTGTTTTCGAAAGTTAATTCTTTGAATATATAAGAAAATGTGTTAGTCATTGCAAATTTGTTTTAGAAAAGCTAGGTCTTTTGATTCTGCCATTGATTTTGGTGTATAAGAAGCAATGAAGGCGAGATGAAATAGATTACAAAACCTTTTTTGATCCGAGAGATATGCATATGCTCTGACCAACTAAGGCACCTCTTGCATTTGCATTCTAATTTCGCCGTTGGTAGTACTACTTGGAATAATGATTTGGATGTTTTAAGATAGAGTGCTTCTTCCAATGGGAAAGAGAGAGTGCACATACACAATATACTCTTAGATTAACTTTAGCATATTCCAACAATTTATCATATATTACAAGGTGTCAGTCAGGAGCAAATGTATAGATATATATACTTATTTACAATGAGAGACACGAGGTGTTAATGAAACAAAAAAGTTTCCAAGTCCTACTCTAAAATTTTCACATGCGGGTTAGTGTAATGGTAAAAGGTTAGCAAACCATCAAAGCAACCAAAAATAAGGTAGGGAAAAAAAATGAAAGTAGATCAAAAATTAATATGTAGGGATGCTGTAATGTGGCTTGTATGGTGCTTTTTATGCAGGACTCGGAACGTTAGATTCGGATCTCGGGTCTTATAAGCTCCGGAATACGACCGGGGCTCCGAATTGAGGATAAAGGAGCATTAGGACGGTAGGTGCATGCTTGTAACTGGGTGATAGATCAAAGGTGAACCTTTGTAAGATCATGGCTATTGCTAACTTGGCTTGTAATAATGCTAGGTTCTGCCCGATGCATTGGCGGGCCCCGAGCCCGAATGGCATGAAGGCAGTCGGGTGGTTGGCAGCCCGAGACACGCCTTGTGAAAAACGGGTCGGGTTGAATTCTAAGGCATCCGGGCCCCATATTGCGGGATCGTGATGGACGGCTAAGATTGGCACAAGGAGCTCAGTTCCTTCTTTGATGTTGATCCCTCCAAGGTCTACGTCTTTTTTGGCCCGTCGGATTGTTGCTACCACTGGTGGGTAGAGTCGTAGGGCTTCATATACGATCATTGTTAACTGCATGAGTTGGATTTAAGAGAAAGTATGATAGTTAATTTTATTTTGAGAAGAAAAATATAAAAGATACAGTACAAAACAATTATGTCATGAATATACATAGTAAAGTTATTAGTTAGCTTATCCAATCCTCAAGTCATGTGTTATTACTTTACTAGTACATGGTACTAATAGAGTTTAATAGCAAAAGATAGTGATGTAGGATATTCAAACCACATTTCAAAAGATTAATGCAAATTATGGGTGGTAAACCTATAATTATTCTAGGTATATGTTATTCTACAATAATATCAACTATTGAATATCTAGACAAAATATATTTATGGATCAGTGATTTGTTTTTTTTTTCTTCCGAATTTTTCTTCTTTCCTCTCGTCGCTTCCCCTACATAATCAACTAGAACTCCACACAACGTCATTTGATCTTTTAAATTGTTTCTTCAAGTCAACAAATTATCTTAAGAAGGAAACTCATTATAGTTGGATTGTTATTAAAAGAAGGCATAATTAAAATTATCTTGTATATTTTCATTAATATAATATACTTATTAGTATTTTTTTATCTTTTCATGATGACGTCTTACATATCACCTATATAAAATCATCATGATCACATTCTTTTCCCGAATAGGTTCTTAGGCATATAAAAAAGAAATACCTAATTACCTATACATTCAAAAGAATTCCTTAATTTACTTGTTATTAGAGAAAAAAGATATTATTGTATATTTGAAAATATCATTCATATAATAGTTATATTTTTTAAAAATTTCACTTTAGACATTAAAATTAGGCTTTCAATCTTTTTAAATAAGAAGCACTAGGATCAAGCTGTTATGGGCCGTACTTTTATTTGGTTTAAGTACATATTATATCAATAATTATTTTATAAAAAAATAAAATAATAAAGTACTTTAATTTATGTTGATCTTGGATTTTTCTTATTTCCTCCTGGAATTAGACAAGAATGCATGCTGACAAAAAGAAAAAGAGAAACTAAGGGCACAATTTATACTTGTGGAGAAGCACTTTACCGTTTTTAGATTTGAAACATCATCTTTGGTTGGGATATCACGTGCTCCACACACCCTCATAACTTCCTCACGTGCCAATTGCTGCCATTGAGGGTGCATTGCTAAGAGAATACTTGTCCATATTAACAGGTTTGAAGTTGTATGTTTCCCAGCAAAAAAGAAACTCTTACACTCTTCTACTATATCATTTTCACTTATCATCATTTTCTTACTATTCTTTCTTGTTTTCATGCTTTCTTTTATCAATATGTCTAACAAATCTCTATGACATTCCTCTTCTTCTTCCTCTTCCTCCTCGTCCAATCCTCGTCGTTGATTTTCGAGGAGACTCTTTTTCCTCTGACTAATCAACTTCATTAATGATACCTCGATCTCCCTGTCCAACTTCCACGTCGTTCTGTTCCTTTTCGTTGGCAGGAATCTGCGACGAAAAATACAGAAAACACGTGTTTTTAATATTTAGTTAAGCATGCTTGACTGAGAGTAGAACTGTACTGTACTGTACAGTACTGGTGACTGATAAACATACCTGTATCCAGGGAGGAACACTTTTTGAAAGGATTCGGCCGCGAAAACTATTTGTTGAGCTTGTAATTGGTAGATTTTCTTGCCAGCTTCATAGCTACTCCCAAATATGGTTCTTGTAATAACCTCTTCAGTTAAGTTTTGAAACCATTCTGAGACTTCAAGCTCAACTTTCCCTGAATTGCACATCAAGGACCACTTGTCTAACATATGGGCCACACTCTTTCCCATTATGGGTATCATCAACTGCTCCACATTTACCAAATTTAACCAACAGTTAATATATAGGAGTTTTATTATACTAGTATGTAAGTATATGGTATAATGTATGATATTAATGGAAAATACTGTGATTAATAAAGAACGAAGGAAGTATATATAATTATTGTTACGTATCAGATATTTGGCTTACTTTGAGATTTTCGAGGTGGAAGATGGGTGAAATGGTCTTTCTACGATGAGCCCATAAATCTCCTTTGAGAGAGATAAGACCATTACCTTCAAGCTTCTTAACAAGAGGGTGAGATTCATATTTTTCATAGAATTCGGATTTGGTGGAGAATATCTCTCGTATTTGACCTGGATCCGCTATGGTTAGCCTTGGGGTTTGTCCAAACCATATTAGGTGAGTTGCACCTATTGACAATTTCCAAACATAAAATTCAATTAATTTTCATACCATATCACATATTAAATCTAAACATACACTAAGAAAAATATCGTATAATTATCATTAATTAGTTAAGAATGAAAATTTATGACATGATCGTGATAAAATGGTAACTACTTCCTCCGTTTTCTTTTATTCAGCCGATATTACAAGGAGGAATTGAAGAGAGAGAAAGAGAATGTTATCATGATGATGGTGAGTGGTGAAGAGAAGACAGCTCAAAAACAGTTTCCATGTAGTACTTCCAAAACTAATCCATGAAAAATAAAAAAAAACCAAACACACCCTACAAAATCATCCCAATATTATGCATTGTCATAACATGATGCAACAACAAAAAAGAAGAAAGAAACAAAACTAAGCAAATTTATTGTATACACATATAGGGAAAATGCAAAAGAAAAGAAAAGGAAAAAGATGGGATGTAATAATTGGATTTTCCACATAAAATTTAGAGATACCCCTCTCCTTTCAAATCAAAAGGTATGATCAATTTTTTGGATTCTTTTGAAAGAAAGAAAAGAAAGGTTTGTTTTCTTCCTTGGTCACTTGACATTGACAAAACCATGACAAGTGATAAAAATGAAACACAAAGATGGTGGTGTCTCGCTTTAGGGCGAGATACAGAAGGATCAGATGTACGCAACCTATCTAATATATGCAACCAATCTGTAATAGCGTTTAATAATTAAAAAAGCGAAAATTAAAGAATGAATTGAATTACCATAGATTTTCTTCCAATGATGATAGAAAGGAAGGACTCTAGGGAGGATATTATGTGAAAAAGTCATAGGTTGAGAAGAAGCCTTGAGCATCAAGTCTATCAATTCTTTCATATTACCAATGAAAAAATGATAAGGAGGGCCTTTAATTCCTTGTTTGGAGAAATGCTTAGCAACTTTCCTTGGTCTCCACCATAGTTGAACTACTAGCTTTGCTGCAACAGCTATGGCTACTAAGATGACTACATTTACCCATATACCCTTCATCACCATTCTTTTACCTTCTTCAATATGATCCATATTTTTTTCTCTCTTTTTTTGTTTCCTTACCTAAGGGAAACAAACACAGCTTTTCTTAACTCCACTTGTCTTTTTGCCTTGGAGTGTTAGAGAGAGAAACTAGAGAGAGAAAGAAGAGAGAAGAGAGAGAAGGAATGAATTGTAGGAAGAAGAAATGTTTTTATGTTTGTTTTATATAGGAGCGCGCTCAAAGGCCGCCATTAGAGTCAACTTGTGAGGGCAAATTTTGTAATAATAGAAAATCATAGTTTTTTTGGATAGTAAAAGACAAAAATAGCCCTTCTCTTGTGGGGGGTTTATTGATAAAGTAGCAACTAATAGAACAATCTCATAAAATTACGCACATCCTTTTTTGTTGCATGCTAGTGGTTATTTTAGAAAAAATATTGATTTGGAGAACTTGGTTTCCATTGAATAGAAAGGTAGAATTGGGTATGGGGTTTTTATTAAATGGATTTATCGCAATGTATTTATTCTGTGTGCTCGGTGAAAACCGTTATATAAGTAGGTGGCGTCTTCATCCAATATTAGTTTCTATTTGATAAATATAGTCTCTATATAGCATATTTTCCCACTTCTCTAGTACAACAAAGAAATACAAAGAAAATGATGCAGAATGACAATAAGGATTTGCTAAATATAGTTTTGAATAATATTAGATATATCTTTCAAAACAGTATTAAGCTAATCGATGTGTTGTTTATTGTACATTTGGGTGGCACATGGTATCGACCTAGGAATTAAGTTTTGGGGTGTCAATTACAGATTCAATAACTTAGAATTTGGGTTGTAAGTCCAAAATTCAATGCAATGTATTATATTTTTGAGGCCAAATAGATAGGTAAATTTTTATATTTTTTTCATTTGGTGTGTCGATTGGACGATTTCTCTCACCCCTTACTTCAATATAGGTCCCAACTATTAGTTCATGCATCTCATGCAACGATACGTGCATAACACATGATTTAAAGTTTGAGGCTTTACGTTCAAGCGTTTGTAAATGTTCAATGATAATCTTGTCTTAGAAAAATGGATAATTTTTCAACATAAAATTGACCTGTAACGTAATACACATAAAAGCGCATGCCAAATATTTTTCTCTTCAATACAAGTTACATTTTCATCTTAAGTGCAACATACCATTTTCTAGTTTTCTAGTGAACGCATATCAACTAGTTTCAATATTTCCAAGGAAAAACGAAATCATATTTTTGTGCCTATCTAATTCTTATGCCAACGACAAGGAAATAATGCTGATTAGGTGATCATTTAGACATTTACCACGCAAGCACCCCTCATTCAAAGCCAAAATTTGAGGAGAGGGACAAAAAGGTAATAATCTTGCAAATATGGAAAAATGAAAATATGGAATATTTGACCATTAAGTAAATTTGTAATGAACTAAAAGTCTACAAGAAAGTCTATAAAGTCTAAAGGAAGTCCATTAGCACATTAATAACGAACCCTTTGACCAACACAATATCAAGATTTCAACAAGTAAAAATGGGGAAGAAATACCAACATATGTATCAAAGTTTCATTTGCACACAAAAAATAAATAAAATAAAAATAAAAAAGAATAAAAGTTTCTTAAGAGGTTAACTTCAAACATCTGAACGAAATCTTTTGTTTTCTTTAGGTAATAAATCCTGGCAGAGACTATATTAATAAAAAAGGAATACAAAATAAACAATAAATGGAAATAATAATTTGGAAGGTATATTAATATTAGAACAAAATGGTGTCTTGAAAGGAATTATTTGATTATGAGGAGGCAAAACATTTATTTACCATATATATTCAAATCACACCCGAAATTACAAGGGATAATACATCATGTTCATTTTACCTCACTTCATCCAATATACAATAAATGGATTAATAATTTGGGAGGTATATTACTATTAGAATATTGTGTGCTCCCTCATCCCGGCATTTGCGCTTTTTTTTGGAAAAAGAAAACCGAGTACAACAAATTACTTATTATTTTTCACAACATACTTTTTCACTTTAAATGACATTAGTTATATATCATATATATGTTTAAATCAAATCCCACAATATTATACAACGTATGTGTCTGATGAATTACTCTTAATAATATTGTTGATTACTAATTATACGTATTTTCTCCAAATGACATTGTTGCTAACTAATGATATTGGTAAACTTAATGTTGAATAGCCTACTTTAACACTCTAAATGAAATTAGTTATTTTTTTTTTCACTCCAATGGCCTAATATTGCTTTAGAAGTAGCAAGTAGGTATAATATTGTGAGAAAGGAAATTGTTGGGATTTAGTTTAACGTACGCATGATATATGTGATATGATATTAAATATAAAAGTGAGGCTCGTATATATACTACAGCAAATTGACATTAAAAGTGAAAAAAAAAGGCTTATGTACAACGATTCAATTCTTCAAATGTGGGCGTATATGGTGGAGAAAAACAGAAACAACTAATTTTCATGCATTGCCATGTTGGTCCTATACCTGATCCAAAACCGTGTATAGGTTATTCAGCCTGGTCCAGCAAGCAAAGTTAGGGAAGACATGTAGTCGTAGATTCTCTTTGTATTACAGATTGTGTTGATTCTGAACTATCCCAAATACTTTTTAACGATGTTTTAGGAGTACTGCTCGAGTGGAGAGTCTCCTAATCATCCTTTCTGCTTTTTTTCCTTACCGTTATAAAAAATAAAACAATAAAAAGTTATGGAGGACAAAAATTGACCCGGTCGAATATAGTCTGAAATAAGCGAGTTAGGAATGAGATTTTTGACGCGTTTTATCTGAACTAGTACTTAGACTCGAATATATGAGTTATTTCGCTTTAACCGGTTTAAATGAAAGTGTTAGGTTAAGGTTGAGATTCTCAACCCGAAAATAACATGTTTTGACCCGACACTAACTTATATATAAGTTTTTTAATAAAACTTATACCAACAAATGTTCACTATGTCAAATTAGCTGAAAATTTCTAAGATCATAAGTATAATTAAGGCCATGTTCAGTTCAACTTATTTTTACTGAACTGAACTTATTTTTGCTGAACTGAACTTATTTTTGCTGAACTGAACTTATTTTTACTGAACTGAACTTATTTTTGTTGAACTGAACTTATTTATGCTGAACTGAACTTATTTTTACTAATTCATGTTGTTTTTTCTTCTTTGCTCTACTGATTTTTACTGAACTGAACTTATTTTTACTGAACTAAACTTATTTTTACTGAACCGAACTTATTTTTACTGAACTGAACTTATTTTTGCTGAACGGAACTTATTTTTACTGAACTGAACTTATTTTTACTGAATATTATTATTTTAAGGTGAACTGAACAGGGCCTAAATGGGTTAAACGATTTACATGACTAAATGTTTAATAAATAGGTTTGATTAGGGTGGAGTTTCCAACTTGTTCATCAAGTGAGTTATGTTGGATTGAGAAATTATTGACTTGACTTATTGTCCGAGCACGAATCCGACCTGCTTATGGGTACTCCGAGGCCCCTTAAGAGTAAGGGGTAAAGAGTAAGAAAATTCCACTCTTTAAGTGTCTCTGGTAGGATTTAATCTTACAACTTGAATGTTGCGAGATAGAAACTCATATCAAATTATCGCTAGACTATTGCTAATTGGTTTTCATGATAATATACGTGTCTAATGCACTACTCTTCATATTATAAGAACTATACGTGTCTAAGGCACCAATTTTTTTCTGGTGATAATTTAAAAACATTTGAGAAACATCAAAATCAAAAGGAGACAAAAGAAATAGTAGAAGCATTGGATAATAAATATAAAAGATGTGTGAAAGTGTGGAATAGCATATAGCAATACATAGATTGAAACGTATAGGATGAGGTGGGAGATGGGGTGACAGAGAAAAAGAGCATCCATAATGCCTATGCTTCAAAGAATCCATATGAGAGGGGGCACTTAGGGGGTTGGGTGCCTTTTGGAAGGTTGCTCTTAATATTTAGCACATGGGAACACAAGTGGGTCTTTTTATATTTCATCCCATCTTTTCACGTTTCTTTCCTTTTATTTCTTTTTCTTTTTCCCTTCATTTTTTAAAATTATTTTTACTATGCTATGCATTTGAAGTTTAATTTTAATATATGTAAAGTGGTGAGCCTTTTAATTTCTATAATAATAGTAAGCCTTTTACAAATGACGAAGTGGGAGTGCAAACAAACTTCATTGGCAAAGTTCTAGTGTTATGTTTATAAGGTGGATCAAGATTTGGCTAAATCTTTGCCCTAAGGTTCGATAAGTTTTATAACTAAGACAAGTTAATTGAAATTGAAAAGATAAAACAAAAAAATTTCATTTCCATGGACATATAAAGTGACATTAGGAGTATTTGAATAGTTTGAATTTTAGAAATTTTGATTTTTAGCTATGAAATTTATGTGCACGTGACTCGTGCGTGATGATGTGTGCAAACTGCAAAGTTAATTGCTTTTAAGAGTGCATGCAAGTAAACTTTTTCTAATTAATAAAATTATGAATAAAGGAATAGGTTAACTAAAATTAATTTCTATTATTTGAAAAGCCATTCTCCAAACTAAAGAATTATAACGGAAAGGTATCGGATGAAAAATTGGATTAGGAAAAGACATTTACTATTGGCTAAATAACTCTCACACCACCAATATCCTTGAATACTTAAATCAAAACTCATACATCAAGATCTCCGTCCCAGGAGTAGAGTACGTAGTATGTCCGCTGGACGTAGGGATTTATCATGCTCCCAATACCAACTTCTTTACCAGCTGAAATCCAAGACCGGTAGCAGATGTTACGAGGATTTCGCATACAACAAATTATGTCAATGTTTAATGTCAACAATACCAACACACGACACAACATTCATGATCTCTATAAATATCCCCATCAAAAATCATGGAGCATGTAGAACACGGCTTTGAAATTGAAAACAGACGAACACCCATCAGATAACATAACACACAACGATAAGTCTTACCATTCATAGTTTGTCCCAAACCTGAACTCAGGACCGCCCTAGCCAATCAAAAGTCCGGTTTCCTTGTTGAGATTTCCACAAAGCCATCTGTCGTGGAGATAAAGAAAATGTGGATTTTGTGTTTTTGGTAACATGCGCAAAATATCCAGTTTTTTCACGAGTTTGGGGGCAACGATCTCACTTAGATCACTCAAAAGGTCAGTCTCCAATAGTCCTATTAATTGCACTCAAAGCATCATCAAAGGTAGGTCCAGATTCTACCCCATCATGCCAAAGCTTAGATGCATACCAGCAGACTGCAATTATGACGCAAGAAAAGCATTATTCAGACCATCACCCACATAATAGACACCAAGCCCCCCTAAATGCAAATGGTAAGGTGGCAAACCTCTATTGTCAGTCGCCAAACCCTGGACCAGAAGCAGTAACAATACGATCAGGGGTAGAAGGAAGAGCCATGTCAAACCAACGTCGGGCCGACTCAAAGACACGTGGAGACCAGACATGTATGCATATCAAAGTAGAGTTTTGAAATTCCAGTACAAGCACGAAGAAGCAACAACTCACATTGAGGATCATTAATCTTAGCAACCGCATCCATAAAAGCACAATGGTGATTGTTATTATTATTGATTCCTATTACTATAATAGTAATATTAACTACAACTTCATATACATTATTGTTATCATATTATTATCACCAAGTACTAATATATTGATAATTATATATTAAATACTTATTATTATTAATTATTATTATCATCATTAATTGTTATCATCAATTATTCATTATTATTATTATTATTATTATTATTATTATTATTATTATTATTATTATTATTTATGATTATAAATTAATGACAACTAAAATTAGTATTATTAGTCATTAATAAATATTATTAATTATTAATTAGTATTATCATAATTATTTATTATTTATAATTATTAATTATTGTTTGATTATTATTTATTATTAATTAAAATCCAGTTCAGTTTATCTCAGTGCAATTCAGTTCAATTTACCTGAATTATGCTGAAGAGAAAATGCCTTAAAAAGATCTTCTACGACTTATGTATAGTGTTTTGTGATACAATCTTTTGAAATATGTGGTCTAAAATTTGCTTTCTTTAAATATTAATCTTGTAAAAAATTTACTCCCTATCCCGATCAATATCCCAACCGAAGAAAAGGATAAAATAGGTGTAACGTATAGTGTATGGCATTATATTCGAGCCCCAACCCTAAGTTCCTATATTTGCCTCTAGAACGGGTTTATAGTACACAAACATATTCTGGTAGTTAATGTTATTATCAACCGGCGTATAGGAATTCACTATTAATCATTAAATTAAAAATGTTTTTTAGATTTCGTGTAAAATTAATATTTAGATATCACCCTATATTAGTAGGTGATTATAACACTTCTTCTATGATGTAGTGTTCTGAAGATTTCATCCATTCATGGTTAATGGCTACAGCTTGTCTTGCAAGAGATCGCCTAATTATAATGTTAAAATTAGGCAGATCCAAGCCCAATAAAATTAGGCAGGCCCAACAGCCTATTCACTCTCTCCTTCCCAAACCGACGCTTTCATTATTGCTGCGTCAATTTACTTTCTTGTGGTACCAATTTAATTTCTTTTGGCACCAGTTTACTCTCTTTTGGCACCAGTTTAATTTAGTTTGTGGCCATTTTATTTCTTTTGACACCAGTTTAATTTCTTTTGGCACCATTTTAATTTATTTTGTGGCCATTTATTTCTTTTGATACCAGTTTAATTTCTTTTGACACCAGTTTACTGAAAATGAGGAAGATGATGTGTTGAATGAGAATAGGAGATGACAGCTGGGTTAAAATTCTTTGGGCCTTGTAAACTTATTTCGGTCTGGGCTTAAAATTAGACAGCCTTTTTGAATAATTTGTGTAATGGCTATGCATTGATATCTAGTAGCAGATATATATTTGCTAGTAATTCAAGAGATAATACCTTTTGCTTCTTTTTTTTTCTCCAAACATAATACATGGAGCTAAGCTTTCAATTTCTTTTACTCGTGGTTTATGTATCTTACAATTCCTTGGTTTTTTCTTCTACGGAATAATTTTCACTTACACTATTCATTGACTAGTTTTGACTTAATTCTTTGGTTGACATAATAATATATGATTTTATTAATTCAAAATGTTGTAATATTTTGAGAATTTAAAATGTCAAAGGTATATAATTCAAAATAATAATGATAAAAAACATGTACTAGCAAGCATGAAAACTTCATAATGCAATAAAAACAAAGGAAGTATAAAGATAAGTTTGGCTGACCTATATATTTCTAATTATTACATGCGGCCCTGAAGATATATCCAAGAGTTCAGCATTTAGACACCAAAATTCCAAAAGTTCTAATAATTCTTCTGTTTTTGTTGTTCTCCCTTTGTCTTTAATAGTGTTTCTGTCCAAGACAACTACAGTGTATGTGGTGGTGGGTACTGGTGGAACGTGGCTCCCAAACGTTCTTCGTGGTGGTGGTTACCTGCAAAATAAGGAGAAACCTCGGGGGTGGTTCCGTGGATCGCCTCTCCGATGCCTAAGTCAGTCCAAGTTGAGCACAAGATCTCTAGTAGAGAGAAAACGAGTATCAAGTGCAAGTATTTTGTGAGTGTTTGATTGAACGTACCTTACCCATGCATGGGCATGGGTATTTATATGAGACATAGACTTGCAACTGACCTAGTAAAGTGAGTGGGCCTCTTTGGAAGTGGGCCAAGGTGGAACAAGGCCTTCATTAAACTCCAGCCTAGAGGTTATGTCCGGAGCGGTCTGCCTGAGTAGGTCTGCTCTGCTCCTGGCGCTCTGACGTGAAGTGGCAGGACCAGTGGTCTGCTGCCAGAGGTCTGCTGGGCAGACCCCATACAAATAGTGTTCAAGGAAGAACCTTTTGCTATCATATTCTCTAAATAAATGTTGGTATAAATAATAGAAAATTAATTTGATGAAAGTATTTGTCTAAAGAAATATGTGAATCATGATCTATGAAAAATGACTTTAACTTTAAAGGTATTTAAGGTAAATTGTACAGAAATATGTGAGATACGTCAACTAGTTCCTTTGTCTATGAAAATATTAACTATTTTCTGTCTTGGGCGTCCTTTATTTCTAAAGATATGTACCGTCTTTTTAGAAAGTCTAGTATGAACCCGGTCTACACTAAACTTATTGTAGACCAGGGCTAGGTCCCAAAAGTTAAGGTTTTTTTATCAAAAGTTAAATTTTTGCTCACCAAAAGTTAAGGTTTCTTTATCAAAAGTTAAGAAATTTTAATTAAAAGTTAAGGTTTTATAATCAAAAGTTAAGTGTTATGAATGAAAAGTTAAGGTTTTTTAAGCAAAAGTTAATATTTTGTAATTAAAAGTTAAGGTTTAACAATCAAAAGTTAAGGTTTTGTAATCAAAAGTTAAATGTTAGGAAGGAAAAGTTAAGGTTTTATTATCAAAATAAAACCCTAAATTTTTCCCCAATTCGATTTGATTGGGTGTTAAATGTGGATTTAACATTCCAATTCGTAAAAAGCATTTGAATTCATGAAATTAAAACCTAAAAGAAGGGGATTGTATGCTTAAATATACCTAATTTTTGCTCACCCTTCTTCGATTTCTCTCCCCCAATTGCAGATCTCGAATCATAGATTAAGAGAGAAGGCAGAGGTGGAAGATGTTGCGTCGGAGAAGCCGCCGGAAAACGGGTGTGTCGTAGTCCCGCCGTAGTGCCGCGTGGTTGAGGGGAGTGAAGAGAGTGAGGGAAGGTTGTGGGTGGTGGTGGTTTAGGGGAAGGGGAGTGCAACTGTGCAGATTGGCGTGGTGGTGATGGTGGTTTCAAAGAGGAGGAAGGAGAGCAGTGAGGAGAAGGAGTGAGGAGAGAGAGTGGGTCTACACTATTTTTAGTGTGGACCGGGTCCATACAAGAGTTACTCCCGTCTTTTTATATCAAGATATAAGAACTTTAACAGAGCGTTGGTATTGGAAATAGGAGTTTGGCATTTAGAGTATGGGAAAGAGATTGGGAATATATGTGGGAATTCAGGAAAAATATTTCCATGACCTTGTTTGATAAGTAGTAGGAATTAGAGAGGGAATAAATTTTAAACTTACTTTAAAGCCCTTGCTGATCCATCTTACTTATTCTTATTTTCCTCTTCGTTATTCTCACCCATAAGACATGCATGTCCTTCCCGCAGGTCTTACTAGTGTCATATGCACGCGATGCGTGTGAAGACGATTAAATAGTATTTAGTGAAATAATTAATTATCAAATTGGTAAAGCATTTTTGATTTTTTTTCTTTAGTCTTCTTCATCCACCCCGGCCTCTTCCCTTGTATAATAGAGATTTGATGGAAATACACCCCTTTTAATCAAGTGAAACTATTGGGTCAGACCGTCTGACCCAATATGTTTCGTCGGACGAAGTCGCGAGAACGGCTCTGCTGTTCCTTCTTCATCTTCTTCCTCCGCCGCCGCTGCTCCTTTTTCTTCATCTTCTTCCACCGCCGCCGCCGCCGCGCCGCTGCTCCTTCTTCAAAATAATCAAATTGACATGAAAAAATGTTTGATACAGATACCAGATCAGAAAAGAAGAGAAAGAAATTACCTCATGAATCATTTGGCAAAGACGATAAAGAAGCCGTACAAAAAAATGTTTCCAGACATTAACACTTCATCTAAATCAAATAACATTTCATTTGCACTTGTTTTACTTTCATTTTAATATTTGTATTCAACTTACACTTATTAATCTCATTTACACTCACTCATTTCCAGTTAGTGACTACATTATGTCAGTTAGTGTTCACATTGCTTCAGTTAGTTTCTCTACAATTTTCATTTGGTATTTATATTACTTCAGTTTCTGTATAAAAATTTTCATTTACACAAATGTATTCCAACCAGACTTATTATTTTCAGTTAACTCTATAAATTATTCAGCTAGTATTCATAATGTTTCAGTTACTTAAGTTTTCTTTTCAGTTAGACTAAAACACATAAATGAAACAATAAGATAAGTAACTGAACTTAAAAGACATCCAACTGAATAAAAAAGATCATCTGAAACAAAATTGAAACCAACTGAACAAAAATTGAAACCAACTGAAACTAAAATGAAACCAACTGAAACTAAAATGAAACCAACTGAAAAAAAATGAAACTAACTGAAAGTCGTCCGACCAAATGTTATGGTCGGACGCGTCTGACCCAATACCTTCTCTTTAATCAAACTCTCATTCCGTCTTAAAACTTCAAATCCCACTAAAACAACCAATAATGAGATTTTTTTTTTTTGGAGATTTATACTCCTATGGCCACTAAACAAACATCTTCTAACCATATATTTCTTCTTATAAACATAAGAAAGTAGATAGTTATGAGAAATTTTATCAATTTTCTATTAGTATATTCACAATATCTATTTTTGATATTATGTGTAATTTGAAATATGCAAAACTTTATAACAAAAAAAAATTTCCACATGGTAAGAATTTAACATGAAAATCAGAAAATAGCCCAAGACTAGGCTACATTAGGCTAGGTTGGGGACGAAAGGAAGAGTTTAATTTAAGTGACAAATGAGTAGATATGTCTTGGGTGCCCCAAAGTAACAGGGTGTCCCACGCTAGGGCACCGCCCCAAATCTTTGTCCTAATAATCCCAAGACATGTTGGGTCCATTTGAAGGGACCTTTTTCCACTTACTTATCAAATATTATTGGATCCAATTTATTTCTCATATCCCCCAACTCCTGGATTATGGTTCTATGTTCCATGTGGGGCTTTCACTTCTTTTGGGGGGTTCACAAATTACAATCGAATGAGAAAAATCAGCCATGTAGATGTAGATAAGCCAATAAATCTACCTTGATTAATGTTTAATGATACTTTTAGCTCCTCATCACCCTCAAAACAAAAAGAGGGAATCACAATCCAATATCAGATCATCAAATCCCTAAATTTCTCTTCCAATGAAATTAAATGAAAATCTAGTGGTTTGTTTCTAATATCATAATCATATGACATTATCCTGAATTGAAAATTACATTTTTGAGGGATCATGATTAGAGCAAACTAGTTATGATAGCATAAAATGCGTATTTTGATTGATGTAAAGACAATTGATGATAGTTTTTTTTTAAGGAATAGTATGTATATAGATTAAAGTAGTTAAATTCTACATAATAGCATAATAATTCGTATAGGGAAATTTGAAAGGATATTGTTAAAAGAATAAATCCAAATGTGACTCCTACATTGAATCACGAGGAAAAGTGGTTAATATATACATATAGTATTATACTCCATATATTATCAATTGATTTTAAAATGGAACTCACTAATCTTGTATGTGTCCAGACTCTCCTCTAAACAAAGCTTATTTTTGACCAATTGAAAATGTATCATGGTATCACAACAATCGACCATGTCCATGATTATTAGTCCCAAAGAGGGAGGGACCTATTAGTTTCAAGAATACTATATAAAGAGGATTTGAAAATCTTTTTAGAGTAAGAAACTCAACAAAATTCATTGCCTGGAAATGAGCAATTGGACCTAATATTAGAAGTCTAGACTCCAACGATGACGTATGACCTCTCTAAATTGTAAGAGAAAAGTGGGCTCACATACAGGGGTGTTAAGAGCAAAAACTCGTATATGAGTCTCATATTAAAAAAGGATGAAGAATGTGGCTAATATATAAGTGCAATGAGCTATTTTATCTATCAGTAATTAATTTTGAAATGGGATCCCACTAGGCTTGTGCATTATCAGTAGGGATAATGACTAAAATTTGTTGGGGTTTCACACAACACTAGCCCCAGTTTGGGGTAGGGTTGAGTTTAGGTTTGGTGGCTGGGTATGAGTATGTAGAGTCATGGTTAGTGGGTAGGTGATGGGCATGAGGACATACCCATCCCATATTCGCTAGCCCTGCATCCGCCTACTTAATATCGACCTGGTAACCTTCAAATAGCCTTATTTGTATTATTATCCTAAAATATGTATTAACCCAAGCCTCATACTTATTATGGTAGTCTTTGTCACTGTTTGAAAGGAAATAGAGGGTTGGCGGAAAAAGTAGGGGGTAGGTATGGACGTGTGAGTATACCAAAGCCAATTGGGTAGTGGGTATGTATTAACCCAAGCCTCATACTTAATGTGCACAAGCATGTGTATGATGCTTTTATCTCCCCCAAGGATGGTGGTACGTGATAGGTATTAGAATTTTAAGTGGGTATCTGTATGAGGGAGGGGTCCCTATGTCCGTGCGTCCATTTTGCCACCCCTAACTGTTAAAGTCCTCAACAGACGAATTGTTTTGTAAGGTTTATAAAGAATGGAACGAATGAGTCTCAATTTTGATATTTATTCCAAAACAACGCGAGTATATGTATTGCATCACTAAGGGTCATTTGACCTCGTGTTGGAAGTTTTGAAGGATCAACGAGAATGTTTGACTTTTCCAGATTGTAGAGAAATGTGGGCTTATAAGTGAGGAGGAGCGTTAAGAGGAAAAACCCACACGTGAGTTTAACAATGAAAAAGGAGAGGAGGAAAATTACTAACATATAAATTTAGTGGTTTACTCCACCTACAACAACAATAACAACAACAATTAAGCCTTATTCCCAAAATGACTGGGGACGACTAACACATGAATCGTCATCTAAAACCGTTGAAAATGCTGATGACATCGACAAGTGTGACCGAAAGTTTTAAAAAATTTTACAAATGTTTTAAACGAAAAAGTTTTTAACACGACAACAAACACAATTAGAGATAAACAAATAAATAAGGTCATCACACCCTTTCTTCCACGTAAATAATGTGTTTTAGGTTACTTCTCTCCCTCACTCCCTAAATTCAACCTCCCATGCTCTATTACCCTCTACCTCCACAATAAGTATATAGTGCACAAGGGAGCACCATGAGCATGGTGCTCCTTGTCCAAAACACAGTAAAAGTAGAACAAAACACAGATTTTTAAGTTGGCCTGACTGCTCAGTGTACATTGAGTGTCCGTCAATATACAAAATAAAATTCAAAAAGTAATTGATTTGACAAGTTACTGTTCACCATTAAAATGCAAAGGGGTGGGTTTACTGTCATTTTTCTTTCCACTTCCCCATACTCCCACAATGTACGTGTGTATACAATTAGTGACCATATGAATTATGATATTGTACACATGTGTAAAGCGAGTAAACATTGGTAATTGTACAATAGCTTACATGTAAATGTACAAGTCAATTATAGGTTTAGACAATGTACATGTGTATACAATTAGTGAACATATGAATTATGGTATTATACACATGTGTAAAGCGAGTGAACATTGATAATTGTACGATAACTTACATGTAAGTGTACAAAAGATCATATATGAGTGTACATATGTCAAATAATAATATCCTTGTATTCCCTATCTTGCAAATGTCATTATATATATGTCCAAGTATCAATTATTTGACATATGTACACTCAAATATGAGTTTTTGTACACTTACATGTAAGCTATTGTACAATTACCAATGTTCACTCACTTTACACATGCGTACAATACCATAATTCATATGTTCACTAATTGTATACACACATATATTGTCTAAACCTATGTGTTCACCCATTAAGTTTTTGTGTCAAAGTTAATTGGAACAATTTTCTTTTGAAATTTAGTATCATTATACAATGAACATTTGAAATAAATAAATGAGCATGTTTAATAATCATAGTGAACAATAAAGTTATACTTCCTCTGTTTTTTATTAGTTGACCTGTTTCTTTTATCACGTTTGCCAACGCGGGATTTCAATCACTTTTATCTTGGAAAATTGATGAGTAAAAATTATAAAAATATGATATTTTAAAAATATATAATGAGACGAATCTAACAAGACCCCACATGACTATATTTTCTCTTACGTATAAATCACAAAAGATAGTCAAAGTAGATTATGTGAATAGTGTCAAAAGTCAAAACGTGTCAACTAAATAAAAACGGAGGAAGTATAAAAGAACATATGCAAAAGTTAATTGGAACATTTGGAGGGAAAAGTTTTAGGGAAATGAATTCAAAATGTCCAATTATGGAGGAGAGAGAAAAATAAATAAATCTGATGTACATTTGGGGGTTAATGTACAAGGGGAGTTTTTTTATACACTAGCAAAAGTCCTACGTACATTGCAAGCATGCTGACGTACATGATGACGTGGGCATGGAGCACCATGCTCATGGTGCTACTCCCTGCACCATCTAATTTGCGCTACCTCCAGCCAACGCTACCACAATACCACACCCACTATCAAGAGAAGCCTCAAGCTCCATATACATCACGAGTTTGACTAATATAAAGTACAAATTTTCTTATACTCCCTCCGTTCCCATTTAATGTTCCCATTTTCCTTTTTGGAATGTTTCTACAAATTCTTCCCACTTTGAATCTTTTCCATTTTAAGAACTTTTGTTTTTTCGTCTTACTCTTCAACAACCAAATATTTATTACACTTTTTTACTTTTTGTCTTACACATGGGCCCACTTTAGAATCTTTTATTTCTCAATCACCCATGTTTCTTTCTCTCTCTTACTTTTTCAAAAACAAAAAGTAGCAAAGTACACTTTATATAATATAAATTTAAAAAGATTCTCATTCACCTCACTTTACATTGGTTTTTCCCCATATTCCAAATGGGAACATCAAATGGGAACGGAGGGAGTAAGAGACACTCTATTTTCAAATTAAAATTAGGCAATGCCCAAGTCTAATATTAAAAAGAAAATAAACTATTTTGTTAAAAATAGTGACTAGTTTAATCTATTTCGTGACTAATTTAATTTATTTTATAATCTGTTCAATCCATTCAATAATCATAATATTTATTTGATTCAGTGACTAGCTTAATCCATTTAATGATTAGTTTGATTCATTCGTTAAGATTTTCAAAAAATATTGATGTTGTTCGAGACTAAAAGTGAACTAAAGAAAGGAGAAGAGAAGGGATGACTAGGTTGGTGCAAAATATCCAAGAATATTGTTGGGTTAGATTGAAATATAACGGATTTGCTAAAAAATGCGAGCTTATAAGAAGTATCCTTTACCACTATACCAAATACTAGTTGGTTTAATAAGTACAATGTACGTGTATAACAACCAAGTAGTACTTCACCTAGTGGTAAGGAGAGCACCCTTTAACCTTAAGGTTGAGGGTTCAATCCCCACTAGGAGCACTTTGAGGTATGAATTGCCCTTACCCTCCCCCCTACTCTCAAATGCCTGGCCCATTAGAGCCTGAGCGGCATCCGGACGACTTTTCTTACCAGCAAACAATTGTACATCTATAACAATTTCAACAATATACGGAATGTATTCAACGTTAAAATTGTGCATCCTATCATACAATTTTACGGTCGGGTAGGGATGGCAAAATGGGCATCAACAGGTGCAGGGACCCCCTCCCCCATACTCATACCCAATGGCGCAGTTAGGAATTTTCGGATGATGGGATTAGAATTAACAATTTAAAAAATGAAATTGTATGAAAGAGGAATAAAGTATTGGTATGGAGATTTGAACCCGGGTTTTATGAGTTGTAAATTAATTTATTTGTGATAAAACCAACTAAGCCAAGTCTAATTAGTGATATTATATTACATTAACTTCTATATATACATGAAGCTTTTTTGACCTTGTGGGGGCGGTCGCTCCCACCAGCCACCCCCTCCAATCCCTCTTCCCTTGCTTATACCCGCCTAATATTCAGATACCCACCACCTATTCACCACCCATAGTGGGTACAACTCTCGTATCCACGCTTGTTCATGTTGGTGTGTCCCTAAAACCAACTTCATCCCCACTATATATCCAACTGGGTATATTCCTACTCGCCCATACCAACCTCATACCGCCCATACTCAATTGTTCATGATCTTTCAAACAATGAGTTCCATTAATCAGACTACGAATATCACTTTCCACTGTTTGGTTAAAGTGGAGAATTCTCCATTTATGTCCTTTAATGAATCCCTCGACCCAATGGACTAATAAATTCATAGGTTTGGATTGATGTAACTTTGGACTTATAATAAAATAAAGTTTTTTGGTAAATGGAAAACTTATTTATCACCAAACAGAGTTTTTACACTTACTCCTGGGAGATGACAACCCTTCTAAGAAGGCTCCCCATCAAGCTAAAAGTAATCAAGTACAGTACTTTAGCTCATCTAACCAATTCTGAATCTTAACACAAGACTTAGAACTATAGACAATATTTAACCTAGTTTATTTTTATTACATACTTAATCAAATTAATAGAGCTAGCTATGGTAGGAACACAACTTTAACAAAGAGCTTTGTTTCTAGATGTCCAGATTACATATAACAGCAGCTATCACAGCACACACAATTCATCTTCTAGCTTTTCACATTGTCGCTTTTCTACTGATCCAACTATTGCAGCTTGCAATGTTGTCCATATTTTCCTAATAGAATAAAGTTATTTAATTGTTTTTGGTGGGTTTTGGTCAGACGGATGCGGGGCAAGTACATATTGAGCGGGGCAGATGAGCATGGGGCGGTATGCTCTTATACCAACACCTACCCACTATCCATAACTGACAGGCTAAAGTCGTATCACCTAATCAAAAATAAATGCTAAAGTCCTCTAACAACAATAGTTAAGGGAAGTAGGGTCGAATCCACAAGGACACAGAGTTTCTAAGTCAATATTCAGCCAAACAACTACTTCAGACAAGATCAGACAAGAATTAGCTCAACTACTAATTAAACTAATAAAAGCAATATAAAAGTGGGATTTAAACTATGGATTAAAGGTCTAGGGCATTAGTTCGGTCCACCATGCTTATACTAATCAAAAGGGTCGAATAACTAATAAAATCTAGGTCTAGGGTCGAACAATCGTAGCCAATGGTAAGCCTATGATCGGGTCATAACGCTATCTATTCAACATATGAGGTAAGATCGCTCACATAATCAGAATCAATAGTGTGTTCTAAGCCTCTAAAAGTAAGCCTACAATCGGGCCATACTCAAGTTGTCAAACATAGTTCATGAAATTGTACACTGACATAAACCATGAAATAAAGAACGAATCAAACTACGATTGAACTAATCAAAACCTAGAACTAATAGCAATTCAAATATGAATCATGGTATAAACATGGTTTTCCTCCCTAAAACCCTAGAAATTAAACTACTCAGTCACGATTGAATCAAAAATAACAAAACTAATATAAAACCCTAACTTTTGCATCATGAATGAGTTAAATAATCAAACTAAGCAATCAAGAAATAAAAGAAGGAATTAAGAGTAAGAATAATACCAATGGACGGAGAACAGAAACTTTTATTGAAAATAATCCAAGGTTCGATCACCTTTGAATCTACTCTAAAGTGCTTAATTAAGAGAGCTCTAAATTAAAACTAATTGAAAGCTAAAATAAAAGATGTTTTACAAATAATGAGGCGTAAGTATTTATAAACCCCCTAAAAACTAATTAGAAAGCGAATAAAAAGATAGATTTTGGGCCGTAAAGCCTCTTGCACGAGCAGGCCAACCCGCCCGAAGCCATCGGGCGAATGTTTCGTACATATGACGTGTTTCCCGCCCGAACCCATCGGGCGGTAAACTTTTTACTTTGTTTTCAACTCCTATACGCAGCCAGGACAAAAAGAGATCGGACCCGATCGGGCTAAACCGCCCGATGCCATCGGGCGGAATTCCTGCAATCTTGCGTCAACTTGCGAATGCCATATCTCTCAAACCAAAAGTCCATTTGGGGCGTGTGACCTATCATTGGAAAGCTATTGAAGTCTAAAATCCAACCCAATTGGAATTTATTAATTATAAATTTTCTATCAATAGTTATGATCAAAATAGTGAGCATGTGTCAGTTTTGGCCCTTCTTTCACTAACTTTTTGCTTCATTCCAACTCAAAATAGTCCCAAACGGATGCATTGCGATCCTTGTGCAAGCTACCTTCATCCTCAATGATTAATAGGCTTAATTTTATATAATCATAATCAATTTGCATCAAATTAACCTGAAAATCATCGAAACACACAAACGGGGAGTATTAGAGCACAACTTATGTAAATTCATGTCATTATGCACCTAAATGCTCTAAAAGGAGTTCTAAATGCAATCTAAATGCATCTAAACACTATATATAAATGTGATACATCAATAATAGGTATGACATTTTAAACCCATACATACCCACCAATCCCAGATACATCCTTGCCCCGACGAAATTGGGTGCAATGCGATGCGAAACCGGACAAAATTTACCCGGCCGGGCCCAGAATCAGGTGGTCAAATTAATATCACGGCCAACGCGGTAGCAAACTTGTTCACAAGTCTAGTTTGAAGTTCATAAACAATAGGGCATTGCTAGTTACAGAACCATAAACATTGGTATTAAAAATTGTCTATTATTCAAATATAGTTGTCTAGTTGATATTATTTGTCCACCCACTGATATGACTCTCAACTACCAACACAGCAACACTACACAAGACACAAACCAACTCGGAAGTTTCTCAGGTACCCAAATTTTAGACCACAAATTGTAGGGTCAAAACCCTATATTGGTAGTTTTGGTACCAATTTATGATTTCCCAGCTAGAAGTACGTTTAAACTTTTCGAACTCGTAAATGTGAGACTCTAGTTTTTCACGTAGCTCCCAAATTATGCATGCTATCTTGTTTAGCTACATTTCGTGATTATGTTGGTATAAAATAAGACTTGCCAACAAGCAAATGACAGTCCCTTGCTTAGGGTTCATAGGCCTTGGGCCGGCTTGGGGCATGCCCTACTGGCAACTAATCCTACTTTATAAAGTTCCCTAATTAAGGTACGTCGTACCCATTGGCGGACATAGGTGCGTCAATAGGGATACAAAGTCACCCCGTATGAAAAAAATTCACTTGCATGGTTACCAACCAAGAATTGCCAAAGTTCTAACATACAATCATGTGATGGTGGAGTTCGAAACGTGGAATTGGTTTGATAAATTTAAGCTTCAATTGATGTTTATTATGTAAGATAACGCCTAGTTAGTTACTTAGTAAATTTTTTTTGCCACAGTTTCACGATTTTTGGTTGTTTACAAGCTTTAATAAAAACGGAACGCAATTCGCATAATTGTTGTAGATTTGGAACATTATTGTTGCATATGATTGTGTTTATGTAGGCTCTCCTTACGTGTCCACGACTAGTGGTGAATCTTATAAGAATATCCGATAAGGTCAATATAAGATAAACAAGTTTTTATTGGGTTTCAAGCCATCAATTTTACAAGAAAATTTTCAAAAATCTCAAATTTTGTTTGTTAAAATTCCCAAAAGTTTCAAATTCAAGTTGAAAGAAATCGACTCTAGAATGGTGAAGGTGCTTCGCCTTTGACCACTATATCCCAGCAAAACTTCATAATCCTTTCTCCGCCACTGCATTTACCCTCAAAGAAGGTTACCAAAAATAGAAGATGAGTTATTATAAAAGAGCTCTAGATTGAATTGCAATGAGTCAACATACACAAATTTTAATAAGGAAAAATTGTCAGAAAATACCAAGGTTTTAGTACTATTTCAAAATAAATACCAAGGAGTTGCAAAATGTGAAATAAATACCAACAAGTTCTGTTTTCCTTAGAAATCCATACCAACTAATAAATATCCGTCTATTTTTTCGTCAATTTCTCACCCAAATTTAACTCACCTTAGATTGTCTGTTGTTCAGAGATGAAGTTGAATGGATTTTTGTTAGTTGGTTCGAATTTCTAAGACGAAAAAATAGACGGATATTTGTTATTTGGTATGGATTTCTAAGAAAAACATAACTTGTTGGTATTTATTCTACATTTCGCAACTCCTTGGTATTTATTTTGAAAATGTGCTAAAACCTTGATATTTTCTTACAATTTTTCCTAATAAGGAAAAATTATAAAAACTCAAAATAACATAATCACGCTTCATTGAAAAGGATAAGTTTCCCAAGGTCCAATATTTGTTTTCGCTCACGAGGTCTAACCCTTTCCTAAGAATGTCAAAAGAAATTCAGAATGACACACAAGCGCAATCTGTACTAAATGTTACAGCACAATTGTGCAACATTTTTAGTGAATTTTGAAGAATTGTATTTGTAGTACTACAGTACTACCTTTTTTTTCTTTGCT
Source organism: Patellifolia procumbens (assembly GCA_947645195.1). Classification (NCBI taxonomy): domain Eukaryota; kingdom Viridiplantae; phylum Streptophyta; class Magnoliopsida; order Caryophyllales; family Amaranthaceae; genus Patellifolia; species Patellifolia procumbens. Next base: position 4,542,150 of record CANSGD010000429.1, read on the forward strand.
GAAAAATGAAGTACTCTTACTTGATTATTGTTTACCATGTGGCCCATGAAATAAAGAAAAAGGAAGTATCTCATTACTTCCGGATACATCATAAGATTGCGATTTCCTTGGAGCAAAGAGAATTAGGTTTGGGTTTGAAACGTAATGTGAACCAAGGATTTTAAGCTAAGGATCTGTTCGTTATCGTTTTTAGTTTTCAGTTTTCAGTTTTTTTAAAAATTAAAAACCAAAAATACGAAATCAGATTAAGTGGTTTTTACTTTTTAGTTGTCAGTTCTCAAAATCATTATATTCCCAATAAATTTGACTAATTTTTTGTTCATTATACGATATATATCATGACTTTGAAAAAAAAACAAAAAAAAAACTTTAGTGATACCAAACGGGCCCTAAATTAGTGGACTTTATTCATTCTAGTAATAAAAGAAGTATTATATCTCCTCCGTTCTCATTTGATGTTTTCATTTTTCTCTTTGGGATTTTTAGAAAGTTCTTTCCAGTTTGGATTTTTTCTATTTTAAGAATATTTATTTTCTCATCTTACCATTCAACAACCAAATATTTGCTACATTTTTTCACTTTTTGTCTTACACATGACCTACTTTAGAATAAATTATTTCTCAATCCCCCACTTTTCTTTATTTCTCTTACTTTTTCAAAAACAAAAAGGTACCAGAGTAACGTACACTTTACATAATATAAAATTAATAAGATTCTCATCCATATCAATTTATATTAGGTTTCCCCCAAAATTCTAAATGGGAACATTAAATAAAAACGGAAGGAGTATTATGCACTTAATTTTGACCTTGTTTTTTTCCTGATACGCTAAACCTAATCAAAACCAAGGGCCAAGTCTGGGCCGAGTGGGCCTAGCGTAGCCGTCCATACATTATATTCCGTCTTCAAACAATGATGACAATTTGACTTTTGTGCTATTCACATAGTTCACTTTGATCATAGTTTTTTTTACTAATATGCTAAATAATTTGTTGGCCTATAATATGTTATTGGATTTGTCTAAATATGTAATCAAAATAATTAGATTTTTATGCTATTTATTAGTATATGATTCACGATATTAATAGTCAAAATTGTTCATTAACAAGCGAAAAATCATACTATAGCAATTTTTAGAAAGAAAATTTTGTCAAAAACCACCTTATATAATACACATTGTGTAGGTTTAACTATCTTTTCTAATTTTTTTTTACTTCAACTACCTCTTATAATTAAAGCCGATAGGTTTCACGACCAAAACCACTTTTAGGTCAAATTTTAGCGGTTTTCTGTCATGTCCTTCATTTCTCTCCCAATTTCATTCGATTTTCATGAATCAAGTACCCATATCTTCATTTCCCCCCATTTTTCTTTCAATTGGACATTTAATTGAGCAATAATTCGTGAATCAAGTGCCCAACTTTTCAATCGGACGTTTTTATCAAACCCTAGTTTCCAGATTGCGGCAACCATATTTGGCAGTCCAAATTCCGTTGGCGAGAGAAAACCTCCACGAAACAGCCTAGATTCCGCCGGCGAGAGAGTAACCTCCATCAAACGGAGCAGATTTTGCCGAAGAGATAAACCAAATTAGGGATTGCAAAAAAAACGTCCATAAGAAAATCATATATATTTGATTCACGAATTATTGCCCAATTAAAGGTCCAATTGAAAAGAACCTTCAATTAATCCCAAATTGATGAATTAGGGTTGGATTGAATGAGAAAATCAAATGGAAATTTGAAGAACATGACTGAAAATCACTAAAGGGTAAGTCGTCATAAATCTTTTTTTAGCCTGAAAGCAGTTTTTGGTGGTGTAACCTACTGGTTTCAACTATAAGAGGTAGTTAAAGTAAAAAAAAAATAAAAGGTAGTCAAACCTACAATGTGTATTATAAAAGGTAGTTTTTGACAAAAAATCTTTTTAGAAAATAACGGAGATATCTTTTAAAAAATATTTTAATTGTTTACTCCCTCCGTTTTTTTAATATGTATGTTTTACCATTTTGAGATGTTTTTTAATATGTACCTTTCTACATTTTCCCATAAATGGAAAGTTAGCCCACCTAATTATTACACTTCTCTCTTACTTTTTCTTTCCTTTTCTCTACCTTTTTCACTTTTTCCTTGCTTATACTAACATGCTCTCTTACTTTTGCATTTTTTTCTTGGTCTGCGCGCAAAAGCAAACATACATATTAAAACAAAATGGAGGTAGTATAACTTTGTAACAAGTCAAAATATTAATAGTACTGATATATACGATTCTTAGGTCTTAGGGTTGTATATAAGTATTAAATGCATCATCTAAAATGGTATTAAATTGGAAATTTAAACCAAAATCACGCTTCAAACAGTATTATTCATATTTAAGAGTTATTTGAAATTCCCTAATTAGATTCTTATTTTACAGCCATAAAAGTTGTGTTTATCATTTTCCTAATATTAATAATAATAAAACCGCATGTTTAAATCTGGTTTGAGCCCAAACCAAAATGAACGAAATGGGTTTTGAGCGGTCATTCATAGTCGACCGAGCTGTTCTGTGCCGGATTGGACGGACTACAGGCTAGCCCGCTGGAGGTGCCAGGTTCATGAAAACTAATTCACACCTAAGTTCAACAATTGTACTTTCAGTATTTTTAAATTAAGATCATTTATCATGACGAAGGGAATGACGAAATAAGTGATGGAATAAGATGTCAAACAAGTTAATAGAAATACTTTATTGTTATTATAGGAGTATATTTAATTGTCTAATGAAGTATATCTACTTATCTTGTAAAAATATCAATCATCTACTTCCTCCGTTTTCAAAAGCTTGCAACAAAGGGAGATTTTTTGAGAGACATAAAAAACTGGTTTGTTGCAAGCTTTTGAAAACGGAGGAAGTAGAATAAACATATTTAATCATCAAGAAACAGTTTATTAGTAATTTTTCCATCGAATAATCCAAAATAAAAGTTGGCCTAGTCTTGAGGAAATTATTTTCCATGAGAGTCTTTCTAAAATTTCATTCACGAATAAGGGTCTATTTGGCAACGATATTTGTGGGCTATGGCTTTGTGGGGATTGTTGTTACGTGTAGCATTAGTTGTGAGTTATTAGATGTCCGGTTAACTGTGTAAAATATCAATTTTCGATAAAAGTAATTGTTAAAGTAGCTGTTAATAAATATTTACTTGATAATTTATTCAAAACATTATTATGTTTTTTCAACCTCTACCTCTACCTTCAACCTCTATTTTTATACCTTTTGACAACCACTATCCAAATACTAGCTCTACCTATACCTTATCAAATACTTAAATTTATAAAGGAAAATTCCCAATGGTGGCCCTTAAGTTTCATGATTTCCCAGTGGCATAAAAACTTTCCCGTTGTTAGCCCTACTTTACAAATTATTCCCAAATACGACCTTCGTTTTTTTACTTGCATCATTTGGGATTGTATTAGAGATATATTAGGAATAAGATATTATGAAGATAACTTGCTAGTAGGAGTCAAATTTATAATTGCTATTTATATTGTAGTAATGGTTTATTATTCAAACACAACTTAATAATATCATATTCTGACACTATTTATTTATGTGCTCTTAAACAATTAGTATGACTTATCTATAAGAAAAATTATAGTCATGTAGGATCTCATTAGATTCATATCCCTGTATAGATTATTAACATCTAGTTTGTATAATTTTATTGTATGTGTAACTCAAAATATTAAACTTATAAAATGCGCATTGGGATGCGTAATTGATGCAAGAAAAAAAGCGGAGGAAGTATCGCAAATTAGATGGTGCAGGGAGGAGCACCATGCTCATTGTGCTCCCTGCACCATACGACAACGATTTAACAAATTGTGGGTTTCTAAAATTTTGGGTGGGAAGTTGGCAGGTCTTTAAAGAAAGTGGGCCAGCTGTTTTTGATATTTCTCTTTCTTCATTTGCTTAATTCATTGCCACATCATGATTTACATACTCCCTAATTTATTTTTCAACAACCATTTTCCCTCTCTCATTTGTTCTTCATTTATTTTTATTTTCTTATTAGTCTCTTTCTTTTCCTCATTAATTTTTGATGGGTATTTATTTTTGGAAAATATTTTTGATGTACATATGATGATGTGTTGGTGTACAATATTATGGTGGTGTATATTCATTCATTACAATTGAACAAATAAGTGTACATCAATGTACATAATGGTTGTGTATGTTGCATTGTTTGGTGTACCTTTTAAATAATTAGTTCAGTGTTTTGTAATACATGCATTATATTATACTTGGGTTAATACACCAAAAATTATCTTTTATCAATTGATTTAATTTCATGCAACGAAAAAAAAAATTGACGCCCTATAAATTTAATGTTGACGCCGAAAGTACTTTTTCTTGTAGTGCGGTGTTAATTATTAATGCTAAGAAGTGCCACAAAATGAACATTTTTGAGAAAACTCATTGGATATATGATGCACATTTACAAGATAGAGAATGCAATGACATTTAAGAAAACTTAGTAATCCCAATAACTTAATTGATGAACATATAGGTTTAGACATTATACATGTGTATACAATTAGTGAACATAAATTAGTGAACATATTTCTCTTTCTCATTAATTTCTTTCTTTTTGTCAGAGTTTCCTAAAAGTAGATATTTGTTTTTATTTTCTGTTTTTTTCATTTATGCCCCTCACTTCATAAAATGGATGTACATATGCTGATGTTTTGGTGTACAATGTCATAGTGGTGCATATTCATTTATTAAAGTTGAACAAATAAGTGTACATCAATATATATTGATATTTGTGCATATTGCATTGTTTGGTGTACCTTTTACATGAACAATTAAGTCTTTTGTAATACATGTAGCTCATTCATGTTGGACTTATTCTAATACACTAAAAATTGTTTTATCAATTAAAGGTGATGTTAATTATTAATGCTAGAAAACACAATAAAATGGAAATTTTTTAGAAAACTTATTGGATATATAATGGACATATGCAAGATAGGATCGGAATACAAGGATATTTGAGAAAACTTAGTGTCACCAAAAACTTAATGGGTGAAGACAATGTACATCTGTATACAATTAGTGAACATTTGAATTATGGCCTTGTATATGTGTAAAGTGAATGATCATTGGTAACTGTACAATAGTTTACATGCAATTGTACAAAAGATCAAAACTGAGTGTACATATGTCAAATAATGAGACTTGGATATATATATAATGGGCATTTGCAAGATATAAAATACAAGGATATTGTCTTGTTAACCCAAAAGAAAAATGATCAATTAGTCGGTAACTAAAAAAGTATTCTAAATTTCTACAAAAAAAAGGAACAATGTGAAATGTTGCATAAAGAACTTGATTTCATTAATGATTTTTGGCATTTTTTGCAACCCATGTCCCCGCTTGTTGACTTTGCTCTTGAGAATGTCAATGCAATATTGTGTCTGGACGTGTTTGATCCTATCAAACTGAGCGCAAAATATTTATTGTGTTAGTAATGGGACACGTAGGTAAAGACCTTTTACTTTTAGACTTAAAGAGTAAACATTTGGGGAACAGCCATGGTACGTATGCTAAAAAAAAGTCAACATAAAAGTAAAGATATTTTTTAGACATAATGAACATATATGCATTTGTCTTGTACATAGAACAAGTATGTAGTGTACATATCACTTACTCTTTAGAGATTGAGGCTTTCTTTTTCCCGTGCTTGGGCCTGGATACAAGGTATGAAATCCTTTATGAGAGTATGTACATATTATTAGATATAATGATTATGTAAGGATTTGTAGTGTACATAATCAATAACATAGACGTTGTACAAATGGACAACGCATATGGTGATATAGATAATGAACATATAAACATATGTATTGTACAATAAGAATATACTAATATACAAAGAAACAAGAAGACTTGGCATAGTTTTAGAAATTGGCTCACTTTGAGCTGTGGGATTGTCATTGTACATATTGTTTTTATTAATGAACAACTATGAAATCAATAATGTACAAATAAATTAAACAAATCATAATAAAAGTACTCACTTGACATCAGTTTCAAGAATTGCTTTCACTCTCAGCCGTGGGATTGTCATTGTACATATGGTTTTTATTAATGAACAACCAGGTAATCAACAATGTACAACTTTCTTAATCACATCCATCTAATGTATGAATTTATATAAACAACCAACAACCATCAAATGCACATTCTTATTTCATTAATGAACAACCATGCTAAAAGCAATGTACAAATAAACAATGTATGAATTCATAGAAACAACAAACCACCATCAAATGTACGTACTCTAATTCTATTAATTTACAACTTCCTAAAGCATATCCATAGCACCCAACAATCACCAATGTGCATTCTAATTCTATTAATGTACAACTTTCTAAAGCATATCCATCAACTTTCTGAAAATTAAAAACCTTGTACATGCTAAATCAAAAACAAATTTATATAATGTACACTCACATATATATATTGTACAATAAAACAGAAGAACAACAATTTTTACATTTTTGGAATTACCTCTGTTTGGAGGTTTGGCCTCCTTTTGGTTCTTGGATTTTTGATTTTAAAAGGTTGCTCAGTGGTATATCTTCTTCAGATCTAAGAACGAAAAAGAAAGAAAAATTTAGAAAACAATCGCATCCAAGGATCATTTTTTGTACATTAAAATGAGGAGAAACTTACTCTGTCGTCGCTGATGACGGATTTGGAGTGGCTTTGGCAACGTAACTTCTTTGGTTGCTTTGTTTTGTTATTTGCTTGTTTGTTTAATTCTTCTCTAATGTTCGTAATTGTAAAAAATTGATGCTATAATTCGAATATATGGTGTTCAATGAGCAATTTCAAAAAAAAGGTGGGGAATTTTCGTGAAGGGGAGTAACTGAAATTGGGATTTTTGAGTTTTTGGAGTTTTGGTAATGGAGGTTTGGAGCTTTTGGAGAGAGAAATTGGAGAGAGAAAGAGAAATGAGGGAGAGTGAGGAAGAGAAACCACTGAGCATCCTTTTAATGTTCAACAGTAACTTGTCAAATCAGTTTTTTTTTCAATTTTTCGTGTACACTGGTGAACACTCAATGTACACTGAGCAGCGCGCCCAACTTACAAAGCACGTGTTTTGTTTAATTTTGGCTGCGTTTTATAATCTACTAATTGAGGAAGTATAACCTTAATGAAGAAGCCATTAATAATAAAGCATAATCCATTAGTTAATCATTAAGGCGGTTGTAAGTAAAATGATGCATGTTGGTCGTTTTTTGCCCTTTAAGGGTTAATTTTAGGGGTCAGTTTTAGCCCTTAAGGGTTGATTTGAGGTCAAAATTGGCAAAAACGACCCAAAATGTCTCGTTTTGTGTACGACTGACCACCTTAACTGTTAATTAACGAAATATGCTTTATTATTGTTGACCCAATATGGTTTTGATAATGACAAACTAAAGTAATGAACTAACAAAGTTTGAAAGTTTTGTGTCTGCACGAATCATTGTAAAAGGTTGTGCCTGTAGCATTGAGAATGCTTGTTATGAAAGGTGTGCGAGGTACATTGTTCATGTGGATAAAAACAATAATACAACAAGATTGAAGTGAAGAGGTTTGACTTGAAGATTGAAGTGAAGATATTCAAAGGAACAATTATCCTAACATGAAGGAAACTTTTAATGCATGAGTTTGTATTTAAGTTCCTAAATGTAAAAAGGGAACGAGATTCGGAAAGGTAAGGAAACTTGAGTTACAAATTCGGAATGAAGGTTTATAGTCTCTAGTTAAGTTCCTAGGTTTATTGAGTCTAAAAGGTAAAAAGGTTGTGTTGGTTTCTACGAATTAAGTCTACAAATTCCTTTGGCATGGGAACTTGATAGATGGGAACATGTTGTGGTAATATATAGGAACACACACAAACACATAGGAACTTGAGTTAAATGTTAAGCAACGTTTCCAAAGTTTGATTGTGGAAATTGGCTTCTGTTCCTATGTTGGGAACAGACGTAGGCACAGTTTGGGAAGCCAGGTTGGGAACACACTTGGAAATTAAGCGTACGTAGGAACTACTAAACCGTGTTTAATGTTGTTCGCCCAATATTATCTAAGTGCTTAACTAATTTTTTTAGGAGTCCGAACTTAGTTTGACTAAATCCACTAATTAAGGGAGTTTGTTAGGAGTTTGTTACAAAAAGATTTTAAAATGATTTTCTGGTTTGAAAAGGATAATATCTTATTTTAAAATCTTATCTTTTTATTTTAAGTAAATCAAAAGATTCTTTTCAAATAAAATTTGATTTTCAGTTTTATTTAAATATTTTAGAAAGATATTTTAATTAAATAATTTATTTAAAAATGGTTTAACTTATTTTCAAGAAAACACTAACCACGTTCAATTGGAAAATTAGTGGGAAGTTAAAAGATTTTCTTTTTAAATGAAATCAGATTTTCGAATTTTATTTAAATTAAATTAAAAAGATATTTTTCCTACACTAATTTATTTAAATGGTTTAATTACTCCCCAAGTTGCTGACATCACGTTTACTACTGCTACACATTTACTGTTAGTGGTTAATGGGCTTGATTATTTTCTTCCCAAGACTTAATTTATTTTAATTAGTTTAATTATTTCCCAAGTATTCAAAACCGTATCACGTTATGTTACTGCTTCTCTTATTATTAAGCTAAGTAATGGGATGAGTGGTTAATTATTTCTCAAGGAATGTTTTATAAAATATAATTAATTAATTAAGTTATGGACATCATGAGATAATGATTTAATTAGTGGATATCATGGGGTTAGTGGATCAATTAGTGGTAAGTTATTTCATGACCGTTTAATCTATAAATAGGCGTCAAAACCAAAGTTTAAAGTTCTGGCTTTAGTCATTCCATGGTGTGTGTGACTTGTAGTGTTCATTCCATAGTGTGTCAGAGTTTAAACAATCCCTCCATATAGAGAGTCGAATTTTAGTAGTCCTTCCATAGTGTGTCTGACTTCGGTTTTAATTGAGTTTAACTAAGATAGAGTCGGTACCGTGATTCCTTCAATATACTCTTGTGTTCCTTATACATTCCCTACTTATTCCCTTATTGTTTTTATTGTTTGTAATCTTGGTTTTGGGATAAGAGGATTTTGAGTGAAATCCGGTATTGAGAAAAACTTTGAGTAAAGCAAGAGAAAAGGGAAGAAACTTGAGTGAGTTTCATTGTAAGTGTACTGTGAGGCTTTGCGTGAAGAAAGAGAAAGGGCCTGTTCTCTTCGGCTAATTCTAGCTGAACTGAACTTATTGGAGCTGAACTGAACTGAACTGAACTACACTGAACTTATTGGAGCTGAACTGAACTGAACTGAACTGAACTTATTGGAGCTGAACTGAACTGAACTGAACTCATTGGAGCTGAGCTGAACTGAACTGAACTTATTGGAGCTGAACTGAACTGAACTGAATTGAATTGAATTGAATTAAATTATAACAAGTATATGAATAATAAGTAAATAATAATTATTATGAATATTAAATAATCAGTAATAATAATTCTAAGTAATAATAATTATTATGAATATTAAATAATCAGTAATAATATTTAAATTAATAATTTAGAATAATATCAAATGAATAATGACAATATTATTTTGATGTTATTATGATAGTTATAAATAAATAAATAATAATATTAAATTAATTTTAAAAATAATAATTACTGATAATAATAATAATAATTTATAATAATGAGTAATTAAAATTATTAGTATTAATATATTAATACTTGATGATGATGATATAATATAATGCCTAAGAAGTAAATTAAATTATTACCATTATAATAATAATTAGCTTAAAACATGGGTTGATGTGTGCTTCTAACCAAACCACGATTTGTGGTGGGTTGGTCTATGATAGAAATACACCAAACCGCCAAAGTATATTTAATATACAACGTAACGACAATGTTGTATTTTAAATAGTACTGGGTACTGCAGTATTATTAGCAACTTGTAATTTTTTCATATCTTCTAGCTTTTTGTAGCTTATTTGTATGATGTAATAGTGAATTTTATTCAGTAAAATAAAGCAACAATTGCAAATTAGAATACTCGTATTGACATGAAATTTGGTTAAACCGTGCATCAACCCAAACTTTGCTGAGCCATAATAATAATAATAGTAATAATAATGAGTAAAGATATAATAAAAAAATAATATATATAAATAATACTAATAATTATTATTATATAATAACAATAATAATAAGTAAAATAAATTAGAACAACAATAATAATATTAAACAAATTGGTTAATAATGAATGGAGCTGAACTGAACTGAACTGAATTTATTGGAGCTGAACTGAACTGAACTGAACTTATTGGAGCTGAACTGAACTGAACTGAACTGAACTTATTAGAGCTGAACTGAACTGAACTGAACTGAACTTATTGGAGCTGAACTGAACTGAACTGAACTTATTAGAGCTGAACTGAACTGAACTGAACTTATTAGAGCTGAACTGAATTGAACTGAACTGAGCTGAACTGAAAATAAGCTGAACAGAACAGGCCCAAAGAGAAAGGAAATTCGAGTTAAGTTCGAGAGGAACAACAGTTGCGGGAACTGTTGTTTGGAACTTGAGTTTAGGAACTCAAGTTGTGGCCCGAGAGAAAAGTAACAGGTTTGTATACAGAGTCGTTTGGCCGATTATAGTGGAAAGTATTGAGTCAAAATCTCTTGTGATCGAGGTCGTTTCTTCCTATTGGACCTAGGAAGTTTTTCCTTGCTAAAAACTCTTGTGTATTTTTCTTGTTCCTTTTGTTATTTTATAATTTCGCAAAAAGTAACATTCACATTATAATTCACCCCCCTCTTATAGTATTCCTTTAGAAATAAGCAATTATTAACGAAGTATTCTTCATTAAGGCTGTAGTTGGGAATAATTTGTAATGTAGGGCTACCAACATAATTTTTTTTTGAAATTTCCACCAATGGGAATTCCTGAGACCTAAGAGCCACCAGCCCGCCATTGAGAATTCTCATTTATAAATTAAGAATTTGACATAGTCAAAACTCTAACATCTAGCTCTACCTCTACTTGCCGATCACGCACTAACTAATAAGGGTTTTAGTTTAAAAAAATTAAAACAGGAGCTATTCACGGTGTTCACCCTCCTTTTTTCTTATGCTCCTTCCGTTTTATAATATACAATTTGCATCATACACCTGAGTGTATAGTGAATGCTCTCTTCATAATATCTTTATTTATATATTTATTATTTTTCTTTAGAAGGATCAATCCAAAGAACCAAACAATCTAATGGTTCCAGCCTCTAGGAGATCAAGAGATGTATGTGTACGTATCTATATATATATTAAAAAGCGAAAGCACCGATTGCAATCCACATGGTCACTCTCCCTTCTATTCAATAACATTATATCTAAGTTATTCTCATAAAAAAGTTCAAATTGTTCATGAGAAGGTTTGAACCCGCGGGCTCATGTATGTAAGCTAAAAGCTCTAACCATTGCGCCATTACACTCTTATTGCTTCATTTATAATACTAATAATGATATTATGAGTTTTCAATGAAAAAGCAATAAATAAGTTACAATATTTTAATTGCATTTATGAATAAAACTACTAATTTATAATTTTTTGGTAACATCTTTCTACATCAAATTTAGTTGTCTTAAAGTATTAAAGTATTCGCAAAGCTAATGAGTTCAGTCCAACATCGTAAGACGTTGGAAGTGAGGTTCAATCTTGCCGCAGTTTAACCCCGGGGCATTGCCTGGGCCTCAATACTAGTTCTTTGTAAAAGTAAGACCTTTTCTTTTCTTTGAGTTTATTCAGCCATATACAAAAGCAAGTATGCTAAGCATGTTTTGACTCTTATCATTGTTTCTATACAATACGGTCAAATTCTCATATGTTTTAAAAGTTTTAACACAATGTTTTAGTGTTAACGGCTGGCAGTACTCAGATTGACAATAACCATCGTGATAAAGCTCATCCACCAACCCAAAAATTTAAAAAATTGTGATGACAAGTATTTCTCTTGAGGACGACCTGTTTAACAACATAGCTCTTAAATATTGGTTAATAATTTTGTTTCTAGTACCCTTTCTTGATGGCTAAGAGCTATGTGACTATGTCGACGTTGCAATGCTAGGAATCCATCTTGAAAGTGATTTATTTAAGTTGAAAGAGGTCAGTTTAATTATGTCACTCTCGAGTCTCGATCCTATTTAACATGACTTTTCTTAATTATATATCAATCGAAAATAATATTTCGTATATGTTTTGGGTATAAAACAGTAGTGGTGGTTGTTGAGATTTGTTGGTAAAGAATGTGGCGTCCAAGGCTCTCGATGTGGTGATCCCATGAAAGTAAACAACTGACCTCGGGGTGTTTTCGAGGCACGCCGCCCCTATTGCGTAAGTTAGCTCTCAAATTTCAAGTTGGAAGTCTTCAAGTCTTTGTGAATTTAATTTTTTTAGTAGGTAAGAATCAATTTTCCTACCGGGCCGGAAACCACCATGGGTCCCCGGTCCGGATAAGCAGGCAAAATACGTGAAAGTAGGAGGAAGGGGAAGGGTAAGGGAATCCCTACCCTCAAAGTTCTCTCAGTGGAGATTGAACCCCCAACCTAGAGATTAAAAAGGGCAGTTCCTTTTCACTAGACCAAGCATCATTGCATGACCTTAGTAAATATAATTGTGGATGTATCTTTCGCCATGCACGTGCATGAGTATTAATTGTAGGAAGAATGGACGTGTTCCTTACATGGACTTGACCTAGGCTACATTTGGGCTCTAAACCTCTTTAGCTATTGGCCAGCTTAAGGGGCTCCTGATCCATTTCCAAGATGGGCTCTGATTCGCCTCTTCTTGAGGGTCTGCCTAGTGGGCTCTGTCAATGAGGCTCTATCCAACCAGTTCTAACTAGTGAGCTCTGCCTCCAAAAATATGCTTTATATACACTATTTATTGAAAATTGCTGATTAGAATTGATGGGAAACTCTAGGATATCCTTATGAGTAGATGTTAGGGTAGCATGTTATCTCATAAATATAACGAACGGCCCGAATAAAGCAAATAAGCGGATAACATTTATAACAATTTTACATAAACTGGTATCATTTATAGAAATCATAAAATTATTGTTGAGTTTTGTACTTCCTTCGTTTTTATTTAATTGTGACACTTTTAGATTAACGGACTCCCAGACAATTCTTAAGATGGAAAGAGATAGAGAGAGAAAATAAAGGGACTCATGTAAGAGAAGAGAGATAGAAAGAGTTTATTGACCAAAAAAAAGTCTAACATTTAATTTCAAACTTCCTAAAATATAAAGGAAAAATTGATAAGAATAATCCCACCTTTGGCCGGTCTTCCATCAGTGGTACCACCTTCATTTAATCCAGGTATAATCCCACCTTTGACATCAATATTCTCTCATTGGTACAAGATTATGGCAAACTGTTTGACCAGCCAAAATGACCGTTGACTTTTTTTAAAAAAAAATAAAAAAATAAAACCCATCCCCTCCCCTTCCCCACTGCTGCCAATCTGCCATGCCACCCACCCCCATCCCCTCCCCTTCCCCTGCCACCCCACCCCCATCCCCTCCCCCTCTTCCGATTTGATCGGCGACCGGCAACTGGCGACCGGCAACGAAGAACGCCGCGTCATTGCAGGAAAAACGTGCCTAGAAAAACGTGCCCAGAAAACAGAGGGTTAGGGGCGGGGAAAAGGAAGAGGGAAGAGGTCAGAAACACTAGGTCTTCGCCGGAAAAATGCCGACGCAAAAAATTGGGGGTTGTTCTGTCGTCGTTCGTCCTGCAGCGGGGAGGGGGAAGATGTGGGGTGAAGTTTTGTGGTGATTAAGGAGGAAGATGAAGGGGAGGTAGCGGGGGAGGGGGGTGTGGCAGGGGAAGGGGAAGGGATGGGGGTTGGGTGGCAGGGGAAGGGGAAAGGTTGGGTGGCAGCAGGGGAAACGATGGGGGTTGGGTGGCAGGGGAAGGGGAAAGGTTGGGTGGCAGCGGGGGAAGCGATGGGGGTTGGGTGGCAGGGGAAGGGGAGGTGGTGGTGTTGGGTGGTAGTAGTGGGGGAAGGGGAGGGGGTAGGTCTTTTTTTATTTTAATTTTAATTAATTTGATTTAAAATATTAATTAATTAAAATTTTAAGTTTAAAATAACCTAATGAGCAATTAATCATGTAATTAGGAAGATTACCCACTATTGTAGGTAACCAACAGGTCACGGCCCAATGAGAGAATATTGATGTCTAAGGTGGGATTATACCTGGATTAAATGAAGGTGGTACCACTGATGGAAGACCGGCCAAAGGTGGGATTATTCCTATCAATTTTTCCAAATATAAATGGAGGAAGTATTATTTTTCAACAATTTTGTAGCATTTCCCCTATACTCTTTTTTTGCCAACTTTTTTTATGCTAGATCGTTAGTAAACAAGGTGATATCATTTATAACCAGAAGCGCATCATTTTTCAACAATTTGGTATCATTTGTCAATAAATCTTTGTATAAATACATGATCATTATTAAACAGCTTGTATCGTTTAGAACAGAAACTGTGTCATTTTTGTTGGGCTTTCTCATTATTAATTGGCTTTGTACCATTTGTCAAAAACACTTTACATCCACTATCATTATTACATAAGTTGATATCATTTATAAGAAAAAGCTAATCATTTTTGTTGCCTTTTGAATCCTCTTTACCTATTTCGTATTATTTTCCTTATTTCTTTATCATTTATCAATCAATTTTTACTCTTCAAAATAATATTATCGTTATTTTCTAAACTGATATCATGTTATCCTGTTATCCCCTTCCCTTTATAATTCGATGCATATGATTTTTGTTGACTTTTACATCATGTTATCCTATTTCTGTATCATCAATAATATTTTACATCCATTATCCTTATTATATAAATTGGTATCATTTATTGTTAGAAACAGACGATTACAATGGCAGAAAAAGAAACGATTTCAAGGCTGTATCGCGGTAGAAGACCACTGACTTGAAAGCAATAACGGCCCGACTATGGTGGTAATTGCAACTGGCTGGAAAGCTCCCCAAGGGCAACAACCTCTCTAAGTCAACACTAACAGAGAAAGGCTTTGGAGACAAAGCACGTACCCAAAATTTTGAGAAGAGAAGAAGAAGAGAAGAGAAGAGTATTTTCGGATGAAGAAATACAACAGAAGAAGTCTGATTTTATAGCAAAACAATAAGATAAGCTTCAGCTCAACCCTTCCCAGAACCCAGGCCCAGCCCGAGCCCGACCCAGTCCGGGCGGGCAGCGCGCGCACGCGTGTGTGTGGTAGCAAGGTCAAGCCCAACCTTGACCTCCAACTATAAAAGCAAACCATGTAACCAACTCAATAGACAAGTAGAGGAAGGGAGTTAATAAACAAAGGAAAACTCCCTTCTATAGGTGATATGGGATCTTTGGGAAAAACCCACAGAGGCTTTACAAGCCTTAACTCAGACAATCCCCCACAAAGGATCTGGAAAGCAAAAGAAATTCCTCGGTAAAGAAAGGGAAATACTTAAGCATCAATATCTTTCGATTTGAATTGATACATAGTGAGATGAGGCAACAACTTACTTTCTAGTGAGTGAATTTTTCTTGAACTCACCAGAGTTCCGTTGAGAACCCCACAACACATACGTACCTTAAGAACGTGCAGTCTCCGCGATACAACACAAGCGCTTTATAGCCATGCGCACACCTTGGGTCTCATAAGTGCTCTAGAAAGACAACCCAGTCTTTCATAGAAGGCGGCTTAACCTCCACACTTACGTAGGTAGTCCATCAAGTGTTCCTTAATAACACCACCCCGAAGGGATATGAAACTATTAAGAGCAAAATGTCAACCTTACAATATAAATCCATCAAGTGCGTCTCAATAGCACCACCAAATAGGCTATGGATTTAGAAAGCACTACCAACACGCCATAGGGATGAGAAATATAATGCAAGTTAAGATTCTATGGCTTCGTTTGACCAACAAACGGGAATCCATCATAATCTCACAAATAATGGGCCTTAGCCCCATCCCCATCGATGACTCTAGGATAACTCTCCTAGATAATCCCTTAGTAAAGGGATCAACAAGATTTCTTTCGAACCTCACATAGTCCAAAGAAATCACCCCATTTTTTCAGGAGTTGTTTCACGACTCCATGTCTGATCCATATGTGTCTTTTATTACCATTGTAGACACTGTTCTTAGTAATACCAATGGCTTCTTGAGAATCACAATGAAGAGAAATTGAAGCACCCTATCCTCCCCATAACGGAGCATCAGGCAATAAGTTTCTCAACCACTCGGCTTCTTGCCCTGCCAACTCGAGGGCAATGAATTCAGACTCCATGGTGGATCGTGCTATACAAGTCTGTTTGAAGACTTCCACGACATAGCACCACCCAAGGGTAAACACGTAACCACTAGTTGAACTAATCTCATCATTACCTGAAACCCAATTTGCATCACAAAATCCTTCAAGAACAGAAGGAAACTTAGAGTAATGCAAACATAGATCAACAGTTCCTATCAGGTATCTAAGAAGACGACGAAGAACATTCCAATGTTCATTACTAGGGTTATGAGTATACCGAACCAGTCTACTCACTACATAAGCAATATCAGATCGAGTATAGTTCATGAGGTACATCAAACTACCTATGACTTTCGCATATTCACCTTGAGAAACACTTTCTTCTAAGTTCTTAGTCAGATGAATACTAGGGTCATAAGGCGTACTCACTGGAACAAGATCAAAGGAGTTAAAATTTTTAAGCACCTTTTCCACATAATGAGACTGACTTAAGGAAATGCGACCGAAGGTTTTCTTAAGTTTTACTCCTAAAATCACATCAGCTTCTCCTAAATCCTTCATCTCAAATTTCGATGCCAAGAAAAGTTTAGTATCATTAACAACCTTTAAATTATTACCAAAAATCAACATGTCATCCACATAAAGACATATGATTACACAATCTGATCCTATCAATTTTGAATAAACGCAAGAGTCAGAGTTTTTGACAATGAATCCATTTGACACAACAGTACTGTCAAAATTTTTATACCACTGTTTTGGTGCTTGTTTGAGGCCATATAAGGACTTCCTCAACTTACACACTTTATCTTCTTGACCTTGCACTACGAAACCCTCAGATTGAGACATGTAAATCTCCTCCTCTAAGTCACCATTCAGGAAAGCAGTCTTAACATCCATCTGATGTATAACTAAGTCATGAATAGCAGTAAGAGCTAACAGGGTCCTAATGGTGGCTATCTTAGTCACAGGAGAATAAGTGTCAAAGTAATCTAGTCCTTTCCTTTGAGTAAAGACCCTAATGACAAGTCTGGCTTTATACCTCTCAATAGTTCCATCAGGTCTCAACTTCTTTTTAAAGATCCATTTTCTATATATGGTCTTCGATCCCTTAGGTAAGTGGAGTTAGACACTATGGAATCTAACTCACTCTTAATGGCCTCTTTCCAAAACCTAGCATCCAGAAACCTCATAGCCTCCTCAAAAGTCTTTGGGTCCTCTTCTATCATGAAAGCATAGACTAATTCATCACTCAACAGGTCAATACAAGAACTCTCAGACAGAAAAGAGGTGATAAAGTCATAACCAAAGTCTTTTGCTACTCTAGGTCTTTTACTTCTCCTAGGTTCATCTACAACACAAGAACTACTAGTATATATGCAAGTCAACTGAAGTACTACTTAAAGTTAAATCAGCAGGAGTAACACTAGCAGGTAAATCAACATCATGCATAGAACATGTAGGTAAACTAATAGAAGGAGAAGAATAAGAAGGCATAGAAGCAACATCACCCTTTTTCAAGGGAAAAACATGTTCAAAGAACTCAGCGTCTCTGTACTCATAAATAGACCTATCACTCAAAGTCATGAACCTATAGGCAGCATGAACATAACCAATAAATACTGCATCAAAGGTCTTGGGTCCAATGTTTGACCTTTTATAGTCAGGTAGCCCAACTTTAGCTAGACACCCCCACACTCTCAAGAAGCTCAAGTTCGGAGCAAACCTTTTCTACAATTCATAAGGAGTCTTATCTAACTTTTTGTGAGGTACTCGGTTAAGAACATGACAGGATGAAAGGACTGCTTCCCCCCACATTTAATCAGGCAACCCAGAACATACAAGCATAACATTCATCATTTTTCAGCGTCTCTGCACTAAGTTCATGAACGATACCCAATTTCTCACAATGGTCATTAAAAGAAATGTTCTCATACTCTCTACCTTTGTCAGATCTAACCCTATTTGATTTTCCTATCAAGTTGGTTTTCGACTTCTGCCTTATATTTAATGAAAGCTTTCCCTGCCTCACTTTTGGCTTTAAGAAGTTAAATTTTAGTGTACCTCGAATAATCATCAACAAAGGAAATATACCAAAATTTTCCCCCTCTACTTCTAGTGTTCTGGAAATCAGCTAAGTCAGTATGAATCAACTCTAGAAGTTGTGAGGTCCTTTTAGTCACAGTTATACAAGGTTTCTTAGTGAATTTTGCTTCAACACAAACTGGACACTTATAAAACTCAGTAGTCGACATATTATTATTTAAAGCTAAGGTCCTTAGTCTATTAATGGAAGCAACATTTACATGCCCTAATCTACCATACCACAAATTTAATGACTCATAAATATAACAGAACCAGAAACAGTTTTATTAAGATTAGCAGAAACAGAAGAAGCAACATTCAGAATAAATAAACGCCCACTTAAATACCCCTTCCCAATCAATCCCCACCACGAGTCATTACAACTTTGTCAGCCTCAAAACATATTCGAACCAGCTTTGTTTAACAACGCACCAGACACTAAGTTGCGACTCATAGTAGGAACATACAATACATTTGAAAGGGAGAGGGTTTTTCCAGAGGTAAGTTTTAGAGTGACCTTTCCTCGCCCAAGCACTCGAACAGTTGCAACATTGCCCATGTAGACACATTCGCCCTCAGTAGCATCCTAGAAGTCATGGAGCAGTTCCTTGTTTGCACAGAAATGCCTCGAATCCCCAGTGTCCAGAATCCAATCAGTATTGTTCTCAATCAGATTTGCTTCAACAACCACAGCATCAACAATATCACCAGATTCAGCAAGGTTAGCATGATCGAGGTCCTTGTTTTGAGACAGAACCTCGGTGTTGAGGGCACTGGTAAATCTTATGATCAGGCTTGCGACAGACATAACAAACAACATACCGCTTTTGAATTTTTCCATCAGGTTTGTTGAATTTTCCTTGCTTTTTCCCCTTATTGTTACCCTTTTTCCCTTTATCCTTGATCGAACTTATCAGAGCTTGATGGAGACCAGATTCCACCAGATTAGCTTTAGTAACATTAACATTGACTGAATCTTGATTGTCCTTAAGGCGATTTGCCTCTTCAATTCTCATTTGACTAATAAGCTCCTGAAGGGACATAGACTATTTCCTATGTTTCAGGTTGTTTCTGAAATCTCTCTAAGAAGGGGGAAATTTTTCCAGTAACACATTTGCTTGAAAAACTTCACAGATTTTCATATCCTCATTTAACACATCAGCACATACATTTTCGAAGACATGAACTTGGTTCGTGACTGACTTGTCATCAACCATATGGAAAGTCAGCCACTTTCCAACCACATACTTCTGTTTTCCAACATCATCAGCCCCATATTTTTTCTCAAGGGCCTCCCAAATCAGTTTTGAACTCTTGTTACCATGAATAAATCATACAGATAATTCGTCATCAGATTAAGGACTAGGTGGTAACGAACAGTTTTATTATCTTTTACATATTTTGCAATTTCATCCCCATTCTTCTTAATATCAGTAGCAGAAGGAGAAGAAGATGAATCACCTGTAGCAGTAATCGCAGTTTGACAGTCCTTGAAGAGGACGTAGTCAATGTCCAATTGTTCAAAAAACATCAACAGTTGTTTCTGTCAAGAGATTCGAGTTTGGACAGATGCGTCATTGGTTTGCTTGAAATGCCAGCCATTGCAAATAAAGTAATTGCTTTCATATTGTTATAAACAAACAATTATAATGGCGGAAGAAGAAACGATTTCAAGGCTGTGTCGCGGTAGAAGACCACTGACTTGAAATCAATTACGGCCCGATTATGGTGGGCCCGGGGGTCAAAAAAATAAGCTCCATCCCAGAACCAGGCCGAGCCAGGCTTGGTTCGGCCGAGCGGCGCGCGCGCGTGTGTGGTAGCAAGCCCAAGCTTGACCTCCACCATAAAAGCCAACCATGTAACCAACTTAATAGACAAGTAGAGGAAGGGAGTTAATAAACAAAGGAAAACTCCCTTCCATAGTCGATATGGGATTTTTGGAAAAAACCCAAAGAGGCTTTACAAGCCTTAACTCCAATATATATAAGGGGAAATATTATCATTTTTTGTTTTCTTGTATATTATTTTTATCAATTTTGTATCATTTCCCCGTAATTATTTACCATATGTCAATAATTCTTTAGATATATGGGTATTTTATACAAAATCATATCATATCATTTATAACACGTAGCATATTATTTTTATTAGCTTGCATATTTTTTCTATTGAATGATACTCCTCGTTCATTTTCCAAATTCCAAACTCAACCTATGCCCAAAGTCCTTGCTCTCCTCCCTCATATAGCCACCAACACCACCATCCATCTGCACCGCTAACAACCTAGTCGTCGCCTCCTCAAGTCCCTTGTGAGTTTTTGGTGTCGTGCATCACCCCTTTTTGTCTCCTTTCTCCTTCGAACACGACAACACCATCAGCCCCACCAAATTCTAGATGTGGTGTTTGTTTTTTTGGCCCTTGACCGATGATGTGGGAGAAGGAGAAGAGAGGGTAGCCACGATTGTGGTGGAGGTGTAGATTGGACCCATTTTCGTGCAACGTCCCCATTGGAGTTAATGAGAAGGACATAGGGTAACGATCGATGGTAGTGGTGGTAGTGTGGCACCGACCTCTCTCCCCTTAATACTGAAAATATCGCCCTTCAAAACAAGCTTTTTCAAGCCCTACATATGAAATTCATGATCTCCTCATTGAAGGGAACACTATCCAAAAAGACATATGTACCGAGTTTTTCTAATGTATTCAAACTCTCATCTACGACATTTAATATATTCTCTCAACTTATGGGAACAATCTCCATAATCCATATTTTACGTGAAACTAATACAATGGCAGATTATTTCTCTAAACAAGGACATCTCTCACCAAACAAATACATTTCCAATAATGTTCATTTTGATCCTTAATTGTAAGTTCTTTCTCATTTAGATAGTTAAAATACACCAATTAAAAAATGTTGGTCTCCTACACTCAGTGTCGTTCCTGACATTTTTGGTGCCCTAGACGCAAAATCAAAAATGGGCCCCCAAAAATATAGATTTTTTTTCATATATCTGATTTTAGATATTAATTTTTTTAAGTTGTGTCTCGAAACTATGGAAAAACAAAATACATCATTTGTCTTATATAAATATAATGGTATTAGTACACTTTAGTTCATTTCTTTAATAACTCCTTCTTCTTACAAGAATTTCATAAGTATTGAACTCCATCATCATTTGCTGATAATCTAAAAGTCTTTCCCAAGGCAAGGTCATCATTTATCACCAAATAAGAGAAAACTATATATATCCATGAAAAATACCCAAACACCCATATGAAAAATAAGAATTTGGAAAGGAAAAATTGTCCAAAAAAATAAAAAAAATAGAAAAAAATTAATAGAATGTGTAAAGATATTACGAAACAGTGACATTTAAAAATAAAATTAAGAAGAAATCAAAATTTAAAATTAATACAGAGGCTTATGTTTGACAGTCTATCCATGAGTACATTGTTAGACAATATGATGTTTAAGTTAAAAGGTTTAAACTCAAAGGTTCAAAGTTTTAAAATTTTAATACTTATGCTTTTAAGTAAAAACCTCAACCATTATAAGATTATGAGCTAAAACCTTTTTACTTTAAATCAAAACCTTTTGGTCTTAATTATCCCAAGACATACTGATCAGTGTAGATAATAGTTTTTCAATTGATTTTCAAAGCTCCTTGATGAGAATATTTTTTTTTTAGTTTTAGATGTTTGAAACTCATATGAATTGGAGTATGGTAAAGTACAAATTATAGATGATAATTCTTTATCGTTATTCAATGGGAATATTGGACAAAAATTTGCAAAATTGTTGAACCTTTTGGGGAAAATAATGTTTTCCATTTGAATTAAAGGTAGGATTATTGGGAATATCCGAAAAAGTTCATGAGATTGGCAAAATAAAATAGAATTAGGAAGTGAAAGTTTAGGAAAAAGAAAGTAATAAAGGTCCCTAAATATTCTCGTTCTTCTTTTCTTCTTCGGTATTCACGGGATATCCCCGCGCAGGAGCAATTTTTCTTACTATATGACGTATTTTCTAATTTGGGCCCTAAACGGTCACACTCGAGGCCTACCCTCAGAACCGGCCTTGCCTACACTTTACCTCTATCTTTTTTTGTAAAATAAAAGTTGCTAGAAAATAGTTTCAACATTAGAAAATCTCTTGGTTGGCATATGCCATGTCAAGCTGGTTATTCCAGGCATTAAGACGTGAGCAGTGCAACAGATGGATTTGAAAGATGAACAACTCTTATCAAAATTTATTATTATTGGCTACAATTCAGCTTCAAGGATTGGTCCATAGCTAGTGGAAATGAAAGAAGCTTAGATGTTGATTTATATATCGTACTACTATATAACATGGAGGCTTGACCTTGATATTTAATAACCGTGTGACATATTAGATCAATCATGCATCTCATTATTTAAAAAACATGGCATGTATCAAAACTATTATAAAAATTAGCAATTTAACTATCTACTAATTATAATAATGGGGTTTTTATAACAATGAAGTCAATGATTATCTGTAATGCACAGTAGCACACGTCTTCCATCTTTTATACTTATCCTTTTGTATTGACAAAAACTAGTATTTAGGCCCCGACGATGCTCGGGGATTTTTGTACATTGAATTTAATAGTAATTAATATAATTGATGTATAATTGTTGTGAAAAATTATCCAAAAAAATCCTTTCATTTACAATATGCATTGTAGATATTTACAACATAACTCTTGGTTTCTGTTCATACATCATTATTGATTTTGATAGGAGAAACACTAATAACATGTTGGAGTGATGGTTGGAAACTCCTTATTGCATACTCAAGGTCACGGTTTCGAATCTTCACATTGACATATTTTTGCATTTTAAAAATATACAAATTAACTCTTGGTTTCTATTCATACATCATTATTGATTTTAATAGAAGAAACACTAATAACATATTGGAGTGGTGGTTGGAACTCCTTATTGCATACTTAAGGTCACGTGTTCAAATTTTCACATTAACATATCTTTTTATTATATGAGAATAAAGTGGATAGAGTGTCATTCAAAGAGGGATGGTGACACGTGGCGGATTGCAATCCTTGCTTACGCTTTTTAATATATATATATATATAGATTATGTAGGTTTTCAATATTTATTAAAGTTTCCAAATTTATAGATTTTATTTATTGACTTTGGTCCAAATTTAGTCAGTAATAAAAAAACAGAAATAAAAGTCTTCTTGTTTCTTTTGAAGAGTTCTCCTAAAAAAGATATAATTTCTTTTAGTTTGAAGAACAAAGAATATTCTTCTGAAAAACAAAAAATCAATAGGCTTGCAATAAATTTACTCTTGTGAAAATCATCACATTAAAAATTGCAATATAGAATTTGTACTCTTAATATACTAATTGTCATATTTTAGGTAGAATACGGTTTGAAAATCACTTCTTGTGTTTTTTCCGTTCCATTGCACAACTAAATAAATTGGACCATGATATACTTGGTGGCCAGATATTATAATTTTCTTAATGGAAATTCGTAAAACTTGTATGATATAAAGAAAAGGCAGAAAAATTGGAAATTATTTCCAAATCTTCTACTTTTAATTAATAAATTGATTACAGTTCTGTAAAGGACGTGAGTTAGAGGCATCTTAAATATGAGAGGAAATATCATTTAAGTAATTCTCATTATTGGAGCCTACTAAGGCCCTGTTCAGTTCACCTTAAAATAATAATATTCAGTAAAAATAAGTTCTGTTCAGTAAAAATAAGTTCAGTTCAGCAAAAATAAGTTCAGTTCAGTAAAAATAAGTTTAGTTCAGTAAAAATCAGTAGTGCAAAGAAGAAAAAACAACGTGAATTAGTAAAAATAAGTATTGTTCAGTAAAAATAAGTTCAGTTCAGCAAAAATAAGTTCAGTTCAGCAAAAATAAGTTCAGTTTAGTAAAAATAAGTTCAGTTCAGCAAAAATAAGTTCAGTTCAGTAAAAATAAGTTGAACTGAACGGAGCCTAAATATAGTTTTTTTATTAGATACTCTATCCATTCACAAATAAGTGAATAACCTTTTCTATAATTTCTTACTTCATCATAAAGTAAACTGATGCGTAATGGTTTAGATGAAAGATAATATAATTACAATGTTCGATATAACATAATAATAGCCTGTGTAAGAAGTGTCTAATAAAGTACTAGGCAAGTCATATGTTATGAGAAATTGAGAATGATTCCTATATAACGATTTTATATCAAAATCTAGTCTCTGTCAATGATGCCATTACTCTTATCTTCTTTTCATCCATATCAAAAATGAGATTACAGCATCTCTCTTAGTCTCTTTATTACGACCACAATTTGTTAACAGGACGGACACTATGACATGTTTTCATGTTCATACGTATCTCCAAATATAGTACTCCCTCCGTAACGGATTACTTATAACAATTAGACATTTTTTACTTACACTTTATGTCAAATCGTTGCAAGTAATGTGTTACGGGGGTAGTAACATTACACTTGCAACTAGTGATAACAACGGCCATTTATATCATTATTATTTATTTATTACATTAGAAACCATGACGTCTATTATGCTCTTGTTCATAGTTTTCAAGCAGTAAAAGACTTGGGTGGACCAGGTCCACACTAAAAATAGTGCGGACCGATCGGCACATTTCGACACGACGATCTTTTAGTTAATATGGATGGAATTCGAATTGTTTCCCAAACTGATGCAGATGCGGTTAGTTTCCCAAAACTTCGTTGTTTTTTCTCTATATATTGAATGCTAATTTGCTTTAGCGAACTCTAGCTGAGATTTTCTCGCCATTGTTAAGTTTTTGTTGTTTTTGGGGGGTAGGTAAGGGGAAACGGTTTGTGAAGAGAATATTTTTTTGTTGAAAGACTAAGAGTAGGAGTTTGTATTTCCATTCAGTATTGATGAGTCCATGGAATTTCCGTGTTTGGTTGTGGATTGAAATTCCACCATCACCGAATTTCAAGCTCACAATTCAACAAAATTGTTATGGTTTTTCTACAATTGAATTAGGGCTTTGTTTTCTTTACATTTGAATTATAACTAGTATTTAGGCCCAGGCGATGCTTTGGGATTTATATATTATACTTTTAGTACTTTAATACAATTAAAATTTGGTGTAGAAAGATGTTAGTAAAAAGCCATAGATTAGTAGTTTTATTCATAAATGTAATTAAAATATTGTACCTTAATTATTGTATTCATTGAAAACATGTAATATCATTAATATCATTATTAGTATCGATAAAAGAAGCAACAAAAATGTTGTAGCACAATGGTTAGAACATTTATCTTCCACACTTGAGGTCGTGGGTTCGAAACTTCTCATGGACAATTTGTATTTTTTATGAGAGAAACGTTGATAGAATATTGTTGTAAGAATGGAGAGTGACATGTGGCGGATTGCATCTTATGCTTACGCTTTTTAATATATATATATATAGATATCATGTTTGTAATTGTTGTTTTACTCACGAAATTGAAGAGAAATTGAAGCATTTCATTCGAAAATTCGAAACCCTAAGTTTGCCCCATATTGATTTTCTTTTAATTTTATGCCTCGATTTTATGCATCAACCTTCACAAATGTTTAATTACTAACATTTGAATTGTTTTCGTGCTTAAAATCGAGCCAATTGCCCTCGAATTTGCCTTTTTTTTTGCTCGAAATTGTTGTAATTGTTGATGGTGGTGGTTGTTGATGGCGGGGCTGGGATTAGGGGGTTGAGACGGTGGCGTTTTGGTTATTTCAAGGGTGGGACTGAGTTTGGGGCGGTGTGGCAGTGAGGTTGTAGGGTGGTGGTGGCGGGTTATAGTGGTGGCAACAACACCAGTGAGAGGAGGGAGAAAGAGAAGGAATAGAGAGAGAAAGGAGTGTAGTCAAAAGCATTTTGATTACAAAACTTTAACTTTTAATTGATAAACCTTAACTTTTAATTAGAAAATCTTAACTTTTGCTAGAAAAACCTTAATTTTTCATTTATAACACTTAACTTTTGACTACAAAATCTTAACTTTTGCTATAAAAAACCTTAACTTTTCATTTATAACACTTAACTTTTGATTGTTAAACCTTAACTTTTAATTACAAAATATTAACTTTTGCTAAAAAAATCGTAACTTTTCATTTATAACACTTAACTTTTGATTATAAAACCTTAACTTTTAATTATAAAATCTTAACTTTTGCTAAAGAAACCTTAACTTTTGGTGAGCGAAAATTTAACTTTTGCTAAAAAAAACCTTAACTTTTGGGACCTAGCCCTGGTCTACAATAAGTTTAGTGTAGACTGGGTTCATATTAGACTTAGTATTTCAAGCATCCGTATAATCTTTATATATATTAAAAAGCGTAAGCAAGCATTGCAGTCCGCCACGTGGCACTATCCCCTTTTTCAATTACATTTTATCCATGTCAATTTCATAAGAAAAAATTATAAATGTTGTCAATATGGAGTTTCGAACCCATAACCTTTGAACATGAAACAAATAGTTTTAAC
The DNA here is from genome assembly GCA_947645195.1 of Patellifolia procumbens. Taxonomy (NCBI): domain Eukaryota; kingdom Viridiplantae; phylum Streptophyta; class Magnoliopsida; order Caryophyllales; family Amaranthaceae; genus Patellifolia; species Patellifolia procumbens. The sequence continues at coordinate 4,569,148 of CANSGD010000429.1, forward strand.
CATTGTGCTACCACACTCTTCATGTTTCTCTTATCACAAATAAGAATATTATTATGTGGTTTAAATGACAAGAAAAAAAAATTATAAATGTTGTCTATATGAAGTTTTGAACCCATGACTTCCGCATATGAAACTAAGAGTTTTAACCATTGAGCTACCACACTCTTAATGCTCTATTATCACAAATAACAATATTATTATGGGGTTTAAATGACAATCAAGAAAGACTAAATTATAAAAGTTGTCAATATTGAGTTTTGAACCCATGACCTCCGCACGTGAAATAAAGAGTTTTAATCACTACTCTACCACACTTTTAATGTTTTTTTCTTATCACAAATAAAAATATTATTATGGGGTTAAAATGACAATCAAGAATTAAACTACAATCAAATGCATAATATAGATGAGATGAATTATTTTATTTTCTAAGTTTTCATTTCCTTTTACCTTAATATAACTTTGGAAAAAAGTAAAGAAATTTCTTTCATTACAATCTTTCATGATCCTTTTAAATTGGTTAATTGGTTATAAAATTATGCCTTAAATTTAATTTTTAAAAATAAAAAAAATTATCAAATAAAGATATTATTTTAATTCAATTAGTATAAAAAAATATATCCGGATCATTGTCGGGGCCATAAACTAGTTTTTCTATAAAACACGTAGACAAAAGTTGTAGAACATACTAGATACTACATACATCATGATAAATAGCGCGTTTGATTGTTCCTTATGTAATCGTGTTAAACGGTGTGGGTACACAACTGCTCATCTTATTGTTAGGAGGGATATTGAGGTTGGTTGAAACGCTCTGCACTGTTATTACTTATTACCCCAAAGTGTTTGGCAATTTCTACCATATAGTCCTGGGTGTACCCTCTCTAAGGTACACCCTGCCCACCCAACAAAGCTAATATAGCATTTGCACACTTCTATCTCACAAAAGACTGGCTAGCTCTAGGGCCATGTGACGCACTAGGCCATTAAGACCATCGCTAAAGCCCTCGAAAAAATCAAAAGTAAAAAATACAGTCAACATGAGATTAGAAAAAAACGCAGTACGAACATCATAAAGCTGACCTAACTTTAGTGAGATAGATAATCATAATCGTGTATCACAATAATTTGCCATGTACTCATATGCTACAAGTTCACTATATACAACCCAAGTAGAAGTGTCTAATATTTTTATCATAGTTCCAGGTTGCTAAGTAAAATTTTTTAAGGATTTTTGTTCAAAACCACATAAACTTTTCACGTTTTTAGATACTCTCACCTTTATGTTTTTTTTTTCTAATTTATATAAATTACCAGCTAAACTTTCCTATTTCCTTAAATACTCCCACCACTTAACATTTTTTCCTAAACTTCGTTAACATAATGGTTAAGTGGGCCAGCCCCACATATGTTTTTGTTATTGATTACCCTCAAACTCAGCGCCTTTCTTCCTCCGTAACTCTCTCTTTCACCTCATTTCATTTTGCATCATTGAAATGAAGCATTTGGAGCAAATCTGGAACGAATTGCAAATCTGAAACAATTTTTCGACTAAATTAAACACTCAATAGAGCTCGAATATCTTCAAAATGAAAACTAATTATATTCCTATATATCCAAAAATTTCCCCTAATCACAACCAAACTTAAAACTAGCTCCTAAAAACTATGATTTCTGCAATCCCATCCCCATAACCCATTACACCCTCATTTCTCTATGATTTCTGCCTAAGTCTAGTGCTCAAAAATCAAAAGATTCAAAATTTTCCCTCGACCCATTACACCCTCATCTCTCTTTTTGTCAGTCATTTTCTCTCACCTACAATATGTAAATTTTTGTGAATTCGGAGCAAAAATGGAATAAATTGCTTTAATGATCATTCAATTTGCAGGGAAACTAATGAAAAACATACATATGGGGGGCCCGCTGACCAATTAAGTTAACGGAATTTAGGCAAAAACGTTAACTGGTGGGAGTTTATGAGGAAATTAGAAAGTTTAGGTGATAATTTTTTAAAATAAGCATAAAGGTAAGAGTTTCTAAAACGTAAAAAATGTAGGTGGTATTGTGCAAAAAAAACATTTTTTTAAAAATTAATACAACTTATTTAAATGGAAATTGCGAGAAACCACCTTTGAAAAGCGTTTTTGCGCGCGAGAAGAAACCCAAAACAAAAAATTAATTTGCTAAAAGAAACCTTCAGGCCAAAATCCAACGTTGACCAAGATTTTTCGACATTGACCATTCTGTTCTCCTATTTGTCAACTTAGAACTTGATATTTTTACGCTCTATCATCTATATTACTCTTTTCTCTCACAATCTATATAAAGGTTAAAGTATAAAATATCAAGTTCATATAAAATAGAGTGATGGAAACATCAAGTTCTAAGTTGAAAACAAGAAAACAGGATGATCAATGCCGGAAAATATTTATCAGCATCGGATTCTGATGGAAAAGTCTCTTTTCGCAAATAATTTTTTGTTTCGAGTTTCTTCTGCAAAATCGCTTTGAAAAACTCCCACTACTTTTTGGGAAATAATTTTTTGTTAACCATAAAATGGTATTATCATCCTCACACTACCTTTACACTCTAGGTTCATTTTCTGAGTTGTGAGTAGTAACAATAGGGTTACTTCTCTAATTACAGAAAACCTAAATAACTACGCAAAAGTAGTAGAATTAATTTTTAGGCTTATTAATGGTTTCCTGCACCGATAATCAAGAACAGCTTGATCTTGGGTTTATAAAAAGAAATTTGAGAATTTCAACATGTATGTAATTGATCAAAAATGGCGGTGGCATGAAAATTAAGCTAAGTACAAATTGTATGATCCACTTAATTAATTAAAAGTACTAATTGCAGACTTTGCAGTATTTATTAGACAAGAGAATATGAGTTGATCGAAGTTTGGACAACGTAAGAAACACAAAACAAAAACAGCTTTTAGAATCTAAAGAGTGGAACACCATGTCATTTGTTCGTGCAATTGATTTATTCAAATAAAAGCCCTGAACTCATTTCCGTACTCATTTGTTCTTCTCATCTTCTGATTTCCGCAAGATTATTTTTTCTCAAAAAGCTTTGTATTATCTTGTAAATGCATGTTCTCATAAAGTGTGAAGGGAAATTCTATTTATTCATAATTGTTTTCTTTCACTTGCAACTTATTTCTCACATCTGTCGAAAAAAAAGTATATATCTTTTTCATTTTGTGTGTAGGGAGCTATGAAGGGAGGACTAGAAGTAATCGAATATCTGCTGGAATCAAGAGAGATATTCTAACTAATTGTGTGTAGTCATCTGAAGTTTAGATATTGGATACGAGTTTGAGTAACTTTAATTAAAACTTTCAAATTTTTTATAACCGATCGGATAAATTGTTTGGCATGAATTCTTAACTTGATACCATTTAAGAAAATCTATTATTTAATGTATATATACTATCCTAAGAATTGCATATATCATATCATAAAATTATGTTTAATAATCTCTAATACTTCCTCCGTTTTAATATAAGTGATACAGTTTCTATAATTGGGTGTTTTCAAATAAGTGAAACACTTTATAAAGTTTCTATATGTGGTAAACTTTTGCTTGTAGTGACATAAATACTCCTACTTAAATTTATAACCACACCTTAACCTCATTTAACAAATCTAAAAGGTAGTGGGGGTGGGGACCACACATACTAACATCACAATTAAAGACCCCTTAAACATACTTAGAATCTTTTATCTCAATATACGTTAAAGACACAATGTATCACTTATATTAAAACGGAGGAAGTAAAACATTATACTCTATACATAAATGAAGTAACGATAATTTAAAAAAAGTATAACTACACTAGCATAGTGTGAGTGTAAGGGTTCCCCATAAAAATTAAAATTGCGCGTCATGTTTTGTCTCTTTGCAACAATATTTGTCCTGGTGCCCTTGTTTGCTGTCTGTCTATCTTTTTGCCTTAAAAAGTGTTGTGATTTGCGTTGTAGTTACATTCACCGATTTACCATTTTTTTTTTTGTTGGTATAATACGAAATTAAGATGAGAGAATCAATTGCAATATTTCTTGAAATCGGACGATTACTCTAATTGATGTCAACTTATATCACGTTCCTTGAAATACATATATGATATATCAATGTAACCTCAATGACAGTTCAAGTAATAATACTATAATAAAAATAAAAATGTTAAGATTGGCATTTTTCGATCAGGTTTATCTTTTCCTTTAACCTCCTGGTTAATTTCCCTATTTTGCTGCTATTCTCCTCTTGTTTTAACCACTCTTGTCGTGATCTCCATCTTAAGAGCATAACATCTAGAATTTGGGATTATCAATTATTTTATTATTTTCTCACTCTTCTACATCACTCTTCCACCTCACTCAAGATCTATTATGGATCATCACATTCTCTCTCCTACTTTTTACCATATCCCACCATACATCATCTTTCTTCAACTACATCTCTATCCATGTTTTTTTATTAAGAACAATTAAAGACTATTGTGTTTAATCAATTAATATATTGGTGATTAAATAATATTAGCAAATTTAATATATTAGTATGATTAACGTTAACATCGTATTTAATTACGTGATACAAAAAATTTTAAATTAGTCATTACAAAATTAGATGATATTGCCGGATTTTTTTTAATCATAAAAATACGTTAACCGAAATATTTTATTAAACGGTAACAATCACACATAAACATCGATTAACATTAATTTTTAATATATTATAGGAATTAATAAATAATTAAGAACAATATAAAAATATAACAACTTAATTAGTATATATTTTGTCCGAATTTAAGCCTAATATTATCTACGAGAAAATATTTTTTTGATGGAATGGAAAAGTGTTTTATGAATATTATCATAAAGATGGAATATATGGAAGTAAATCAATATTGGTGTCAATTTATAGAGAAAAAACATAATCATTGTTTTTTTAAGAAAATTAATAATTAATTGAAACACATTTTTTTACCGTTGAAATTTATTCAAAAGTTACAAATTAATAAGAATCTTGGCCATGGATATTTACATGCATCTCAATTCTCAGCATCTAGGCGTTTGGAGAAGGAAGAGAAATGGATGTGGGGACCGCTAGCAGCTCTCCTCTTACTGACGCGTGGATAGCTGATTTACTTTAGCTGTGCATGTCAGCAAATCTGACCAAGGAAGGAGGTGAAAATCTGGATCATTAATGACCAGATTTTCACTTCCTCTCTCTCTTCTTTTTTTTCTCTTTCTTAATATTTTATTACTTTTTATACTCTCTCTCTCCTTATGATCTAATTTCAAGATCATCTTAGTGGCTTTGCTCTTATTCAATTGATCTCTTTAAATGTCTCATACCCGTTTTTAAAAAGTCCCATAATCATTTAAACTTGAATTTTTATTGACAATAATCACCTTTACTTTCCAAGTTTTTTAAAGTTATCACCTTTATTTTTTTAAAAATTACCACCATAATGTTATAAATTCCTGTAAACTTCCACCACTTGACGGAATTTTTCAATTATCTCCGTTAGTAGGCCCCAAATATTAACTACCCTTTTTCATCCCCTTCTTTCAAACCACGAAATCCCAAATTCATTCCAAAAAAACCCTAATTTTTCAATTGTGACCTAAATTTCTCAAATTTGGACTGATTTGAGACCTAATTTACACATTAGCAACACAGACGACACTAAATCAGGTAATATGAGTTGTTAATTTTATCAATTAGGGTTTCTCTAGGGATTAATTACCCAAAATTTTCATACCTTTTTACAAAGTTCTACTAATTTTGGCCATTAAGTGGATTGATTACATTCGAAACATTAACATTTAGCTAATATGAATGTTTAATTCTCACTTCTTGCTTCAATTTTGAATTACAGAACTAACACAAATCATTCCCCCAATTTTTTGTTCGAGGAAACCCTAAATTGAAACATCCCCAGAAAAACCCTAATTTTGTCAAATTACCACTTCAAATAGCATAGATTTAGGTCGTCTGTGTTGCTAATGTATTTTTTGGGATTTAATTCTGTCCACATTCGACAAATTTGGGTAGAAATTAACGAACTAGGTTTTTTTTTGGTGAAATTGGGATTTCGTGGTTTGGAAGGAGGGATTGAAGAAGGGTAGTTAATATTTGGGGCCCACTAACGGAGATAATTGGAAATTCCGTCAAGTGGTGGGAAGTTTAAAGGAATTTGTAATGTTATTGTGGTAATTTACAAAAATAAATTAAAGGTGGTAACTTTAAAAAATTTGAAAAGTAAAGCTAAGGTGGTTATTGTCAAAAAATCCTTTAAACTTTCATAAGTTTATAGAATACCTTAAAACCATATTCATACAAATTTATACAAACTTAACTAAATGAATATTTTCACACATTGGAATTTCCACTAGTTGATTTAAACACTTTCACATATCGGAATATTATCATTCGATTCATAATCATTTAGACAATTTTTATTCTTATTTAGACATTTTTCTGTACAATTCGTAATTACCATTTTATACTTTAGGTAAAATTTCACAACTCTAGACCCTCAATTCATTTAATAACCTACTTAACATCAGTTATCCATCTTTTTTACTATTTTTTTTACTTTTTTTTCTCTCTTGCTTTCTCTACTCACTAAGCAATTTTCAACATCCTCTTTCGTTCTCCCCAAAATAAACTATAACTCTCAGATAGAAATTGGGAAAGTATCATTTAATAACCTATGTATTTCACAAGTTAAAGTTTCAATTTTTATTATTTGTAAGGAGATAAGATGAATGACAAATTGCATGAGGTTTAAGAACTTAAAAAAATTTCATGATCTCTAATAAATGTACAATTGTAAGATGAACGTAAATATTTTCAAAAACGTTGTTGGAATTTAGGCTTGAAAAGTCTCATTTGGGTTTTCTCCAAAGGTCCCATATCACTTGTGGAAGGGAGTTCACCCTTGTTGATTAACTCCATCCTCTCTTTTACTATTGAGTTGGTTATTTGGTTGGCTTTTGTGCTTCGAGATCATAATTGAGTTTGGGCTTGCTACCACACATGCGCGCGTACCCCGCCCGGACCGGCTCGGGCTGGTTCTGGGTTCTGGAAGAGTTGTAGCTTATCTTTTTGGATCCGGGCCTAAGTTTGTGTAACGGTTTTGTGAACAATAACGTTTTTGAATGTTACAGTTTTTATGGCAATCCCTTGATCTTCTCTGTGCATTATTGTTGTTTTGTTTTTGGGTCCGATTTCCTTCTATAAAATCAAACATTCTCTCTTCAGTTTGGATACACAAAAACTGCTTCTCTTCTCCTCTCGTCTCTATTTTCCAGGGTTCGTGCTATCTCCAAAAACTTTCTCATTTAGTAGTAACTTTAAAAGGTTGATGTGTTAACCTTAGGTAGCTTTCCGACTAGTGTCGATTACCATCGTTGTCGGACCGTAATTGCTTTTAAGTCTATAGTATCCTACCACAACACAGCCTTTTGAAATCATTCTTAATTATCTGTCATTGCAATTCTCAAGTTTCTATCAAACATAATATAAAATGTAACGCGTGCATCACATGGCATGCTTTCTAACACAATCGTTTTCTGCTCTCGAAAATGATATACTTCCTCCGTTTCTTTTTAATTGCAACAATTGCTAAAATTGGAAATATCAAATTAATTGCAACAAATGTTTTCTTTCCTTTTTTACAAGTCGTTTGTTCCTATCTCTCTCTTTATCATATACTCCACTTTCTCTCTCCATCCTTTTCATACTCACACCAAAATTTTGCCTAAAAGTCCACCCACTTGAGTTTGTTGCAATTAAAAAGAAGTGGAGGAAGTACTAATAGTTCGTGATTCATAATTTAGAATTATAGTAAAACTAAAACTTTTAACTTTTTGGTTGCTATCACTATCATAAGAGTTCTGCTAAATTGAAATATTTTTAATTTATAAGGCAACTCAATCTAACTTACCAAACAAGATTCTGTTAAAAATAAAGAGAAGGTAAAGAAAAATTACTACTTCCTTCGTAATGGTTTAATGGTAACAATTGATTTTTGCACGCATTATAAGGAAGATATTTAAGGATATAATGAATAAATTAATCAAAATATTTTCAAGATTAATAACCTCTAATCTCATTCTTGATTATTTTAAAATCATTTTGATTAGGAATAAGTTGTTCATTTACACCTTTAATCATTTCTTTAAAATACGTGCAAAATCAATTGTTGCCATTAAACTGTTATGAAGAGAGTACTTTTAAGATACATATGATACAAATTGACCGATTAATCCTACAATTTTAAAGTTATAATATGTAATCCTTTATCTTTATCATTAGACCAAATACTTACATACTTAGATAATTAAAATCAACTCTAGCTACTAGGCGTGTAGCAGTAGCAGCAATTCAATTACAAGACTGCAAGAGCACAAGTTGCCTGTTTTAATAGGGAACCAATCAACGATAAACTAGGTGGCATGTGATGACAACATTATCTACAATGATGAAGAGAGATATACCTATATAGCTGAGTTAGGTTATGATTTAACTTCATACCTCCAAATCTTATGAAAATGGTCTTGAATCTCTGTTGAAAAGTGTCTGTCCACACTGCTTGTTGGGAGACATAACTTGTCACAAGTACGCTGTGAATGTGATGATAAGTCGAGATTTGTAAAACCAAACAAGAGGATAATAGTTTTATTAAATTCTCCTAGAATAATATTGAGGTATATATAAGCATTATTTAGGGATGATCTTGTTGGACATTTTTGCGGAATTGCAAATCCATCATGATCAAATCAAGTTTCACACCGATACTACTCCTTTCGTAACGAATTATTTGCAATAATTAATATTATTTATGTGAGGTAAAATATTTCATTGTTACAATTAATTCGTTAAGGAGGAAATACTACAATACATTGATAGACCCATCCTGGAAGGTTGTATCAAATAACGGTATTAAAATAAGTTTGCAAAAGTGGTAATGTCATCAACGATCATGGTTTTGCCCTCAGCTAGTTTTATCAGACCGCCTACTTTTAAATTAAAATTAGACAACGGCCAAAACCCAATGTTGATAGTAAAATGTATAGGAATAGTGTTGGGTTAGAGAGAGATGAAATAGGCTTGTTAGTAGAATATATGGGCTTAAGTTGGTCTAATTTTAACATAAAATTAGACTGTGTCTTTTGATAATTGGTGTTTTTGCCACGGTACAATTATATTTGATCCATATTGATATGTATTTGTTAGTTTTGACATTGTATGTAGAATAAACTTCAAATTAATAGATATGGATTTGAAGTTTATTCTAAATACAATGTCAAAACTAACAAATACATAATTTGAAAAAACTACATATTTCTCCTATATTGTTTAGGCTTTTGATACTATAACTATTCGGGCCTGGACGATACCCCGAGTTCATTTGGTAAGATAAAATGGTATAGTGTTTGGGGTCGTGTTATCTTGTAACAACTCTAAGTCATCAATTGATGGTTGGATAAATAATAGTATATTCAAGAGTCAAGAGTTTGCAAAGAGTCTGACACCTAAACGGGCTAAACCTTTTGCTAATTTTACGAGTTACCGAAGATATTTCAGAATTATGTTATGTCACACATGCAAACATTTGTGAGGACGTAGGAGTGATACGTAGGGATGCCCCAAACATATCTTTAATTGTATTGCCGAAATTAGAATAAGTCGTTTGTATTCATGTTATACTATACAAAACATCGTAACTGAACCTTTTGAGTTATATTAGAACTCATACTATCAATATTTTTAATAGAGAAGGATTAAGAGGGTAGTTGTGGCGTGTGAGTAGTTAATTGTCAAATTAAGTTTGTATTGTATATGGATATTCTTGTTATCTTTTACTCCCTCCGTTTGTTTATAATTATTACGGTTCACTTTGGGGGAGAACCAAGACAAAAACTGAAATCTAGGCAATTATTGCATTGGAAATAGATAAAGTAAGAGAGATAGAGTTGAAAAGGCAAAAAAGCAAAAAGGTTGGTGACATCATCCAAAAATTAACAATATACACTTAGTGGGATTTCTCCCCTTAATTACACGGACCAAAACAGTCCCTTTTTTCTGCCAAAAGTTTGAAATTTTAGACTCCCTCCAAAATTACACTTTTGCTTCACTTCTTTTTGGAGGGAGAATGAAAACTGAAAATGGGTCCTATAAATACACTTAGGATCCCCACATTAAATCCTTCATTTATCACCACAACTAACCCCAAAAAAAATAACCACACCAAGCCATACACCCAGAAGTCCGCCGAGCAGAGTTGACCCGAGCTGAAATCAACAACATAAGCCCGTATTTCTGCCAGAACGTCACTCAACCCATTTCAACCCACAGTAGACAGCCCTTTACACAGAGTGGGGGTGTGTGGTTGTGGCCTCAAGTGCATAAAAACTTACCAATATGGATCAAATCATAGACGATGATATCATTAACATTGAGCAGCCTCATCATCAGCCTTGGTTGAGTGACGATCAAAGGCAAAAGCTAGCTGAGTTGTTGATTTCACAAGCAACAGGCAACGTACTTCCATATGGGGCAGTAACGAAGGCAGCAACTGAATTCAACGTGAGCAGGAAGACAGCAAGTTTCATCTGGAACATAGCAAAGCAACAACTGACTGAGCAGCAGCAAATCAACGTCAAGAAAAAAATGGCAGGTAACGTAGGCAGGAAGAAATTTGTATTAACCGAGGAAATGCTAGCTTCAATTCCTTTACAAGATAGAACATGTTTAAGGGACTTGTCATATAAGCTAGGTGTTTGTTTAACAACCGTGTGGCGTTTAGTGAAGAGGGGACAAATTAGGCCTCACACAAACGCAATACACCCATTATTAACATCACAAAATAAAGTTTCACGAGTCATTTGGATTTTGTGTCAAATCCAACACCCTCACCCGGAAATTGGTGGGCAGCCCAAATTTCATGACATGTTAAACTTCATTCACATTGACGAAAAATGGTTTTACATGCATCAAAAAACACAGAGGTTTTATTTGGCACCATCAGAGGCTGACCCCCACAGATCATGTAAATCAAAAAGACACATTATAAAGGTCATGTTTTTGGCAGCGGTCGATAATCCAGCATTCAACATGTTATGGGACAACACTTGGAGCGGGAAAGTTGGAATCTTTCCTTTAGTGGATGATGTACCAGCTCAAAGAAGTTCAATAAACTGAGAGAGGGTACACTTGAGACAAAGGCAATTACAGCAGTCACGAAAGATATAATGAGGGACAAATTAATCAACCATGTACTGCCAGCAATCATGGCCAATTGGCCTGCACACAGGAGTAAACTCATATACATTAAACAAGACAACGCGAAGCCACATGTAACAGCAAGTGATCCAGAATGGGTGGCAGCAAGCAAGCAAAATGGTTTTGAATTTCGATTAATACAACAACCACCAAACAGCCCTGAGCTAAACATTTTAGACCTTGATTTTTTCCGTGCTTTACAAAGTCTACAATATAAGGAAAGACCAAACACAATTCTACAATTACTTCAAGCTGTGAAGTAAGCATATGATGATTTTCACCCAAAAACATTAGCAAATGTGTGTCATAGCTTTCAATACAACATGATAGAAATTTTGAAAGCAAAAGTAAGCAACAACTATAAGCAGCCCCATGTGAATAAATCACGATTGGAAAGTAATGGCCTACTTCCTATACAAGTGGAAGTGCCTCAAGAAATTATAGATGAAGCAAGACAGTGGTTGCAAGGTGGAGCAACTGATGAACCAGAAACACAAGCAGTAACAGAAGCAGTAACAGAGGCAATACAAGCAACAGAAAGTACAGAAGCAGCAACAGAAACAACAACAGAAGCAACAGAAGCAGCAGAAGCAGCAACTGAGGCAACAGAAGCAGCAACAGAAGCAGCAATAGAAGGAGGTGAAGCAAGTGAACTAGCAACTCAACCAACAAACAATCCATAGACTAACATCCGAATGACGAGAATGGAATTGCACATGGAAATGAAGATCAAGTTTTTGGGTATCTCAACTAGGTTCAAAACCATTCTCATAAAAAGCAGTTAATGACTTTTGTATAGTTTAAAGTACGTTAGGGAGGCCATTTGTAAAAGTTTCACTTTTGGCCATTTTATTTCCTCTCAGGCATATATAAATATTCGCAATTAAGCTAGCATTGATTCCTTAAAATGTATACTAACCTAGTGCCTCATCATACAGATTGTGCAAAGATTGTGTGTCAAATAACACAAAATCTATGCAAGTAACTGATGGTGGCTCGAGGTATATACATATGACTAGGCGTAACAATGACAGTTTACTAAACAGGGCTGCCTTCATCATAGAGGACACAAAAAAAATCTAACTTACCTTTCCTCTCAGGCATTTCATTTACTTTTCATTGAAACTAACAATGATCCCCTAGATGGCAAGCTAACCTACTGCCGCATCATGCAGAAAGTGAAACTAATTGATGGTGGCCGTAGGTGAACGCTCATCACTAGGCATAGCATTGAAATTATACTAAATAGGGTTGCCTTCATCATAGAGGACACCTAAGTACGCTTAAACTAAAAAGCCATTCATACTCATATAAACATACTCAAACGACATAACCATACACAATCAACATGAAACAAAACCATACTAAATAGGGCTCATGAAAATGCACAATCAACTTGCACGACGATACACAATCAACAGGAAACAAGCATCAAAACATAACCATACATAATGTACATGAAACGAATGACAAATTCTGAAATTTCTAATCGTGTTCCAAATATAGATACTATATAAAACATGAAACAATCAACGAACGTGAATATCTGAGTAGAAGTTATCTTTATTTTTAGGCCTAATATTTCATTGACAATAACTCCGTAAATTGATTACGTCCTTATGATTAACAATAACAAATTTGAAAATAAACCAAATTCAACACAACCACAACAAATAGAATAACATACGAACCGTTACATTGACATAAGAGGGGAATAACATACCAACCATTTCACACAATGCACAAACCAACACAAGCAGCCATTTAAACCATAACATCATGATTTAGAATTAAACATTAACATAAACAGTAATGATGACAGAATCAAAACAACCAAGCTTAGTTAAAACATCCCAAGCATGCCATGACAATGAAGCAAATTTTAACATAACCATAACAAACAACTATGAACAGAGGCAGTCATTCCAACCAAACAACAGTAAAGGCAGCCACTCACAAACCAGAATATTGAATCATAGAGAATGAATGAAAAAATTTCATAAACGAAGCGTAACAATGAAAAACAAACAGAGGGAGTAGCTCGTAAACTTAGCTCATATGTCGCCTTTGTAGACAAGGAACCCTAGATTTTTGGAGTTCGTATATTTCATCCTCTGTCATAGAACATTCCAACCATTTAGGAACCTCAAAGCCATTGATCATAGCTTTTTTTTCTTTTTCTTTTTTCTTATTTTGGCAGCCCATATTTGCTTCCCTCTTGCTAACACAGGTGACGAATCTCTCGTCGATGGAAGGACAACCATTTTCATTCTTTTCGAAGACAGTGGCATTTCATCTTCAATGCTATCTGGGACAAACTCATCTACATACTCAGAGTCTGGGACAAACTCATCTACATCCTCAGAGTCTGGGACAAACTCAGTTATACAATCATCGACAACAGGTGAAGAACACCCACCAAAACCATAACCATCCTTCATTTTCCGACCACATTTTTGCAACCCTTTAGATCCCTCCATAAATCCGAAAATTTAGGTTCGAAAAGAAGAGAATGAAGAAAAAATTTACAGAAACGAACAGAGCAACAGAAACAGAGATGAAAGGTTCAACAAAAAAAAAACATCTACAACAATAAAATCGAAATAAATCAAAAAATAACTTAAAAAAACCGGATGATGACAACCACAACGTAAAAAAAAAGGGATTTTAGCTTCAAAGAGACGAAACAAAAAACCTAAAACATTTCTTCATAGAACCCAAAAAAAAGATCTATGAATAAAAAACGAATGCAAACCTTCAGATCTGAACACCAAATAGCAAGATCTACGAAAAAAAAACAAGATCTACAAAAAGATGAAAACCTAGATTTCAATATAGCTAAATGTGGCGTATTTTGGGGCAAAAATTTCACAAAAATTTCTATAAAAACCGGAAATTTTTGAGCATCTAACAAAAGAAAAAGAAGATTTATTTACCAACCTTTAGATCTAGAAAAGAAAACCACAAAATGAGAGACTTGTACTCAGATGTAGCCGAAAATGAGGGCTTTTTTTTGGTGGGGTGCTTCTTCAAATTTTTGGAGAGTGTAGACGGACATCAAGAGAGATTTGTGAGAGTTTTTGAAGAACTTGAAAACCCTAGAAATTTCCAGAGTAACAGAGAGACAAGAGAAAAAGAGAGAGAGAGGAGAGAGAGATCAGAGAGAGATATGAAGAGTGAGAGACAAATGACGTTAGATATGTTAATGAGATGGGTTAATTGATCATTAAGGGGGGGTGGTTGGATGTTTAGTGCATTATTAAATGAAAGTGTGGGTCCCAGTTTTATGGGAAAGTGGTGTGGCAAGATGTGATAGTTTGCCATATATAGAAAATGTGTAAGTGTAACAATTAATTTGAAACTTTCAAAAAAGAAAACCGTAACAATTAAAAACAAACGGAGGGAGTACTTTCTTTGGTTTTCTAATCTAAAAGTTTATAATAATCCTTTAGTAAGTTTTTTTTAGACTAAATGATCATTACTGGTAGGTTAGCTACTTAGCTCATTGGTATGATATACATGTTTTTATATATGCTTACCATATGGTGATAGAGGGAGTAGCTCATTAGCCGGATTAGACGAACGCCTCTCTCCAATTATATCAATATGCAATCTCATATGTGTTATTCCATGAGGTTAAATCCGATCATTTATATCTACTTTAACTATCTTTTGTGATTTATATTTAAGATAAAATATAGTCATATGAGGTCTGGTAGATACGTTTCAATGAGTATTTTAAAGCTGTTAAATATTACTACCTCCGTTCCTTAATAAGTGACACACTTCATGTTTTCACGCTTGCCAATGCATTATTTCAAACATTAATATCTATAATTGTCAATGAGTAAAAATTATAAAAAGTTGAAATTAAATTAATGCATGTTGTGACGAATCTAACAAGATCCCACATGACTATGTTTTTCATAAAAGATAAATCACCAAATCTAATCAAAGTTTAAACTGTGAATAGTAAAAACTATACAAGTGTGTCACTTATTAAGGAACGGAGGAAGTATTAATTTTCACTTGTTAATAATTCAAGAAATAAATAATTAGAATTATGCATTCCCAAACGTTAAAAGAAACGAGTCAACTAACAAGAAAGGGAGGAATTATATAGATTTGAAAGTAATAAAGATTTGTAAATATGATGACATTTTAGTGGGCTGCAGTTTAACACTCCTTGCAGTACATTTCTAGGAAGCCCGACTAAAAACCCGTATTATTGAAGCTCTCAGCCCAAAAACCAGATATTGCTTTTCTAGCCCAACAACTAGTAAAAGCTTTTTCCTGTATATATTTATCACGAGATATCCATTAATTTTGAGTCCAATTGGGTCGTTTCCTTTCAGCCCGTGAATATCAAAGTCCCGTTTGGATATGTAAAACTTTGGTTATGCAAAACTCAATTTTTGAAAAAAAAAAAAGCTTTAACTATTACTCAAACTCAAAGGACTTGTAATAAGCTAAAAATAAGTTCTTTTGTTATCATATATGACACCTAGGTGGTGTCGTATGAGACCATCTCACGTGCGTG